>CM045764.1:153898097-154440341 GCA_025200525.1 Camellia lanceoleosa
GGCCACAAATGTCCGAATGAATTATTTCGAGTAATTCTGATGATTTCCAATGTTTGAAAAATGGCTTGTTAGTCATTTTGCCTTTGATACATGGTTCACATGTATCAAAATTATCGGAACATATTTTAGGCAATAAGCCACTTTTAAACATTCGAGACATTTTATTTTTATTTATATGACCTAACCTTAAATGCCACAAATAAGAACTATTACTAGTAGAAACATTCAAATAATCAGAAATACATACTTTATTATCAATAGGAAGAGAGTACATGTCATTCACTCTTACACCTTTTACTAATACACTTCCTTTCTTAATCAATGCTGTGTTAAACCTAAAATTAATCTCAAAACCTTTTTGAGTTAACACCGGAATGGAAATTAAATTTCGCCGAATGTTGGGTACATAAAGCACATCATGAAGCACAATAGAAGTTCCATTAATAGAGAATTGACAATTGCCGATGCCCAAAACATCACTGTAGGAGTTGTTGCCCATGTAGATTCTGTGTTCACCAACCTTCTTTTCAGTAAACTCCACGAACATGTCTTTATATTGCACAATATGCCTAGTTGTAGCGGAATCAATCCACCATGAATTTGATGAAGGTTCAAGCACCATTGCTTCAGAAACTGTCATGGCAATAGGGTTATGATCCTTTTTCTGCTTCTTCTGAGGACAATTCGCTTTGATATGACCTTTTTTACCTCACTTGTAACATGGGCCTATCTGATGCTTGTGATGTTATTGTTTTTGCCATTCTTGAGGTTTCTTCCATCCTTTCTGAAATCCCTTCTTCCATTTTTTCTTAAAAGAAGTTGTCTTTTTCTTGTTGAATGGTGTGTGGGTATTATTCTGTGATTGTGGTGAAGATTGTGCCATCAACAAGTTAGAAGACAATCCTTCTTTACACCTTAGCTTCATTCTTTCTTCTTCCAAAACTAAGAGTACGGGCAATGTTACCATTGAAATCTCTCGTCCGCTATGAGTTAGAGATGTGATAACATGATCCCAAGACAATGGAAGACTATTAAATATGGTAGTTACTTGTATCTTGTCCGACAAAGAGTGACTAGCGTTGGATAATCCTTTAGCAATTAATTCCATTTGATTAACATGATCACCAACACTATCATTATCACTCATACGAGTATTATTATATTTGTCCAAGAGCAATTGAATTTGAGTATCCGATCGAACTCCATACTTACTTTCTAGTGCTTCCATTAGTTGTCTTGCAGTTTCATGTTCTTCAAAAAACGGAATAATGTTATCTTTCATATTATGTAACATAGTTGCCTTTGCCATTGCATCATCTTCTATCCATTTATTTTGGAACCAATTAGAATCATCATCTAGTTTAGAAGTGGATAAAGTATGCAATGTTTTTTCATGTGCAAGAAGATAAGAAATGTGGCGTTTCCATACTCGAAAATTATTTCCATTACGCATCTCGATTCTTGAAGAATCCATGGCATTTTTAATTACCATTAAAAATAAATAAATAATAAAAATGTGTACTTTTAAATAATATAAAATAAAATAAAATACAATTGTGGACCCAAGATTAATAATAATAATAATAATAAAACGGAAGCAGGAAGATGGAAGGAGAAAGGAGGAAATAGCACTAAAATAGAAAATACCACAGTTTAAATAAATATTACAAAACAGAAAACAGAAAACAGTTAATAATAAAACTTACAATTGTTTAATAGAAGTAGCTGCAGAGAATTGCTTTGAAATACATAAAAAAATAAATTACAGAGATAGCTAATTTTTTGAGGAATGAATGGTCTCTCAAATTCTTTTTTAACTCTGCCTATCAATTTACTAGGCTTACAAATTTATAAGCAAAACAAAGTAACTATGCAACATGTGACTAGTGGCTGGAAAAGCATGATGGAGCACATGGATGTTGTCTGAACTTTCGACCAGATGACTAAAGTTGATTGAAGCAGTGACTAAAGTTGATTGAAGCTTTTAACTGTGATGACTTTGGCTTTTACTATTCATAACTTTCGGTGGCATGTGACTGATGCAAATCAATATATAGACAAAATAGCAGCTTTTCTCAAAAGATGAGTAGAGAGTGAAGCTATAATGTATATATATAGAATCCAATGTTGACTGGTTGAACAATTGACTAGGCATATGGATCCTGACCATCTTGAAATTCGGGTCCATATGGATTTTGAGTAGTTGATCCTTCAGAAGAGTTTGAACTATCTGAACCATCTTTTGAACTGCTATTATCCGAGTCTAACTTTGCTTGGGCCATGAGGAGACGAGCCATTTGAAGGAGCTCATCTTTAGATAACATGGGCTTGGGCTTAACCATGGATTTAGACTTATCCTTTGACTTGGGCTGATCAGTACTGGGTTTTGCTAACTTGGATTTAATCTTTAATTTGGATAACTTGGGCTTTGAAGAACTGGATGTTGGGCTTCCAAGATTGACTGGAGGAGGTTGGCTTCCTTGGGTTAATGAAGCAGTTGGGTTCTGCTGAGCTTTAATCATGGCAAGTGTAGGGGCATGAATGTTGATTGGAAATTCAGTTTGAACAATTTCAACAATGCGTTGAATCTTGAAATTATCCCACCATTTAACCATGTGTTGCCGGTAAATAATATCATCAGAAATACCATATTGCCATTTGAATATCCAAGGGATTTTATATTTGGATATAAAAATAAGCAATGGAGGAAATTTCCTTTGCTGTGGAGTGAATGAGAAAACAATGGAGAAATAGTTGACTTGTTCCATAATTATGGATGGGAAGATTTTTGAAATGGCGCCATACTGAGTCCACCATCGCAGAAACCAAGTCAGTAATTCAGATTTGAACTTTTGATCAAACTGGAGAAACCAGGAGTCACTATTTGACTCATTTTGATACAAGAGAACTTTGAACCAAGCATCAATATAATCATAGTAATTGTATTGAATGGTATGACCAGGCAAATCTCAGAGTTGAAAAGGAGATCCCCAATCATTCAAAGAAACAATATTGTGAATATAGAGTGAATGATACACAATTTTACTTGTGTAAGTACGATCATAAATGGGTTTAATCACAATAGACTGATGGTTGAACAAGATATCTTTATAGAAGGTAATCGTCTTTTCTGGATGGAGAGGAACAAAATGCCATCCATGAGGGAATTAAGATTTTACTAGATCATGAACAGTATGACTCTTTGAGTGACTAGGTTCTTTGAAAAAGATATTAGTAGTAGTAGATTTAACATAATCAGACTGAGCTGATTTAATAGGGTTAGGAGGATAAGGAGTAACTGTTTGACTAGATGAAGCAAAGGGATCAGTAGCCAAAGTAGATGTATAATTAGGCTTAGGAATGTTACCAAGAATTTGGTAATGGTTAACCAATTCAGCAGGGTGATATTTGGTGACTAACTCCAAAGGAGGTGGAACAAAAGGTTGACTAGAGGGGACCAAGGCGTTAGAAGGAGGCCTGGGACGAGACATCTGTGAGATAGAGAAATGAAATTAGCATCCACAGAGGATATCTAATTGATCAGTATGTGAATGTAAACAGTTAATATAATGAGAAAGTTGTTGGCGTTGAGCTTTAATCCGATGGAACTGAATATTGAGCACGTTTAGTGGGTAAATGGGTTAATTTAAGGAAAGCAAGGCGAGAAGCAGTACGCTTAACCAGGGATTTGTAGTGTTTAATTTTCTGTTTATGGTATGAAATAGAGGGAATAGGCATTATCCACCCTGTAAAAATTCTCGGGTAAGAAAATCAGGAATATAATTTTGACAACCAGGAATATATTCAATATCAAAATAAAAAATACTTAATATAGATTGCCAACGGGCAAAACTTTGCTTACTAGCAAGATTTTGAACATCTTTTTCTAAAACATACTTAACAGATTTACAATCAACACGAAGTAAAATTTTTTGATTTAAAATATCATCTTGACATTTACTAATATATAAAACAGTAGATAAAATTTCTTGTTTAATAGTACTATAATTCTTTTATTCTTTATTCCAGACACCAGAATGAAATCAAACAATTTGTTCAGATGATTGAGGGGTGGTTTTCTGGAAAAGGATGCCACCATAACCAATATCAGAGGCATCGGTTTGAATAATTTTAAAGGAATTTTTAGTAGGAATACCAAGACAAGGAAGAGACTTGACATATTGTTTAATTTGTTTAACAATAGCAGTATGAGTAAGAGACCAAAGGGGAGGATTGTCCTTTAACCGATCAAATAAGGGCTGACAAGTTTTCTTAAGGTCTTTATAAAATTCAGCAATATAATTAAGTGATCCTAGAAAACGTTGTAACTGGGTTTTTTCTAGAATTTCATCAGGAAATTTAGAAGCAGATTTAATAGAGCGACTAATTGGTAGAATTGTATTTTGGTGAATATCATATCCTAAAAATCTGACTTTAGTTTGGAACAATTTAATCCTAGGAGCAGATATGACTCACCCATGACTTTGAATAGTATAAAAGAAAGCAGTAAGATGTTTCCAATGTTCACTAACTGATTTTGAAAAAATGATAATATCATCTATATAAACTATAGAAAAATGACTAAATGGATTGAAAATATCATTCATTATATTTTGAAATTCACTAGGTGCATTTTTTAGTCCAAAAGGCATGACATTCCATTCATAGTGGCCGAAGGGTGTAATAAAAGCAGTTTTATATCTATCTTTAGGATGAATTTGGATTTGCCAAAAACCACTTTTTAAATCAAATTTACTAAAAATGACAGCTTGACTAAGTCTTTTGATTAAGTCTTTTTTATTAGGAATTGGATATCTAATCCATTCTAAAACTTTATTTAATGGTTTATAATTAATAACTAGGCAAAGGACACCTCGTTCTAATTCAGCATTTTTATTAACATAAAAGGCGGGGCAAGACCAAAGTGATTTACTATGACTAATAATCTTATTTTTTAATAATTCATTGATTTCTTTTTTACACATTTCAACTAATTCATGATTCATTTGAATAGGTCTAGATTTAGTAGGAATTTGTCGTTCATTAAAATTTTTAATATATGGAAGTGTAACGACATGTTTTTTCCAATGCCAAAAGGCAGTGGGTAGAGTTGAACAAGCAGTTGTTTCTAATTTTAATTTAAATTCTTCAATTTGATATATAAGAACTAGATCAGTTAATTGTTGTTCAATTCTTTTGTAATTAACTTCTTCTTTAAGAAATCTTAACTGACGAGTTAATCTATTAATAGTTTGGGAAATAGAACAATCTTTTAATTGATGTATTTAATTTTTTTTCTTCTTCATAATCTAAGTTAATTGTTGAAATTATAATAATGTAGTAGATGCGCTTATGTCTCCAAAATTTATTATTCATTTTTTTAAAAAATTTTACAACTACAACATATAGGAAAAAAGTAGCAATGGCAACAAAGGGTTGAAAGACCAATATAAAGAGTGATTTTTGTGATACAATTGGAGTTCACCCATTTTTTTTAAAGAAAAATTGTACCAATCGAGAAGAGTATTTGAACACATTCACGTGTTTGAAAGAATTTTTTATTCAATCTCATTTATTTTTTTTATTATATTTTGTTCTTCAATTATATTAATTTATGTGTTCGATTTTGTTGTAATTTATAAGGAGGACAATCAATTTAAATTTAGACGTAAATAAACTTAATTATGTGGCAGCTCTAAAATATTTTTGCTTATATTTTTATTTTTTTTATTTGAGATCTTCATGAGTTTAAATTTGTTTCTTTTTTTTTTTTTTTTTTTGGATCGGCAAAAGAAAGGACTTTATTGATGAAAAACACATACAGAATATGGAAAAATACATCAATAAAGAGGAGCTTGGAGCTAAAAAGCTCCAACCTCCTAGTTGGTGAGAGACCAATGAAGAGAACTGATTTGCTCCAACCAAAGCTAAACAACAACATCTCACAATAAGGTAAAGAAAAACAACAAAGCGAACATAGCAGAATTGTGACAAGGATGTGTGCTCCAAACCAAGCATAGAAGTACAACAAAGTCCATCTAGCAGCCTAGCAGCATAACAACCAGAAGGCATAGCAGTGCAGAACACGGATGATCACATAAACAGAATGGATGCCATTTATGATCATATATCATTCCAACAAAGCAGGGGTAACCCCTCCAACTAGCAAATCAGTTCAACCAGCATATTAGTTTAACCACCAAGCAACCACCAAGACTTAACCATGAAGCCCACAATCAGAAACAGAACAACGTATAGAGCTGAACCACAAACCAACTCAACCACAAGGCACAACATACAGATCACACTTTACCGCAAAGCAAGACACACCAGCAACCCACACTCAGCAAATAATAAGGCTATTGCTACTACATAGTTCCATCCAAGCACACCCAAATCTGACTGAAGTTAAAAATAAAATCATTGATTGAGAAATTACAGTCCTTCAGATGTGGCTTCAACCACAGAGCTACTCTAGTCTTAATTAGCTCACACAATTTAGCCTTGTTTGGAGAAGATGATCTGAAGATGCATTCATTTCTAAGCTTCTAGATTGACCACAGTACAGCTAAAGGGATAGCACTCCAAATTTTCTTTTCCCTCTTCTTCACCTTTTCACCTGCCCACCATAACAATAACTAATCCATAGCTCCTAGAAATGCCCCTTGGATTCCCCACCAATTCAACATATGAGACCAGACACTCCACACAAAAGGGCAGTAGACTAAGACATGATTCATAGATTCCAAATCAATCTTACAGAACACACATAGATTACACAAATTAGACCCCTTCACATTTACAATCCCTAGTCTTTGTAAAAACTCCTTGGTCTTGATTCTCTTTTTCCAAGCCATCTACCCAAATACTTGCACCTTAGGAGGAATAAACTTTAACCACACCAACTTACTAATTCTGAGGGTTGGACCAAGGTTATCAACGACACACTTATACAGTGATGCTACAAAGAACTCACTAGAATTAGAAGCTGACCAAACAGGCTTATCCACCTGATCAGGCCTTAGCACAAGACCTGCTGTTAATTGGTTAAGAAGATTATGCGGCTGAGCCACCTCCCATTCATACAACTCTCTTCTGAAAGCTAAGTTCCACACACCTAATGCATCTTTCCTGTCAAAGATATCTTTCAGTGTAGCACTTTTCTCCAAGGACAACCTATAAAGGCCAAGAAACTCATCTTTAAAGGAAAGATAATTACACCATTTATCAGTCCAAAAAATAATTCTTCTTCCATCACCAACCTTCAGTTGGTAATTATTTAAATAGAACTCTTGTAAGCTGGTGGTATGATCATTAATTGCTATGATTCCTTTCCATATAGCTGAATAATTGTTACTAGCAACAAGGGAAGGCAGCCAGCTACCATCTTCCAGTTTATATCTGCTATAGATAATCTTCTTCCACAGAGCTCCAGTTTCACAACCAAACCTCCACCACCATTTTAGGAGTAAGCATTTATTAACATCACGCACCTTTCTAATTCCTAGCCCTCCCTGCTCCACACTTTTACATAGTTCCTCCCAGCGAACCATGTGAATCATTCTCCTTAAAGTTGAACCACCTCACAGGAATGAAGCTTGAAGCCTCTCAAATTCTTTGGCCACCCCTTCAGGTAATCTAAACAGGGACAGATAATACACTGGTAATGAGGATGTCACAGCTTTAACAAGGGTCAACCTCCCAGCAAAGGACAACAACTTTCTTTTCTACCCAGCCAGCCTACCTCTGACTTTATCCAGCACAGGTTTCCATGTAGATTTCTTCTTAGGATTAGCCCCAAGAGGTAGCCCAAGGTAAGTGAGTAGCAAGGATTTCATCTTACAATTCAGCACTGAGGCACAACTGAGCATTATCTCATCTGAGACACCCACCCCACACACAACACTTTTGTGGTAATTAATTCTTAACCCTGACATTAATTCAAAGCATCTAAGCACTCTTTTCACATGTCTCACCTCTTCTACATCTGTTTTATAGAATAAAATTTCATCATCTGCATATTGAAAATGAGATAGAACTACCCCATTTGAGCCCACTTTCACTCCCTTGAGCATTCCTAAATCCTGGGCTCTGGATAATAAAATGTGCAGACCTTCAGCAGCTATGTTTAACAAGATAGGGGACAAGGGATCTCGTTGCCTTAACCCCCTTTGAGGGCTGAACTCTTCAGTTGGAGACCCATTGACAAGCACAGAAACCCTAGCTGAGGTTACACACTTCTTCACCTATCTAGACCATTTAGCCCCAAACCCAAACTTAGAAATCATAGAGAACAAAAAGGCCTAATTGATGGAGTCGTATGCCTTCTCAAAATCCAACTTTATAATTATCCCATTCTTCTTAGTCTTTTTCCACCCCTCTACGACCTCATTAGCAATTAACACCCCATCCAAAATATTCCTTCTAGATAAAAAAGCTAACTGTGTTTCACTAATTATGTGAGGCATCACTAATTTTAACCTGTGAGCCAATAGCTTCGCTATGATCTTGTAGATTGACCCCACCAAGCTTATGGGCCTATAATCTGCTAGCCCTTGGGGATTCTCCTTTTTGGGTATCAGGGTTATAAATGAGTTGTTTATACCCTTTACCAGCCTTCCATTCTTATGGAATTCATTCACAAAATTAATGACTTCACTCCTTATGACATTCCAGAATTTCAGAAAACACCCCATATTAAAACCATTTGGCCCTAGTGCTTTGTTGCCATCACAATCCATCACTATAGATTTAATTTCAGCTTCTGAGAACACTGCCTCCAGCCTTTCAAAACCATAGCATCCTTGCACTGATTTGAATGAGCCTCTTAATTCAGGTCTCCTTACCCAGCCCTCAGAAAAATGAGTTTTGAAATACTCAAACACTTTATTCTTCACTTGACATGGGTCCTCATACATCACCTCCCCCTCTGTAATTGAATTGATCTCATTCCTTATTTGTCTACATTTAGTCATAACATGAAAAAATCTTGTATTCTTGTCACCCTTTAAAGCCCGGTTCAATTTTGACTTTTGAAACCATAGTCTCTCCACCATCTTGCTCAACCTCCACATTTCTCCTCTAACCTCCCTTCTTCTTGTTTTTTCAGAATCATCAAGATCTCTATTCTCAGCAACAAGATCAAAGTTGTGCAGTTCACTCTCAGCTGCTTTTAGACTATTGATTACATTACCAAAGACCTCCACATTCCATTTTTTTAGACCTGCCTTCAAAGTCTTCAATTTATTTAACAGAATAAACCCAGCCCAGCCTTCTATTCTGGCCTCTTCCCAACTGTTTTCCCAAAAAGAGTGAAGGTTTTTGTGTAGGAACCATGCATTCTGGACCTTGAAGGGTTTCGGGCCCTAGTCTCTTTCATCCTCCATTAGTAGAAGAGGACTGTGATCAGATAGCAACCTTGGCAGTCCCCATAATTTTAACTTGAAAGTCTCTAACCACTTCGGGTCTACTAAAACTCTGTCAATTCGACTCCATTTTTCACTTTCACCTAAATTACACCAGGTATACTTCCTACCTAGCAAAGGTAGATCAGATACTTCACATTTATCAATGAACTCATTTAATTCCCTCATGCCCTTATCCCTTCTTGAACACCCTTTTCTTTCACCAATGTTTCTTATCTCATTGAATTCGCCACCCATGCACCACGGCTTAGGGAACTCCACCTTCAACTTCACTAAACACTCCACAGCTTTCCTCTTAAGCCTACATTATTAGGTGCATAAATGTTTTAAATAACACACTCAAAAGAATGAAAGAATGTACCTGACAGAAGGAGAAATCTCCTGTTGCTGTAGCTTTCTGAGATTTGAAATACATCTGGGTCCCAGATGCAGAGTAAACCACTAACTAAACCTTCAGAATCCACAGCCAAAACTCTATTTTGTCTCTCACCCACATGGATTTTATTTTTACCTCATAAATTTCTATTTTTTTTTATTTTTTATTTTTTATTTTTGTTTCTTAGAGGACCACGAAATCCACATTTCTTTCTTGAAAGAGCTTCCTAAGCTTACCTTACTTCCCCTTTTTTCCCAGCCCTCTGATGTTCCATGATAATATCTTCATAACAACACATTAAGACACCTCGACAGCCCCCAGCAGATATACTTCATATCCCAGCTGTAGCTCCCCTTTCAATTCTATATTAATCCTTTACCTCAAGCTTAATTATCTTGCTTAGCACAACATCCTCCTTCATATTGTACTTCACGTCCAAAATTTTCCCATTTTCAAAGTTGCTTGGGCTTTCTCCAGTAAATGTCTTCCTTTATCAACCCCATTATTACTAGAGGTTGATAGAGAGACTGTTGCTATTGCTGCTCTCCATACTGCAGACTTTGAGGCTGCCTTACTAGTTGAAGCCCCTCTTTGGGCGTACTTCCTAAGTAAACTAAGAGAGCCCTTAGTTGGATACTGATAACAGATAGCTGGTTTAGTTCTAACTTTCTTCCTACCCTTCTTATTTTTTGAAGGTTAAGATCTATGCTTCAACTCCTGGGCTTCAGATACACTTGATTGTCTTTCACCCAGCCCGAGAGCACTACAACCTTCAATAGTGGTAGCAACCTAGCCTCTGGGCCCAGATTGGATTTGGTTCTCTTGGTTAAGCCCATGTCCTTTATATAACCTATGATTGTGGCCCAAAACCACTTCAATTCCAACCCTAGGCCTATTAAGACTTGGCCCACTTAAGCTTCTAACGAAGCCTGGTGTGAGGACATGATCATCAATGCTCTAACATTTGCTAGCACCTGCAGCAGAGCCATTTTTTTGGTTCCCAACACCCATCATGACCTTGCATGCCTCACCACTAGTCTCCACCCTCACGTCACCACTAGACTCTGCAACTGCTGTATCACTCTTCCTACCCTACACCTGCTCCATCTCCTCACTCATGCTCTCTCCGCGTGCCTTACAACCTACACCCACTTCATCTCTAGGGTCCAGCATGTAGTCTAAGTCATCTTCCATGTCATCTTCCTCTTCCTCCTCACTGTTGCTCCTACCCAGGCCCTGTATCTCTGGTTCATTTGAGCTACACTTCTCTTCCTGCATTTGAACCTTCTGGTACTTACACACCATATTCATGGTTTTTGTCATCACCAATTGTTCTTCACACACTCTTACTGGATACAATAGACCTTTGCAATCCAACTTAATAACCTTATTGATTGGTTCCATGCATTTGGTGGAGATCTTAAGCTTGGCATACGCAAAGGACTTAGGGTGGTCACTATCATCATCAAAGCATAGGAAATTTCCCCACAGACCACCAATTCTCCTTAGATTTGTACTATTCCATAAATTTAATAGAATACCATAGCAGTTGATCCACACACACCTTTCCTATTCCAGAACCAGTCCATCTTTTCCTTCCAAAATAGCCTCACACCACTCCAAAATCAACTCCTTAATAGGCTGTATTTTTAATACCATCTCCTCCTTTGTCTTAAATATTAGCACTACATTGCGGCCTCCACTCTCTCGGATCATAACATCTTCCATACCTATTCCTTCAAGTTCCTTCTTCAGATTGACATTGGCGTGCTCCTCCTTCAAGCGAACCACTACACTTTCGTACAACCACCCATTCCCTATTTCCTCAGCCTTCAGAGTAAGGTTGTCTTTCTGAGCATTACTTTGTCCTAACACTGCTTCTGCATATGACTTTTGGACTATAGATACTCCTACCCTGCTTCTTCCTTCATTTTGGTAGCCATTGTATCTTGTTTCTTGAAAATGCAATGGGCCTGTTACACCTTGACCCTCTACCTTTTCCTTGCCAAAAGCTGCATGCTTAACCTCTATTGTCGTATCGTCTACCCATAATCCATTTGCTTTTTGAACAGCTACTGTTGCAGCTACAGAGCAGTCAAACCTTACAAACCCAAATTTTGTGTTAGTGAGCTTCCTTTTCTTTTGCGGAATAAAAACATCCCTCACCACACCAAACTTAGAGAAGATGTTATACAGCCTGTAACGCCCTCAAAAAAATACATAAATCCCATCATATTAGACATGCAATGGTATAAAGAAATCAACATCTTTTCATTCATCAGAGTAATTCTTACAACAGTATTGCATGTTAACAACAAAAGCAAGTGCCCTATATGCTTACAGCTTTCCAAGTTAACACTTGGTTTCACAAAAAAAAAAAAAGAGTACTAACTCTAAACAAAATAAGCTCGTGGCTTGATGTGCATATAATACAACAAAATAATCAAAAAAAAGAGTCTTCAACTCCCACATCCATCCCAGCTATGTCCTTGGAGGTGGCATGTTACCTGTACCTGAAAATAGTGTCCCATATAGGGTGAGCCAATGCCCAGTAGAGATATGCTAAACACAATATGAGCAATAACTAAGACATCAGCAATTGATAAATGTTTAACTCACAAAGATCAATTTATAACTCCATTTCCATTACATGACAACTGTGTCTATGTTTCATTTCATTTTCCATCCCTTAACAAGCTCACAATTCACAACTATGGCTCAGAACCTGGCCAACAACTTACATGAGACAAGACTCATTTTAAACAGTTCTCATTTCACAGTAGATAAGTCTACTAGCTATATCAACAATCACCAGATAAGCATATAAGCTATATCAACACTTCCAAAGATAAGCATATGAGCTGTATCAACACATAAATTGACAAGCATATGAGTTGTATCAGTGGAGTCCATCCCCTATCTTCTCCCAAATAACATCCGGTTTAGAGGTCCATTCCCCCTCTTCCCCTAAACCGTGGAGTACATCCCCTATCTCCTCCCCCACACACACAATGTATATACATATAAGTCATATACACAATCAATCAATACATAACGTTAATGTATTCTATCAATCGTCATACTCTATGATACGTCCAATTGATTAGTTTTAGTTTGCCTAATCATCATGCATTGTCTACAACAATCAAAGCTACCCTCCACCGGTAGCCCAAGCAATTATTTCTAAACAGATAATAAAAGCTCCAACTGATAAATTATCAATGTTTTCAAAAGTGAGTGATTAATTAAACCAACTCCACCGTTTCACAATATAATGAATCAATTTCATTAATTCCAATTTAATTCCATAAATCTATAACTTCTCAAATTAATTATACCAATTAATTTATATACAAAATTAGGGCTTTCTTCCCCAACTCTCAATATAAACCCATAGATTCATATATTACTAACCAACACCCAAATCATCATTTTGAGACCCAAAATACAAGTTTAAGAATCAAAAAGACAAACCCTCTATTCTAACATTTTGAAACCCTAAGTCCCAAAATCAACAAACTTCAACACTTTATCAAAACAACCCAAAGGTCTATGTCAAAACCATAAGAGTGAGCAGGAATCCCTACCTCAAATTCGGAGCTACAAAAGGAGAGAAGAGACCAAAACTAAAATGCTCCAAACTCCAAACTTTTCGGATCGAGACGAAGCCCTCGATGATCAACCCAACTTTTACAAAGGCCGAAGAGGAGGAAAGCACTCTATCTAGATCAAACCCTAGAGAGAAGGGAGTTCCTAGAGAGAGAAGGTCTCAAATGGTGTTTTTGAAAAGTAGGAGAGAGAATGAGGTTGTAAAAAGTGATCTAAAAATGCCCGACTGTATACTGATATACGACATGTCCGCTCGAGCGGAAAACACAATGCTCGAGCGTCAAGAACAAAAATCTGGGTCCGCTCGAGCGTAAGAAGACCCGCTCGAGCGCCAAGACACATGAATAAAGTACATCCGCTCGAGCGCGAAAACCCGTCCACTCGAACGCAGATTTCCCCCTCCCAGAACTTACATCAACAATGTACTACCCGCTCGAGCGCAGGAAATCCGCTCAAGCGTAGAAATCACATCTGCAGAAGTTTTGTAGAAAACAAAATACTATGAGCGTGTAAATCCCGCTCGAGCGCAAGAAGTCCCGCTCGAGCGGACAGCCAAAAACCAAACCCCGCTAGAGCACAGAACAACCCGCTCGAGCGTAACACCAAAAACCTGGGCAACTAGATTTGAGACTCAGGCATCAACCATCCTGTAACACACCTGTCCAAAACATCCCAAAACTCACACAAATGGAATTAAAGGACGACAACAAGATAGACACAACTACCAACTCCACGGAACCTAGTCCGGAGTACAACTAAACAGTAGAGGGAATACCGGGATCGCTATAACCCCTTCGAATTCACTGAACTTGGTATATTATCCACAAATACAGTGAAGAAACTTCTGCGTCCTTTAGTCACTCCTCTTCTCTGTCCTCTTCGTTGTCCTCTCATTTGCCTCACAACAGGAATCCACCCTCCTTGCTTAGCTCCTTCCATGAAACGGCTCCTTTCTATGTTGGGCGACGAAATTTTTCTTTGCGTATATGTAGTGAGTAGGATTAAGTTTTTAAATGATAAATTTATCTTTTATAGTAAAAAGTCATCTACACAAAGGAATATTTGAAGCATAAGATTGATTTCAAAATCCTTAATGAATATACAAATAAATTACTTTGTTTTCAACTCATAATACTCTTTATATATGTGTATATATATATATATAATGAAAACCAATTGTAGATGAGGTCATTTGGAGCTATTCAAAGAGCAAAAACTCAATATACATGTTTTTTACTTAATTAATATTTAATAGTTAATTTCAATCACAATATTGAATGTCATGTAATTTTTAAACAAATTGGATTAAATATGTGAATACTTCAATAAAAATAAAAATAAATTATTATTCAACTATGTTTGTGTTGAAATTTTAAACACATTACATATTAATGATCAAAATTTTAAAATTTAATTTGAATAAATATCTTTTATGTATTTAGACAAAAATCATAGGCAAGAAATTTTTTCCTATGATTGTTGAATTTTATATTCACGTGTCACTGCCATAGAAATATTCATGCCATGCGCGTTCTATGGTTAAGACTTTATTGTATTTAAAATGAATGATTATATTATTATATAACATAAAGTAAAAATAAAACTAAGATGTTAAAAAAAAAAAAAAAGTGATGCTAATTTTTTTATTTTTTATTTAGTAGCTTCAAAATACGAAAGTTGTTAAAATTTATAGGTTATAGACACAAAACAAATTAAAAAAAAAATAAAAAGTGATCCTTGAATTTTGTTTGTAATTAAATAGCTTTAGAATACAAAACTATTAAAAAAAGAGTTAAAATTTGTATAATAAGATAACATAAATGTTTATTTTTGAACTACACAAAATTTAAATTTTAAAAAACTATAGATGGCATTTAACTCTTTTTTTTTTTAATCAGCAAAATAAAGATTTATTGATGATAAAGCAGGATACAATCAACAATACATCAACAAATTAGGGAAGTGCACTAAGCATCATGCACTTGACCCATGGCAAGAAGCCAATCAAACACCCAAACTCCAAAAAACACAACAACAAAACAAACAGCACCAAATTTAAAAAAAAAAAATTTGCCACGATTCTTATTTTTTAGTTATTTTTTTTACAAATTTTAAAAAATTATAGGTAGCATTTTACTCTTGTCTAATTTTTAAACTACTATTCTCTCCAATTCTTCTATTATTA
Organism: Camellia lanceoleosa; assembly: GCA_025200525.1. NCBI lineage: Eukaryota > Viridiplantae > Streptophyta > Magnoliopsida > Ericales > Theaceae > Camellia > Camellia lanceoleosa. Next base: position 153,913,693 of record CM045764.1, read on the forward strand.
GAGTTATATTAGATGTTGTTTTTCTTATCAAGTTTATCTTATCTTATTTTTGAATTTTTAAATTTCAACTTTGATTTTTTTTTTCCAACCTTCATTTGATATTTACTAAATTTCTCTCTATCTCATTTTTCTAGGATTTATTTAAATTTCTCTTTCTATATTCTTATAATTTATCTTCACATTTACACTTATTTATTTTTATTTTTTTAATCTTTATCTTCTTTGTACAGGATCTACTCTTACTCTTAATTTTTAATTAAGTTTATTCTTTTTCTAAGATTTATCTGATTTTCACTTTATATATTCTTATAGTCTATCTTCAAATTCAAACTTAATTTATTTTTATTTTTATCATATATTTATAGAATTTCACTTTGACCTTTCTTTTTTAGTGAGATCAATCAAATCTATTATTTAAGTACCTATCTAAATTAATACCATAGAATTTTGTTATTAATTTTTAACACATTTAGTATTGCTTACCACCTTTTGTAACTTACCCGTACATAGTACGGGTTACCACTAGTAACTGCTTAAATGAATGTTTCATAATTATAATTTTCCACTCTCTCTGTCACTATCTTGATGGGAAATAATTTATAGATAGAAGGAGAGTTTAAAAGAATTGGGTAAACTATCAATAGATTTTAATAGTTGAATTTAATTTTCATTAAATCCTATTGAAAATAATTCATAGTAAAATTATTGCTAAAAATAATTTTTTGTGCCATTTTTTTGCATATATCGCTAAAAATGGATAATTAGTGACTTTTCTTTTGTCACAGTTTTTATAAATTGTCAATAAAATTTACAATTAATGACTTTTTTGTGATGAATTTTTCAAACTGTCACTAAAAGTTAAAAATTAATAACATTTCTTTGTGACGAGTTTTTTAAACCGTTGTTAAAACTTATAATTAGTGACATTTTTTGTGATAAAATTTTTAAACTGTCACTGAAAATTAACAATTTGTGACTTTTTTTAAATAGAGTTTGATGAAAAATGTCATTAATTCTCACAAAACCTATTAAACAATAGGTTCATCTATTAAGACTTACACGTAATTTTCTCTTTAAAATTTGGTTATGAATGATTAACAAATCGAATATTTTGACCCTGACGCATATTCAGCTTGTTAAAAGCTTAATCGAACTTCATTCATTGAATAAATAAGCTAATCTTTAACATATTTTGAAATTTATTAAAATTATTAAACCAAACTTAAATAATTAATTACTTATTTGACTGGGTTTGATAAGTTTAAAATCATATAAAAATACTAAATCCAAATTACTCGAGCTCAGTTTAACAAAAATTTGTTTGAAATCAACTCGAAAATTTAATGAATTAAACTTAAACAAATTTTGAAACTCATTATAATTTACCCATCAACTTAATATTTTAATTTTATGAAAGAATACAAAAGATTAAAGTTTCATATTGAATATTTAAGGGTACTTCTGCAAATCTGAAGTAATCATTATTGCAGGCTACTGTCCATGTTCAAACTTATTGCTGGTGGGTAGTTGAATTTTTCCCCCTCATCTAGTGTATATCAACTTTAATAAACGTAACCGCCTGTAACAGACCCAACAAAAAAATTGCAGATGTAATGGAGAACCAAAAAATAAATAAAAAACAAAACTCTATATACAGAGCATCCATGTTCTAAAAGCAGCTCTAATGGTAGATACTTGATAAATGGTAATGTCAAATTCAAAGAACTATAACTGTTATAATTTTGACAATCATAAAAAAAAAAATAAATAAATTCTTTCTATTTTCCTTACAAAATGTCAAATGACAATGTTATTTGGGGAACCCATGATGAGAAATAGAGAGAGCTTCGCCAAACCTTGACAGTTGTCAAACCTGATGCCAACTTTGGCAAAAGGTTTGGAATGCGATAATACATACTGTGCGTACCGGATTCCTCACTAGATGAAAGTGGATCAGGGCTCCGCACTCAGTTGGACTATTCAGGGACTGAGGTTCCTACGACAAGAGGCACCGTTAGAGCTACCCGGCCGGGGTTGGCCGAATGACCCCTCCAGTGTGGGAATTAGTGATCGGAGAAGGGAGTTGAGTATGGTTTTGCTTAGAATAGTTCAGTTCTATTCAGTTACCGTCAATGTGAAGTTCATGTTGTATATATAGTGTTCCTTGTTTGCTTCTCAAGGTGGGTTCATGGAGCTTGGATGCTACCAGGTGTCCCTTTAGCATTGCTCAAGAGGGGGGACCACCCGATAGTTATCATTGAATGCATATGCTCATTGTAGTCATGCTGATAACAAGCCACATTCCTTTGGTTCAACAACTTCCGTGATTCTAGGTGTAGGGGACCAGCTGAGGTGGCAACCTGCACATGCACATGTTCACAGTTTCCACGTTTTCTTGCGAGGTTTCCTCAGTTCGGTACTGATATTCCTTAGCTCGGCATCAACATGCCCTGGTGATGCCCTGTCTCGGCCTTTTATAGGATCACTCATGGAGATGGGCTTGTCCATTCAGGTAACTTTGCATGGGCTCGGCCTATTTTCTGTTTAACCCGTAGATTCAGTCTCGCAGCTCGGCCCGGCCCAGCACCACGGCTGGATTGGCCTTTCCACTGCGGGTTGGACCCAAGTGCTTAAGGACTTGGGTGGACTGTTGGTCATGAAGTTGGGCTTAATTGGTTTGCCCATATACTCATCCAGCCTACTTGGATTCGGACTTCAGTGGATTGGGCCGGCCCAAGGCTTGAACCCGACCCATATCACATTTAGCCCCTTCATTTAGCCCATCTCCATGAGTGATCCTGTAAAAGGCCGAGACAGGGCATATTTATGCCGAGCTGAGGAATATCAGTACCGAACTGAGGAAACCTCGCAAGAAAACGTGGAAACTGTGAACGTGTGCATGTACAGGTTGCCACCTCAGCTGGTCCCCTACACCTAGAATCACGGAAGTTGTTGAACCAAAGGAATGTGCTTTGTTATCAGCATGACTACAATGAGCATATGCATTCAATGATAACTACCGGGTGGTCCCCCCTCTTGAGCAATGCTAAAGGGACACTTGGCAGCATCCAAGCTCCATGAACCCACCTTGAGAAGCAAGCAAGGAACACTATATATACAACATGAACTTCACATTGAAGGTAACTGAATAGAACTGAACTATTCCAAGCAAAACCATACTCAACTCCCTTCTCCGATCACTAATTCCCACACTGGAGGGGTCATCCGGCCAACCCCGGCCGAGTAGCTCTAACGGTGCCTCTTGTCGCATGAACCTCAGTCCCTGGATAGTCCAACCGAGTGCGGAGCCCCGATCCACTTTCATCTAGTGCGGAATCCAGTACGCACAATTGGTGCAGTGAGCGTGGATCACTTCATCTCTGAGCTCTGCACTCAGTTCCGGTGATGGGGATTGAGGACATTCCGCCTTCAGCACATACTCCATAGACGGAGAAGATAAAGGACAAAGGTTTGGCACTCCAAACAGTCCCAGAGGAACAAACTGGAAACAATAATCGAACCCCTGAATCCGTCGAGCACCGATTACCCTTCGCTGGAGGCTTCTCTTATCACTTTCTTCTGGAAAAAGATTATAGAGACCGCATCATAGACTCCATGGGAGTTGAAAGCCCAACTTAAGAGGGTGCTGGGCGATCCAACAGAAAAGAAGACGGAAGCGGAGCCCTCTCATTTGCGACGAAGGAGCTCATCCAGAGAGCCACCAGTGAAGAAGTTCCCCATGAATGAATCTAGACAACAAAGCCAGCCTATCCCAGTACAGAGTGAGGCGGCAAGCAATCACACCCGTGGGTCACGCCGGAAAAGGACCAAGAGGCAGAAGACCGTTAGTCAACAGACCGAATACCCTCCTCAGGACCTTCGTACTTGGTTGATTGGCAATAGGCAAAATGAACAACATCGAGATCATCTGGACCGTACTGTTCATTAGAGGGAACACTGAGCGCTAGACAAGCTCGTCTCTTTGCCATTCTCCCCGGAGATCGAGACCATGAGACCTCCAAAGAAATTCACCCCACCAAAGTTCACTTCATATGATGGGAAGTCGGACCCGCTGACACATATTAGCCACTATAGACAGATGATGTCCCTATGGAACCGAGATGAGGCACTAATGTGTAAAGTCTTCCCATCCAGCTTGGGAGAAATCAGACTTCGATGGTTCGATCGTCTCCCCGCTGGATCGATCCATGGCTGGAAGCAGCTCTCCGAAGAGTTCCTAGCTAGGTTTGTCTCCAACACTAAGATCCCAAAGGAGCCAGATACACTGTTCAGCCTCCGAAAGGAGCAGGAGGAAACGCTGCGCAATTATGCTAGGAGGTACTGGGAAGAATACAATGACCTGGACGAAAATGTGTGCAGTGAGTAGATAGCCGTTATGTCCTTCAAACATGGTCTGCGCCCGGAAAGTAAGCTGAGACAATCACTTACCAAGCACCCAGCCACAGCTTTAAAAGACTTGCGCGCCAGGATTGAACAATACGCTCGTCTCGAAGACAGCCAGATCCCCACTGAGGAAGCGTCAGCAGAACAAATAGTTCGGCACAAGAACAGATCAGACCGGGGAGAACACCGAGGGATTACAGTGAATGAAGTGGATAAGTCCAAATCCCACGAAGCCGTTGTAACTGTATTCAAAGAGCCAATCTATCAAATCCTGGAAAAGATCAAGAGAGAGCCCTTCTTCGTTTGGCCGCCGAAAATGTTGGGAGATCCAGCTCGGCGCAATCAGAAGCTCAAATGCACCTACCACCAAGACAGGGGGCACATGACCCAGAACTGCAGGGCACTGAAGCAACACTTGGAAGACCTAGTGGCAACTGGACACCTAAGGGATTATATTGATCAGGATAAGAAAGTGACCGAACTGGGAAAACCACCGCCAGAACCAAACATTGAGCATCTACCTCGGCTGATAATAAATGTGATCCACGGGACAGCGATTTAGGAATCTGAGGAGGCACTGAAGGAAGAGATTGCTAAGGCTGCGCAAATTCAGCGGGTCATGTCAAGGAGCTCAGATCAAAAAGGTACGCATAAGACTAAATCCCCCTTGTGCATAGTTTCATTTACTAGCAAAGGTTTAGAAGGCATACAGCACCCACATACTGATGCATTAATTATAACTGTGGGAATTGGGAAACGATTTGACGTAAAACGAGTCCTAGTAGATCAGGGCAATGTAGCAGACATACTATATTACGATATGTTCAGAAAGCTTGGTCTCTCCGAGCAGCACCTCACCCCAGCGGCAGCCCCGTTGGTCGGTTTCAATTCACATCCAGAATGGCCGCCTGCTATAATAGTGTTGCCAATCGTGGCGGGGACAAAAACCCTCCAGATAGAGTTTCTTGGTTATTAATACACCATCCCCTTACAACGCCATACTTGGCCGTCCGTAGATTCATCGAATGGAAGCAGTCCCTTCAACCTACCACTAGCTCATCCGTTTCCCAATGGAACACGGAGTAGAACAGATCTCAGGGGATCAAGTTGCGTCCAAACATTGCTTCATGGCAGCATTAAAGGCAAAACAACTCTGCAATCGGGTACAAATGGTAGAAGTGGCCGAACAGCCAGTCTTGGAAGATGTAGGGGAAACCCCAGGGGAAAAGATGGTAGAGGATTTGGAGAAAGTCTTGGTAAAAGAAGACGACCCAGAAAAATACTTCCTTATCGGTACCTCGCTAGACGCTGATGAGAAACTTCAGCTGTTGGAACTACTAAGGGAAAATATGGAGGTATTCGCGTGGTCAGCATATGATACTCCAGGGTTGGACCCAGAATTTTCTTGCCACAAGCTCAACATCAACCCTTCAGCTCGGCCCATTGTGCAGAAAAGTCGAAGATCGTCAGTCGAGCACACCAAAGCAGTAATTGCCGAAGTCGAAAAACTCCTAGCTTCAGGAGCAATTAGGGAAGTTCAGTACCTGCAATGGCTGTCCAACATGGTTGTAGTCAAGAAGAAGAACGGAAAATGGAGAGTTTGTGTTGACTTCACTTGCTTGAACAAAGCCTGCCCTAAAGATAGCTTTCCGCTGTCTCGCATTGATCAACTAGTGGACTCAATAGCAGGGCATGAGCGCATGAGCTTTCTGGACGCTTATAGCAGTTATCATCAGATACCATTGTTCGGTCCGGATCAAGAAAAGACAGCGTTTATCACTCCAAGGGGAACTTACTGCTACAAAGTAATGCCATTCGGCCTCAAGAACGCCGGGGCAACCTACCAGCGAATGATTACACGGATGTTCAAGGACTAACTGGGAAAAACCATAGAAACATATATAGACGATATGGTAGTAAAAAGCAGGCTCGATGCAAACCATCTCACGGACTTGAGAGAGGTTTTTGGCATCTTGAAAAACCACTAGCTTCACCTCAATGCCTCGAAATGCGCTTTCGGGGTAGGAACAGGGAAGTTCTTAGGATATATGGTCACTCACAGAGGAATTGAAGCAAATCCGGATCAGATCAAAGCAATACGAGATCTTGAAGTACCAACAAAGGTTAAGGAGCTGCAGAAGCTGACCGGAATGGCGGCCGCATTGAATCGGTTTATTAGCAAATCCTCGGATCAGATGAAGCCTTTCTTCCAGCTTCTAAGGAAAAAGGCATCATTCGAGTGGAATAACGAATGCATCGAAGCACTACAAAGCCTCAAAAGATACCTCAGTACACCTCATCTGCTGTCCACTCTAGAACAAGGAGAGGAGCTGTACCTCTATCTAGCAGTCTCAGATCATGCCGTGAGCGCAGTGCTAATTCGAGAAGTTGACAAGGAACAGAAGCCTGTCTATTATGTCAGCAAGACTTTACTAGATGCCGAGACACGGTATCTACCATTGGAAAAGTTAGCATACGCGTTGCTTATCGCCTCAAGAAAGCTGCAGCATTACTTCCAGGGGCATACTATTAATGTCCTCACTGAATTTCCCCTCAGATCTGTATTCAACCGAGCCGATTTCTCTGGCCGAACAGCAAAATGGGCGGTAGAACTTGGTGAGTTTGACATTCGGTATCAACCCAGGACAGCGATCAAGGCCTAGGTCTTAGCGAATTTTGTCGCAGAATTTGCTCCAACCCAGAGTACCAAATCGGGGAATCCGAGTTTGGCACAGACGCCATGCACTACCGAACAAGGAAAACCCTACGCTTCGGAGGCTTGGAAACTCTTTATTGGAAATATCTGGCAGCTCTATGTTGACGGGTTGTCCAATAACCGAGGCTCGGGGGCAGGAATAGTACTTATCTCACCAGAAGGATTTACCTGAGAACAGGCTCTCGGGCTCGGTTGGAAGGCTTTGAACAACAAGGCCGAGTACAAAGCGTTATTGGCTGGCTTACGTAGCGCCGAACACTTCAGTGTAGAGTAGCTTTTTGTTTTCAGCGATTCATAGCTAGTGGTAAACCAGCTTTCTGGGATCTATGAAACACGAGATGAAAGAATGGCTATGTATGCAGGCAAGGCCAAGGACCTACTCAGAAAATTTCAAGCCATACGGGTGGAATGAATCAGTCGGGACAAAAACAGCCACGCTGATGCCATAGCATGCCTCGGCTCGTCAGTAAATACAAAAGATGCCAGAAATTTGTACCAGAACCAAGTATTGCATCTCCAGTCCTCTGCAACGATTTGGAGCCAAGCTGGATGGATCCAATATTTGCTTTTCTGAAATCTGGTACACTCCCCGCAGACAAAAAGGAAACCAACAAGGTCAGACACAAGTCAGCTCGGTTCTGGATCTCACCATCTGGGAAGCTTTACAGACGCTCCTATCTTGGCCCCTATCTCCTATGTGTGCATCCAAATCTGGTCGAGAATGTTCTTTACAAAATTCATGATGGGATTTGTAGATACCACGTTGGCGGAAGGTCGCTGGCGCACCGAGCCCTCACTCACGGGTATTGGTGGCCACGGATGCAACAAGATGCTCAGCAGTATGTACAAAAGTGTGATAAATGCCAGAGGTTTGCTCCATTCATTCATTAGCCAGCCAAAACTCTCACTCCACTCACCAGCCCATGGCCCTTTGCCCAATGGGGCCTGGATATTGTCGGACCATTGGCGCGAGGCACTGGGAACAGGCGATTTTCATTGCAGCAATCGACTATTTTACTAAGTGGGTCGAAGTCGAGGCATTGGCAAATATCAAAGAAGCAGATACAAAGCGGTTTGTTATGTGAAATGTAGTGGTGCATTTCGGCATCCCGCAGGTATTGATTGCGGATAATGGAACACAGTTTGATGGAAAGATCTTCAAAAAGTTTTGTGCCGACCTCAGGATTGAGTACAGGAACTCTTCTCCAAGGTACCCGCAAAGCAATGGACAGGCAGAGGCGTCAAACAAAACCATCCTCAACGGAGTCAAGAAACGGCTTGAGCATGCCAAAGGGAAATGGGTTGAAGAGTTACCCCACATGCTATGGGCATACCGAACCACCGCACGGCGCTCAACGGGGGAAACACCTTACTCCCTAACTTATGGAATGGAGGCCGTCATCCCACTCGAAGTCAGTCTCCCAACCTTTCGATCCGAACTGTTTGAGAACACCAGTAATGAGGAAGCTATTGCACAAGCACTGGATATGGCAGAGGGCCGAAGAGAGGCAAATACGATCGACTTGTAGCGACGCCAAGAGCTCATCAAGAGTTACAACCAAAAGGTTTTCCCAAGGCAATTTATACCAGGAGAACTGGTCTTAAAGAAAGTTATGGATCACAAAAGGGTACCTGGCGAGGGCAAACTTGGGCCAAACTGGGAAGGTCCCTACAGAGTCACAATCGTCATTGGAAATGGAGCCTACTACCTCAAGGATCTGAGTGGCAGAGATATACCTCGGCCCTGGAACGTAGCAAATCTCAAGAAATACTATCAATAAGACGGTCCCACTTTCTTTATCAGATTGTAAAGGCACTTTTCTCAAATTTATCAAATTCTTGTAATTAGCTTTGATGTTTATCAAACGGAATTAGCTTTGGTTCTTACCAAACGGAAATAACTTTGATGTTTATCAAACGGAATTAACTTTGGTTCTTACCAAACGGAATCAGCTTTGGCCTTAACCCAAACGGACTTAGTTTCAGAACGACTAAACGGAATTTAAATTTGGTTAGCACTCAAACATGCTAAGTGGTATTGCTTGGTGGAATTATGTTTGGCAACTAAATTGGACTTTAGCCAAGTGGAATTGCTTGGTGGAAACCGCACTAATATATCTTAAGTAAACATCTCTATTTAGCCAAGTGGAATTGCTTGGTAGAAACCGCACTAATGTATCTTAAATACACATCTCTATTTAGCCAAGTGGAGTTGCTTGGTGGAAACCACGCTGACATATCTTAAGTAAACATCTTTGCATCTACAGAGCTTCTTAAGTATCAACACGTCAACATGTCAGTACCGATGCGAACAAACAAAGTTGGAACAAACTTGGCCAAGTTCAGCCAGGAGCAGGCCTCCAGCAGTAGTCTTACTCAACTCCAGTTGGGGGCAAACGATTATTTTTTCAAACCAAGCTAGACCTGAGTAAGACACCTTTTCATGCCTTTACTCCGTTCAGGCGCTCTTATACTATCAAAGTTGAAACAGACTTCAGCAGTTCTACCTAAGAGCATAATCTTCAGTGCCGATCTTACTTAGCTCCAGGTGGGGGCAAACAATTGTTTTCTTTCAAAACCAACCTGGACCTAAGTAAGACCCACTTACGAACTCCAGCATCGCTATACCACATATCTGTTAGCCACACCGAGCACAAGTTCGGGCTCGAGGTCCCAACAGTGCTTAGTCAGGGGCAAACAGTACAGTTCCACACCGAGCATCAGTTCAGCCCCGAGGACCCAACAACGCTCGGCCGGGGGCAAGCAGTACAGAATCAGACAAAACATCCATTTAAAGGCAACATAAAACCAGACCGAGCATCTATTCGGTCCCGAGGTCCCAACAGTGCTCGGCCGGGGGCAGGCAGTATAGGAAACATTCAAACATATAAGTCAAACAGCATCAGATTGCAAGTTCAAAAAGAAAATTCTATCATCCAACAAAAGGCATAGATGGCCTCATAACCAGCAGCAACGAAAAGAAAAGAAAAATTGTCTTTACAAGTGCAGAAAGAAAGCACGTCATGGAGACCGAGCCACAATACATCAAAGCAAAAAGTTCAAATCCTTTCAACATCAATTTTCATCAAACAGTGGGCAACTCAGGAGCAGCATCAACAATTTTGTCCAGGCCATTTGCGAGAGGAAAAGTAGAGGAAGCTCCAACTTCCTGAGAAGTAGAAGCCTCCTTAACCACATCTCCCATGGCTTCAGTCTCTGGGGTTTCAATCCCTTCAACATCCACCGTTTCAGCGGCAACATTCTTGTCCTGGGTCTTGTTTGCGAAATCAGCTTCTGGGGAAACTTCGGCCGACAGAATAGCAGAGGTGGAAACAGTCTTCAAACCCAAGGATCTCGAAGGAACGGGGACATCCTGAAACAGGGAAGAGCCTTCAGGAACTAGCGCAGTAGCCAAGGCACTTGTCCAACCCTTCACAAAGAGCTTATCTTGCAGCACTAGCACCTCTTCCTTATAGACAGCCCCAGCTTCGTCCCAACCCTGTTGCCAGTGTTTGGCTTCTAGCGTAGAGCGCTCGGCAGCCATCACAGCAATAACAGCCTCCAGTTCGGCCACTTTTCCCTCGAGTTGAGCCTGTGCCCCAATAGCAGTTGTAGACACCTCATTTTTGACCGTCCTCGAGACTTAGACGCCACCGCTCGAACACTTGGTGATTACTCATGTTTGTGTTTTGTTTTGAGTTCCCGGAGGTCTCGGCTACGCGCCTTGCCTCAGGATCTCTCAACTCGACTGTTCTGTGTTTGGTTTTGCACCAAACACTTGTGTTTTTGTTTCTAAGGGTACAGAGTAACTTGTTAGCTACCCCTGGAACCTACCGGCTGTGGCTTGAGGCCACCGGCCGTGTTTTGAGGCTACCGGCCATTGGTGAAGTATACCATTGGTTGGTTGGCATTCAGTGTGGTCGGCCGGTCATTTGTTTGGTCGGTGGCCTCCTTTTCTGGCCAGTAGCACTTTTTTGCCTTTTTCAGGCATGGTGCATACCAGCTGTGCCAGCTGGAATACACTAACCCTGCCCCTGTGCATAAGTGTGGTTGTTTTGCCCCTTTTGCACCCTTTTGGTCTAGCTTCTTGAGGAAGCTTGGACCTTTGTCTTAGCTTCCTCAAGAAGCTTGCCAACTGTCCCAACTTCCTCAGGAAGCCTTGCCCCCCTTGCCCCCTTTGACCCTTTTTTGTTTAGCTTCTTTGAGAAGCTTCAAGTCATTTGCAATGTCTATATAAGAGCCCATCCTCCTCCATTGTTAAAGGTTGAGCAAAAACCAGAGCAATATACATACATATATTTGTCATATACTTTCTCTCTCTATATCTCCCTCTCTCTCATCCTTTGTGTGTGTTTGGAAACCTAAAAGTGTGTTTTGACCTTAGTTTTGCACTAAGACACACACCATTACACCATACTTCGACCTTGAGAGGCTTTGAGGGTTTGTTCTTGAGGTTTTGGATTGGTTTTGATCAAAGGAAGGAGGCTGCACTTGCTGTTCATCAAGGGTTCTTCAAGGGTTCTTCAAGGGTAACCTTTTCACTTTAGATTCCCCAATTTTGCACTAGACTTTTGCCTATCTTGCTTATTGTTTTAGACTTTGTGTATAACTGAGAAAAATCTTGTATTTTCATTCTTGAGATCTTTCATTAAGGACATTTTGTTGTTTGGGGTTGACCTCCCCCTTCTAGGCCTTGTTTGGCCCTTTTGGTGCTCTCTTTGTTAAGCTTTGGTTACTCTTGTGTATTGACCTTCTCACCACTGAAATCCAATGGATTTTCAATGATGAAAAAGGGGTTTTGAGGTCTTGCATAGGGGAGGGACACCCCTCTCCCTTGGTCTCTCTCTTGTTTGCATATTTGGCTCAATATGGTAGCATGTACGCCTAGTCTTGTTTGGCTTTATTTCAAAGCTTATTTGGTGTTCATTTAGCATACTTTATCTCTGCCTCATGTTGATTTGTTGGCCTTTTGCATGTATAATACACTTGCTTTGAAATCCCATCATTTGGCTTGAAGTGTATCATGTTGTAGCATATCATTTGAGGATGATTTTGGTTTGGTCCTAAGAAGGTTTTAGCATTATTTTGTTGTGCTTGAGGTCTGTTGGTTACTGATTTGGTCATGTTTGACATGTGTGATATGGTTGCTATGCATTTTGGCTTGTGAGCCCTAAGTATGTGAGTCATAAACACGCCTTAGTTGGTCTATTTCAATAATTTGGAATCATTTGCCATGCCATTTCAGTCCCCAAACCATGCTTGTATGCCTGCATTCATCACCTCTTTCATGCTTTGAAGATGCGTCCTTTTGTGCCTTGAAATGAGCATTGTGCATGCTTAAGTGTTTAAACCTTTGGGGCTACCATATCATTGGGTTTTGGGACTTATTTTGGTGCCTTAAAACTCTGTTTTGGTTGTATAGCTCATTCCATGTTTGCTTAGGGTAGTGGTAGTAGAATGCTCTTTTCTTATGCCTTAGTCTTGAGCCTATTAGTGTGCATGCTTACATGAGTATTCATCCATCATTTTAGGCATCTTTTGTCACTGTTTTGGGGGTGGGCTGAGGTCTGCCTCTTTGTGTTTTAGGTCCATCATTGCATGATTGTATTGCATTACTTTGGTTTCATGCTTACATTGTACGATAAGATGTATCACATTGCATTTTGTATGATAGGTCACTTCGCATTTGGCATGTTTTGTACCTATTAGAGCCATCTTGCATACTTAAGCCACCTTGCATACATTGCATTACATTTTGCTTGGTTTGGGGTGTCAAACCACGTATGAGGATTGAGAAGTGTTCATACTCCAAGTGATGTAACACGTCTCAACCCTCGGTCGTCAATCCCCTTGACCTCAACATGATAGGGTGTTAGCATTCATCTCTTTTGGTTGCATGCATTTACATTGAATTGCGAAATTTGGCCTCTTAGGCCATCATGCATAAAAAATGCATAATTGATGGCCCGAGGGTCGAGGGTCATGCTCCCTTGAGTCCATTGCATGATAGGAAGTGTGGCCATGCTTACATTTGCTTAAAAATTCCATGCCATACACTGCATGCCCTCTGTTGCTGTCAAAACCAGTTTCTGCAGGAAACTTTGGCCGGCCGGCCATCTCTAGTGCCGACCAGCCATCCATAAATGGCCGATAACTTTATCAGCGGCCGGTGACCATTTCCCATAGCCGGTGGCCATTCCTCCTAGCCGGTGGTTCTCCACAGTGTGCAGAGAACCTAACCCAAGACTTGTGCAGTCTTCAGAGGAGCTAGACAGTATAAACAGAGGCAGCAATGCTATGGCAGTGAGTTTCCGGGCAGTACGAGTCAAGCATGCATCATCCAAACATTTTGAGGCGGGGGCTGTGGCCATTTTAATTCTACATTTAATTTGTTAATTAATTAGAAGTTCTGTAATAATTAATTTAGCAGTATTCATTTGTTTTGTAATATTTATTCGGACCCTCCGAGCGAGGGCAATTGTGTAATAAGTGTGTGTGAGCGTGTGTATGTCTTCCAACCCCCACTTCTTTCTCCCTTTTACTTACCTACTTTCAATGGTTAGTATTAGGGCATATTTAACTTAGCATACCTTATGCTATGCATGCGTGCATCTATACATTTGTCTTGCATGCACCGGGCTCGGCACATCATACTAACTGCATTGTATTTCAATTACTTGTTAGTTGCAGTATTTCACATGTCATCTTTAGGATAGCCGAGCCTATTATAGTTGCATTTTGCATGTGTTGCATTAGCCATCTTAACATGAACCAGGATCATGCATATGATTACTAACTAGTTTCTGTTTTGGCTTGGAGTAATAGGTAAGCTTTTATGCTTTAGCATACCTCATGCGTGTGAGTGTTGCTATAATAACATGATTTTCATGAGGCTAGCTGCTTATGTGATATAGCTACTTGAATGCCTGTGGATGGAGGTCAAATTACTTAAATTGGAATAATGCATTGAAACTATGAGTTTTAAGCCCACTAGATAGTGGCAAAACCATCTTTCCTAAAGCCCACTTGAGGGTGGCAAAACCTACATCTTTAGCCTACTTGCAAGTAGCAAACCATCATCAAAACAAACATGAAATGTTTTGTTCCAATTTAGGCGATTTGGTCTATACTTGTTTGCTGTGCGCATAACATAGTAATTCTAGGCTAATAACCGGAATAAGAACGCATAATGTTTTCAAAACAAGATATCATGGTTAGTAGAGGCCGATCTTCGGATCGGGCGAGAGGGGGTGCTCATAGCTGACCTTCCCCAATCGTACCCAAGTTCCCGAGCCGAGGAAACTCTGGTAATGACGGACACGTGGCCTTAGGCAAACGAGTCAGGGTTTCCTAAATCCCCCATTAAAAATATTTAGGTGGCGACTCTGTATCTGGCAAAGCAGTCCATGTTTGGCACTTCTTTCAAAAACCTGTTTTCTCAAAACAATTTGCCGGATTTGGACTCTTTGGTTCAGATTAAGAGCCGTGACACATTTTCGAGTCTGAACTGTAGCACGGAGGCCCTCACGCGAGGCGTGTCTACAGCAACCTCTTTCGATTGTTCAGCAGAAGTGATAATCTTGTTCAAACGAAATGATTCCCTTTCAGCGGTTCGGCGTCCTTCCTTCTCTAACTCCAAGTTTACCGTCAGTCTCTCCGCGTTCATTGCGGCCTCCAGCATGGCCCTTTCTAGCTCTTCAGCACGAGTAATAGACAGATGCATTCTCTGGATACACTGCAAAGGACAACGAAGAACTAAGAAAAAGGAAGACAACAATGCAATAGTAAAGACAAGTAAAACAGGAAACACTTACAACGGTCATCATCTGAAGGGTCCCCTTCAGGATAGGAATATCAAGGGGCCCATTGTGGTCGGCCATATCAACCGGCATCAACAAAAACTTAGTCAAATCAAAAGAAAAATCTTGTGAAGTGACAATTGAATCAGAAGTGGAAATAGGCCTGCCTTCATGCGATATTAGCGGCTCCCATTTCTCAAAAGCACCATCTTCAGCAAGATCCTCAGAAGCTTCCCCCACAACTACTTTGTCAGCCTCTCTTCTCCTCTTTTTTGCTCGCGCAGCGACTGAAGCTAAGGGCTCGGCAGCAGTCGCAGGGGTCCCAGAAGCTCCAACCTCTATCTTCACCTCTATGAGGCTCTTTACCTCGGTCTTTTCCAGAGGGGTTTGCAAAGCATCGGAGGCCCCGAAGGGCTCGACCTTTAAATCCACCAACACCCTTCTCTTCGCCACAGACCCGCTCCCTGTGAAACTGGGGGCAAGGGAAGGCGCTCTTTCAGAAAGTGCACCCTGACTCCTGCGATGACTTATGACCAAAGGAGTGAGAGATGTGTTAGTCTCGGTATCGGAATCCAGAAGGGCAGCAGCGAGCCTCACCTTCTTTGGAATAACGGAGCGGTAAGTAGACTAGTAGTCCAACAACTCAGGTGCAGATCTCTTTTTATACCTCAGGGCAGCTTTTATGGCTTCAGCATTCTCTCGATTCGGCCTTTGTTGGAAACGAGAGGACTCTGCAAAAAAGAAGCGACACATCAGAGCAATACCCAAAATAATGTAAGAAATACAAAAGTCATCAGAAGGAGAGGCCCGAACCTGGGTAGCCGTCTTTTTGGGGCATCCTCTCAGACTGAAACTCAGTTCTGGCAGGGGAATTCCCAATTTCCATTAACTTGTAAGAAATCGTCATTGTGTTTATTCGAATCAGGCAGCCCGGTAACCAAATGGCAATCAAATGAGCGAACACGCAAGTAATATGTGTTGTGGTCTTTGTTATGAGAAAGAGTATAACAACCTAAGATATCCCATATGTCAAGGTTCAAACCCAATCGTCTATTGAGGGCAGAGACACCGCAAATAACACGGAAAAGGTTCACAGATACTTGCATTGGGGTTAGCTGGACTTGATGCAGAAGCCGGCGCACCAACGAGTCAAGAGGGAACCGAACTCCTCCCTCAACTATGGCCGCAATGGAAAAGCAACGGTATTCCTCGTGCCCATATGCTTGGCGTCTACTTTCACCAACGAGAGGGTAACGCCATTGGAAATATTATAGTCCAGGCGGAACATAGCCATGGCCTCGGGGGTATCAACCAGTGAATGGAATTTCCCCATTCAACAAACCTAATGGGACAAAGGTAGGACTTAGATAACAGAGTATGGAATACAGACAGCGAGTAGACCAAACAAGATGACTAAGGCAAAAAGAGGCAAAAGAAGAATAGTCGCAAGAGGACTTACAGAGATTAGAACAATGGTAGCAGAGCAAGATCAGCGGTGAAAAAGTCTGAGTAGAGCACCAACGAGACTGGTTCAGAGGAATGGGAAGAGTTCTTTCTCTCTCTTTGGAACTCACTAGAGGAACGAGAAAAGCAAATGAAGGGATTTGTATTATCAGCCAGAACATTAATTGCACCAGCCGGCGTGCAGGTACATGAAGCACGACCTTCGGTATGGAATTGACGCACTATCTCTGTACACCTATCACACGTCGCCACATGTTACGCGAAAAGACGCGACGATTGGAGAGCAGAACAATAGCTCCCCCCAAAGGGAACCTTAGCGCGAGCTAGGGGGCAAATGAAGGGGCTAAATGTGATATGGGTCGGGTTCAAGCCTTGGGCCGGCCCAATCCACTGAAGTCCGAATCCAAGTAGGCTGGATGAGTATATGGGCAAACCAATTAAGCCCAACTTCATGACCAACAGTCCACCCAAGTCCTCAAGCACTTGGGTCCAACCCGCAGTGGAAAGGCCAGTCCAGCCGTGGTGCTGGGCTGGGCCGAGCTGCGAGACTGAATCTACGGGCCGAACAGAAAATAGGCCGAGCCCATGCAAAGTTACCTGAATGGACAAGCCCATCTCCATGAGTGATCCTGTAAAAGGCCGAGACAGGGCATATTGATGCCGAGCTGAGGAATATCAGTAACGAACTGAGGAAACCTCGCAAGAAAACGTGGAAACTGTGAACGTGTGCATGTGTAGGTTGCCACCTCAGCTGGTCCCCTACACCTAGAATCACGGAAGTTGTTGAACCAAAGGAATGTGCTTTGTTATCAGCATGACTACAATGAGCATATGCATTCAATGATAACTATCGGGTGGTCCCTCCTCTTGAGCAATGCTAAAGGGACACTTGGCAGCATCCAAGCTCCATGAACCCACCTTGAGAAGCAAGCAAGGAACACTATATATACAACATGAACTTCACATTGAAGGTAACTAAATAGAACTGAACTATTCCAAGCAAAACCATACTTAACTCCCTTCTCCGATCACTAATTCCCACACCGGAGGGGTCATCCGGCCAACCCCGGCCGGGTAGCTCTAATGGTGCCTCTTGTCGCAAGAACCTCAGTCCCTGGATAGTCCAATCGAGTATGGAGCCCCAATCCACTTTCATCTAGTGCGGAATCCGATACACACACATACAAAAATAGGTGATAAGATTAAAACTAAACAATTAAACCAAGCTTTCAACCAAAAACAAGGCACAACTTACAATTATTTTTAAATAATTCAGGTTTCAAGCCATGTCAAAGTTCCCATGATCAAGAATCTGCTTGGGAGTTGCCTGGCGGATGGTGCGAGGTATGTAATTTCCTTCCTGGAAAATGAAAAATTACATTTAGAACAAAACAAAAGCAATGTATATACAATATACAATAGCTGTTAAATCAAGGAGTGGAAAAATTGGATATTCAAACCTGTCAATGTTGATGTCTGTGATATAGATGAACCCAGAACATTATCACAAGAAGAGTAAATTAATCAAGAGTTGTAGAAAGGGTTAAAATTTATAGGCAATCCAAATCGAAGGCTACAAATACATGACTCTTCTCATACTAACACGCTTTTAAATAATAGTATTGGGAGATGGCAGATCTAGAGTATTAAGCAATATGTATCCCCAATTGAGTGACGCCATCACCACTTAAAAAAGAGTTTATAGCAACCAAATCGATTGTACCAAGTGCTTCTTCTTGCTGTATTATCATAACATAAGAAAAAAGTAAAGGCAATGAATTTGCATACCTTGAAATAATTTGTTCTGGTCCTTTGGCAAATGAAACAACAAGAACTAAATGAAGCAGGTCCTGGTTGATATTCACAAGGATCAACCTTGTTGGGTCTGCAACTGGCTCTGCACCAATTGGCACACCACCAATTTTATACACAGACAAATCACTGAAATTTGCAATATTTGAATGTGGCAAAAGATCATTTACAACGCTATAAAAATATTCCTGGAATAAACAATATCGGCATGATTTAGCTAGTGTACTAAGGAGACAAACAAATAAAGCTAAAAGCCAGGCAATTCATGATTAGCAAATAAAGAATTAACAATCAAGTTCCTATTTAATAACCAGAAAGGTTTTTATTTACCCTTATCATGTAGCTCCTGGACTTTTGACGGACTTTGAATTCCTGGATACAACACCACCTGATTTTTGAAGTTTCACAACATCAACATCAGGCTTGCTTTTTAATACATCTTTTAGCATGCTGCAAAGTTTCTCCTGCACAGGGATTTAAGTGAGCATGAAAACATGAACAGATTGGCGTAAAAATTGAACCCTACTGAAATAGATTAATAAGAGACAATTAATCGTGATTGGCCCAAGCTAATTTATAAAGATTTTAGACGTTGCAGTGTGATACAACCAGGATGAAGTCTGGAAGTAATAACAAACTTTATCTAGAAAAACATTGACATTGATGCTCCATTTTTTTTGGAAATAAAATATTTTACCCAATTTTTTTATTTTTATTTTTATTTATTTATAATTTTTGGTGTTTGGATGTACATTGAGACCTTATAAAACACTATACATGCAAGTTATTTTACGTTCAGCGTGATAAAATGACCTATGGATCCATCTTCCATTTGTTATTGTCAAAAACAAATTGAGAGCCTCAACAGTCTTCTCTAGAGAGAACAAAAATAAAAAGACATAAATGTTGCCTTTAACCAATATTCATCAAAGTCGATGAGTAGTTCTTGAAACCATCAACCATCTTGCAACATGTTCGACAGCTTTTCGGTATGAACCATAAACTCTCTATAGAGGGTCAGAAATTAAGCTCCAAATCAAGAATAGGCCTAAGGGTTGAGGTCTGCCCTCTGAGGTGACCAGGAATGAAAAAAAGAGTATGGGCCAAAGCCCAAGGAAAGTGGGCCAACACCCAAGGAAAGTGGGCCAACAATGGGTCGAAGCAGGTCCGACCTGCCAAGGGTCCAAGTAGACTCCATGAAGGAAAATGCCTAAGTCAAGTTGAGGAGGCAACACCTGCAGCAGTCAAGTTGTGGAGGCAACACTTGCAGCGATCAAGTTGCAAAGGGAACATATGCAGTGGGAAAGTTGCTGAGGCACTTTGCCCCAACGTCGCCATTCCTAATATATTCAGTTCCACCGCTATTCGAAGTTGTTGAGGGAAAGAGAAAGCTGAAGCAACTAAGTTGCGGAGGCAGCACTTGCAACGGCCAAGTTGCGGAGGCACTTTGTCTAAGCGCCGCCATTTCAAGTATTGTCGGTACCGCCGCCATTCCAAGTATTGTCGATGCTGCCGCCATTCGGAGTTGCCAAGAGAAGGACAAAACCGAAGCAACTAAGTTGCAGAGGTAGTACTTGTAGCACCCAAGTTGTGGAGGCATTTTGTCGGCGTTGCCATCTCCAATATTGTCGGTTCTGCTATTTGAACTTGCTGCAGGAAATGACTGCCGCAGTAACTACAGCTGCTGCAACTAACTTGCGGAGGGAATATCCTGCCAGGGTAATAGCAGCCTTTGGGAGAAGCTCCCCCTCTGCAAATACAGGCTAAGGCTTGGCACTGATAGCATACCCTAAGGCGTTACTAGCCCAGGGCTAATAGCAAGCCCCAAAGTTCATAAACTTAGCACTGATAGTAGGCCCCAAGACTTACTGGTTGGAGATGATAGCAGGCCCAAAGACACCAGTTTATCGTGGCAACCCCGCGAAGATGGGAGCAGGGTAGCCCTAGTGTAAGGGACTCCATTTCCATTACCCAAGTCATGAACCTGCCTTAGTCGCATAGGCAGAACTAAGGAAGCCCCCTTGGGCTTGGTACTAAGGCACATCATGGCTGATAGTAGGCTTGGCTATGGCCTTCGCCCTGGGAAACTAGGGAATTTGTGGTTAGGTGGCTAAGGGTGAAGGTTTCGCTGAGGTGAACACGAACATGGCTAATAGCAGGCTATGAAGTCTTGAGATCAAATGTGTGTACTGGCCAAATAGAATTGAGAAGGCAAGTGCAGCAGTAAGGTTTAGCGCTGCAAGTGCACTTGCTGAGGTTCGAGCTGAAAAGGCAAGTGCAGAGGCAAACACTCCCATCGTAACTACACTTGTTGGGGCTCAAAAAGATAGTTGCGGAGGCAAACAGATAGTACATAGTACATGCAAAACGACACGTGGCACCTTCAGTCTGGTGGCTCAAGGCAAAATATTCTGTGTGATCCTTAGGGACACCTGTCTTATCTCTATTTGGCCACTTAGTATCCTCTTGGTACCAAGGAAAAGCCTATAAATAGGACCCATTTCCCAAGGTCCATAAGAAGATTATTGGGGATTTGGGAGAGATGCTTCCCATTTGTGCACTACCATACATTTCTTCTTGAGCTGCCTACTTCACCCTCATCCAGCTGCTCACTCTCCAACTTCCCAAACAGTTGCTACTGCTCATTCTCCAGCCACTTCCACCATTGTTGGACCATTAGCATAGTTTTGCCTCTCTAATCACCTTCCTAACCTTAAACCCCCCGACACTCTCCTAAAGAACAACATAGCTTGGGAGCCTTCATGGGGTGATTTGGCTCATTCAAGGTGACTATCATTCACTTTTTACTTCGAGTTTAAACTAGTTTTTGATGACTTTATTCTTCTATTTTATAGTTTTCAATTGGTTATGCATAAGAATATTGATTAATTAAAATTACAAGTTAAATGTCCTCAAGCTATTAGGTAGAATGTTTGCCAGAAAAGTTTGTTTAGTAGTTTAGCCAAACACAGGAAATAAGTGGTAAACAACATTTTACCCGAAAAAATATTTACCGTAAAATATTTTACAATTGAAAACATTTTACGTTGAAACAGATGGAGCCTAAATGTAAAAAGGGTAAAATTTGATGTCTCAAGTTTATCTATACATCTAATTCCCTAGATGATTCTAGCCTATGAGGCATGAGTACTTCGAAAAACATGTCGTACTCATACCGGCTACTTACCAACATATCGTACATCGTATGATACTTCTTCATACGTACCAGATACACAAAACACGTACCCAAGTTTTTTTTCTTAATTTTTGGCGTACCCAAATGTATCTAGTACATATCCAAGCCGCACCGTACTTCAATTAAAACAATATTTTCCTTCTATTACAGAGATAAAACTCATTTCACTAGACTTCTTTTTTATTTTTTGTTTTATGCTTAGTATGATTTTGAAATTAAACTATGATTTTTAAGTTATTTAATATATTGACATTTAATTTTGATGTATACTTTTACTTTTGTCATTAAATGTTAATTATAGGTTGAACCTTAACAAATTAAACCATTTAATTAATTTTTGCATTACTCTAAATTAAAAATAAATATTTTTTTGTAAGCGTACCAAGCCGTACCCGTATCCTATTTTTTTTTAAAATTTTACCGTATCAATGTACCCATATTGTACTAGTACCAATACTTGTACCTGTACCCGTGCTTCATAGATTCCAGCATATCCACCTAAGAAGATGCATGTTAACATGAAACTTTGCATGTAAAGTATCCTAACAAAATCAAAGCAAATGCAGCAAGGAAAACATTTACCTGACCCAAAACCAGAACAACATTTACATTGAATGTATCAATTGCCCGAAGCAGCAACTGTAGCAAAATGCAAAGACAATGTCTACTTAACAACATATCCCCCCAAAAAAATTCTAATTGAAGCAACCCGACATTATAATATAACAAGCATTTTGTCAATCGAAGCTTGAAACTCAGTTACCTTATAACCAAGACCCTCTATCCATTCCATGGTATTGATTACCATGCCTACAGCTCGAGATTCAAAGATATCCAAAGAACCTGTCTCCCAGTTCGAGCAAGCTCCTTCACAAGCACCTTGTTCTGAATTGACACTGTGAAGCACCTATTCTAAAAACATACGTGATAGTTGGGAGATGGAAAAGGCTGTAACTAAGGCAAACAAGAAGTGGCAATTCGAAATTTTGTATTCGTGAAATTTTGTATTCGTGTGAAGCACCCATTCTAAAAACTGAAGAAAACAGTAATCTCATTAATCATCACAATACATGAGCAAAGCTCATATATCTATACAAAATACAAGAACTAATTATCTGTAACAAACTAACAAACTCACTAACTGTTCACTAACTGACTAACAGAGTTTCTGTTACACTTCACTAACTGTCTAACAGATTGGCAGTTACATCAGTAGAAGTAGAAGTAGAAGGTGCTTTAACATGCCCCTGCAAACCCATGGGGGAAGACACCATGAGTTTGTCTTTAAGGTACTGAAAGCGAGAGACAGACAATGGTTTGGTGAAAATGTCGGCCAACTGATCAACGGTGGGAACATACTGAAGAGAAAGACGTTTAGCAAGCACCTGTTCCCGAACAAAATGGCAATCGACCTCAATATGCTTGGATCGGGAATGAAATACCGGATTAGAAGCCAAAGCAAGAGCAGACAGATTATCACACCAGATCACAGGCACAGTAGGAGAAGAGATAAACAAATCAGCAAGTAACATACGGAGCCAACTAACTTCAGCAGCAGCATGGGCTAATGCCCGATATTCCGCTTCGGTGGAGGAACGAGAGACAGTGGGCTGTTTCTTGGCAGACCAAGACACAAGATTGGAACCCAAAAACACACAATACCCAGAGGTAGACTTACGATCAATAGTATCGCCGGCCCAATTAGAATCAGAAAAAACATGAAGATCAAAGGTGCTGGGTGTATAGGAGAGACCATGAGAGAGTGTACCCTTAACGAAGCGAAGCAAACGTTTAACAGCAGAAAAATCACCATTAGTAGGTGCATGCATGTGCTAGCAAGCTTGATTGACAGCCAAAGAGAGATCAGGACGAGTGATTGTCAAGTATTGTAAAGCCTCAACAAGAGTACGATAGAGAGACGGATTAGAAAAAGGAAGAGCAGAAGTAGGGGAGAGACCAGGTTTAACTGAAATGAGAGATGGGCAAGGCTTACAATCATCGAGCCCAGCTTTGTGAAGAATCTCCTGAGCATATTTTTGTTGAGAAAGGAAATAATGTGTATTAGAGGTTTGAACAGAAATCCCAAGAAAATAAGACAAATGGCCTAACTCTTTCATAGAGAAAGCAAGATGCATGTGAGCAACCAAGGTTTGAACATGAGAAGGATCACTTCCAGTGAGCAAGATGTCATCAACATAAACCACTAAAATGGTAATGGAATGAGAGGTTTTGTGAATAAAAAGAGAGGAATCACAGTGACTGTTATGAAAACCTTGAGAAAGTAAGAAGGTAGAAAAGGTAGAATACCAAGCACGTGGGGCTTGTTTAAGCCCATACAAGGCCTTATGAAGCTTACACACATGGGTAGGAGAGGAAGAATCAATAAAACCAGGAGGTTGGGTCATGAAAACTTCTTCTTCAAGCTTACCATGAAGGAAAGCATTAGAGATATCCAACTGTTTAAGGGGCCAGTGATTATGTAAGGCAAGGCAAAGAATAATCCGGATTGTAGGAAGCTTGGCAACTGGGCTGAATGTCTCCTGAAAATCAATACCTTCCTGTTGAAGGTATCCTTTAGCAACAAGACGAGCCTTATAGCGAGCGATTGAACCATCAGAATTGCGTTTGATCTTAAAGATCCATTTACACCAAATTTGATTTTTATGAGAAGGCAAGGGAACCAAGGACCAGGTATGCTGCTGTTGCAAGGCTCCAAACTCTTCTTGCATAGCCTTAAACCAAACAGGAGAGGTTAGGGTTGCTTGGTAAGTAGGAGGTTCAGAATCAGTGTATAAAGAAGAAGAGAGACTGAGAGAAGCAGAGGGACCAGAAGATTTAGATCGAGTGATCATAGGATGAACATTTGTAGAAGAAGAAGAAGAAGAAAGATGTGGAAGGTCAATATGGAGAGAGTGAATAGGATAGGTATGTGTAGTAGATGTAGAAGGTTGAGCTGAGGAATATACAGCAGCAGAAGGCAACACTGAAGGCACAGCAACAGATGGTAAATCGGATGGAAGCAGAGCAATATCAGGTGAGAGCACTGGAGACTGAGAAGGAGCAGACACAGTAGCAGATGGGAGAACTGGTTGCAGCACTGGAAGCTGAGAAGAAGGAGGCACAGCAGCAGAAGGTTGAAGAGAAGCTGGAGACTGTACACCAGATTGAGGCAAAGCAGCAGGAGATGGCAGTGCTGGAAACTGAGATGGAGCAACAGTCAGTGAGGACAGAGCTGGCAACACAGGCAGCTGAGACTGAGCAGAAGGCTGGGAAAGGAGAGCTGGAACTGAGGCACAAGAAGTAGCTGGTGCACAAGAAGCCTGATGAACAGAATCTGGTGCACAAGAAGACTGATGAACAGAGGAAGAAGCCCAAAAGAAGGTCTGAATATCTCCCAAGGAGGAAGGCTGAGATAAAGCAGAAACAGAAGAAGAAATAGAAGATAGAGAGAAAGGAAAAATATGCTCATGAAAAATCACATGTCTAGACAAATAAAGTTTACCAGATTTAGGATCAAAACATCGATAGCCCTTAGCAAATGGATGATATCCCAAAAACACACATGACACAGATCGAGGATGCAGTTTAGATGAACTATATGGTTGAAGCCAAGGAAAACATTGACAGCCAAATACTCTAAAGAAAGAATAATCAGGTATAGCATGAAAAAGCACTTCATAAGGAGATTTATTAGCAAGAATAGAAGAAGGCATCCTATTAATAAGAAAAGTAGCAGTAGCAACGGCATCAAACCAAAAATGCAATGGAAGAGAAGCATGATGAATCAAAGCAATAGAAGTTTCAATAATGTGTCTATGTTTGCGCTCAGGCACCCCATTTTGAGCGGAGGTGTAAGGACAGGAATGTTGATGAACAATCCCATTGTTTAAGAGAAAAGCATGCATTTTATTATTGAAATATTCTGTACCACCATCAGTGCGAAGAACTTGAAGAGAAGTAGTGAATTGCTTCTCAACATAAGATTTGAATTCAACAAATTTAGCAAAGACCTCACTTTTGTAAGCTAAAGGATAGAGCCATGTAAAGCGACTAAAATCATCTACAAAAATCACATAAAACTTGAAGCCAGATGTAGATTTATTAAAAGGACCCCAAACATCACTATGAATCAAAGACAAAGGTTGTTTAACAGTTGAATTTGACAATTGAAATGGTAATCTGTGACTTTTAGAAATGCAACAGTCTGAACAATCAATAGCAGTAGTCTTAGTAGGTTTACAAGAAAATTGCTTTTGTTGAACAGAAAATTTCTGAGAAGAAGGGTGGCCTAATCTATGATGCCATATTTCTGCAGAAACAGTCTTATTGGAAGCATGAAAATTAGCTTCAGGCACAGCAGGTGAATGTAGAGGAGATTGAAAATGATATAAGCCATTAGTGTGGGACCCTTGGTGAAGAATTCTCTTCGATTTCTTGTCCTGAATCACAAAAGTGGAAGCATCAAAAATAATGTTGCAGTCATTGTCTTTGGCAAGTTGATGAACTGAGAGAAGATTAGAGGAAATAGCAGGAGAATGCAAGATATGATTGAGACGAAAAGAGAAATGAGGAGTAGATAAAATACCTTGACCAGTGTGATGAATAGGAACAGACTGGCCATTACCAACGGTAATACGATCAGTACCTGGATAGGCTTGATAGAGATTGAAATTGTTCAAATCATTGGTCATGTGATCAGTGGCAGCCGAATCCAAATACCAAGGCATAGCAGAGGAAGAGGAGGAAGAGATGGACACAGGTGGAGAAGAAGAAGAAGCCACAAAAGCTTTAGAATTAGACATAGACTGGGACAAGGATTGACCAGGAGGTTGATATTGTGCATCCAACCGATGCCAGCAATCAAACGCTATGTGACCAAAAACACCACAAATTTGACAAACAGGTCCGTGACGCCCTCTGCCTCTGGAAAAAAATCGACCACGGGATTGAGGAGAAAATCGACCTCCTCTGCCTCCTTTAGAGAAGGAGCGACCTGGTGAACCACGGGAATATCCAGATGAACCAGACTGATTCGAACGGAAGCCGCGAGTAGCAGAGAAAGCAACATTTGGTTGCTCAAGAGGAGATGATTTTTGTGTTTTCAATTCAACATGAATTGCTTCAGAACAAAGCAAGGCACACAATTCATCCATGGATATGCCTTCGGATCGTGCTCGAATTGCAGTCTTGAAGGAGTCATACTCGTCAGGAAGGCCATTCAATGTGATTAACACAAGATCTTCATCTTCAACTATCGCAGATGCAAGTGCTAATTGATTTGATAATTCCTTAATCTGAGTCAAATACTCCTCCATGGATGCACCTTTCTTGGACACAGCATTCAACTTATTTTTAAGTTGATGAATATGTGAACGAGAGAGAATGGTGAATCTCTTGATCAAGGCATTCCAAACTTCATAACAGTGTTGAAACTGTACAACAGTGGAATAGATCGGAGAAGATAGAGTTGCCGTAAGACAACTGAGCAAATGTGCATCTATGAGATCCCACTGAACTCGTGTGGGATTAGATACTTCAGATCCAGATGAGTCCTTAATCTGTGCTGGTGGACACGGAATCGATCCATCAACATATCCCAGCAGACCAGTAGCACGTAACATATTGTGGATTTGGTTTCTCCAAATCAGAAAATTCGAAGCATCAAGCTTCACTGTGACAAATGAGGACAGATTGGATATGAGAAGTGTCAGATTTTGAGGCAAGATAGTGGAAGAAGACGAAGAAACTGAGACTGCAGGAGTTGCACGAGGATCTGCCATGGAAGCCAAGAATCGAAGCTCGTTGGAGCTTATTCTAGCTCTGATACCATGAAGAAAACAGTAATCTCATTGATCATCACAATACATGAGCAAAGCTCATATATCTATACAAAATACAAGAACTAATTATCTGTAACAAACTAACAAACTCACTAACTGTTCACTAACTGACTAACAGAGTTTCTGTTACACTTCACTAACTGTCTAACAGATTGGCAGTTACATCAGTAGAAGTAGAAGTAGAAGGTGCTTTAACAAAAACAAATGTAATTGAATGAATGAGTAAATCATATCCGATTAATTTAATTTTTCGCAGACGTGTTCTACTTATATATTCTAAAATGTGAACGATTCGAATTATCGAAATGGATTCCGAAATGGACTCACTTCACTGCATAGCAGCCCCCAAACCCGAGTTGGGTTTTAATACCATTTTATTTCAATTTTAATTCAAATTTTTTGATGTGTCTTTTTGTGTTAAAAAATACAATAAAATCATTACACAAAAACGTCAGAAAAAAACCGAACTCAAAAAATATTAGAATAAGTAAGAAATTAAAGAGATTTCAAGGAATCAAATAAAATTATTTAGATTATGAGACCAAATCAAATTTACTTGATTTTATACTAATATATTATAAATATTCAAAAAAAAATGTCCACTCCTAAAACAGTGTATAAAATTCAAATCCAACTACGCTCAATGCAACAAAAATATGTGGTTCTATATGATTACAAGCATTACAATCTTCTGAATGAGAGAGAGATTTGATATTGTTTGTTCCAATTAATTTATTTAGTTTCGTAAAAAATGTAGAAATATATATATATATATATATTAAAAGATCTATAAATGTATTATGAAAATCAATTATTTGAATACAGGAGAGAAAAATGACTTTTTTTTTTTTTTAGGATTAATTACCTAAAAGTCCTATCTACATATTTGGTGGTAGCTTAGGTCCTGTCAAAAAGTTTTTGAACCAGTAAGTCTCATTTACAGGTAAAAAGACGTTTTGCCCTTTAATCCCAAAACTGAGAATGTTTTCAATTTCAAAACTGAAAATGTTCTCAATTTATAATTATCAAAACTAAGAAATTTCTCGATTTTTTTGTAGTATGAACTGAGAATATTATCAAAACTAAGAAATTTATAATTATTAATTTTGAGAAATTTCTCAATTTTTTTCATGATTAAAATTGAGAATATTATAAACTGAGAAGGTTCTCAATTTCAAAAAAACCCCAGATCTCTCTCTCTCTCTCTCTCTCTCTCTCTCTAATGGCAGTGGCATCTGTAAACTCAGTGAAAATCGAAACCTCACAATCAATGGACTTATTGCCTTCTGGACGAGTCTTCGACGCCGGCTCTGAGTTCTCATCTTCTGGTGGACTCTCATAAACAACAGCCGCAGATCCACCAAATTCTTCACCCAACCCTCCCAGTGACCTTGAATTTCAGGTGGTGACGAGGCAGATTGGCGGCAATAAAGAGAGGTAGATCTGTTCAGAGAGAGATCAGCAACAACCTCAACCTCACACATGAGTCACTCGTAGATTTGAGTTCTTCATCTTCATCGACGACGATGACACCGCAGATCTGAGTAGGGGAATGAGGCGGTGATTCTAGTGACGGAGCTAGATTTCCTGCAACGAAGCTCCATCGAGGACGTCGATGGAGGACTTGAGGACGGAATGGAGAGGGAAGGGAGAGGGAAGGCGACATCGAGACAGCTCGCCTGGAATTTGTTGGAAGGATAATTTGGTCTATTAAAAATTAATGGAACTTGAAGAAGCAAATAATTTTATCTAGGATTTAATAGAGTATAAGTTCACAAAATGGGATTTATATGTAAATGGCTCTTTATATTATAGTTTAAAACTAAATTAAAATCAAAATCTAAAATAACTACATAGAGTTAGTTATCTCGAGATAATTTGGGATTTGAAAAAAAAAAATTTTGACAATCCATATCAATTCAGATCTACCTTTTATATCATAAAATATAAAATGTAATAAGTATTTATATTATACTATTATATAAAGTCCTCAAAAAATAAAAATAATGAGCACAAGATTCATCATGTTTGAATCCACTCCGTCACAATTTTTTTAATTCTTAACTAACCTTTTTCTAGTGAACGGGTTGTGCGCCCACTATTTAACCCAAATCTACTCTGACACTTTAATGGAGGAAGGGTCATTGCTGTGTGCTTCAATTTGACATATATTATGGGTTTATTATTGTTTGAATTGTTCATTTTAGTTTATTGAATACTTAATGCTTATAAAAAATCATATTAATCGAATATCAATAATTATATGATTTTTAGTAGGTATGAAGTACTCAACAAACCTTACAAAATGAACAGTTCAGATCATAAAAATAGACCCATAATGTACCTCAAATTGAGGTACAACAGTAAGTGCCTTTAGCACAACAGGGACCCCAACTCCCATTTTAATTGACCAAGGGATCACAGTTTCATGGACCAAGGGATCATGCTCTGATTAAGTTAGAGCAGGATGTTTTGTTTTTAGGGTGAATTATATTAACGATTTTTATAGTTTAGGGTTGTATTATTTTTATTTTTAATTTTTTAATTATAACATATTTAATTTTGAATTTTAAATCTTATTTCAAATAAAGACAATTAAAAATATTATTACTCAATTTTAAAAACAAAATCATCATTTTGATAAAATATAAATTAATTTGACAAAAATAAATGTCAAAAAAATATTTTGAATTTTTAAAAATTATTTCTACCTACCAAAGATAAAATTATGTAAAATTAATAAATCTTTTAAATACTTATTTATTTATTTATTTATTACTAAATTAATTTTTATTATGTATTTGGATGATAATCATGTAATAGAAGATTATTTTTATTTTTATTAAATTAGTTTCTATTTTTTCAAAACTCAAATATGACGACACCTTTGATATCATTATTAAACCAATCTATTAAATTAAAAAATTCAAAACTAAAAATATTTCATATATTAAATATATTGATTACACATTAAAAGTCTAACAACCCCACATGAGAGAGATGCTTTTGGAGAAGGAGAGAGATACAGAGGAGAGAAAAAGTCTGTTGGAGAAGAAGAGAGATAAAGAAGAAAGAGGGAGAGAGAGAGAGACATTCGGGCCATTCAAGCCCTTTGCCTGTCGAGCTATCAGGCATTTTTCATAGTATAATATCAATACTTATTATATGTTATTTTTGTTACATAAAAGGTATATCTGAATTGATATGAATTGTCATATTTTTTTTTGTCAAATCCCAAATTATCTTGAGATAACTAACTCTATGTAGCTATTTTAGATTTTGATTTTAATTGAGTTTTAAGCTTTTAAAAAAAAAAAAAGTCATTTTTCTCTCCTGCATTCAAATAATTGATTTTCATAATACACTTATGGAGTGTGCACATCTTTTAATATATATATATATATATTTCTGCATCTTTTACGAAGCTAAATAAATTAATTGGAACAAGCAATATCAAATCTCTCTCTTTCAGAAGATTGTAATGCTTATAATCATATAGAACCACATATTTTTCTTGCATTGAGTGTAGCTGGATTTGAATTTTATACACTGTTTCAGTTGTGGACATTTTTTTTAAAAAAATATTTATAATATATTAGTATAAAATCAAGTAAATTTGATTTGGTCTCATAATCTAAATAATTTTATTTTATTCCTTGAAATCTCTTTGATTTCTTACTTATTCTAATATTTTTTGAGTTCGGTTTCTTTGCCGTCGTTTTCGTGTAATGATTTTATTGTATTTTTTAATACAACAAGGCACATCAACAAGTTATGTAATCTAACAATTTGAATTAAAATTAAAATTAAATGGTATTAAAACTCACACTCTAAAAAGACGTTACAAAGGTTTATGATTTATATTTTCCAGCTACTCTCTATATATATGATTTTTAAAATGTTTTCAATGTTTTGTAATGGATTGTTTGTTATTTTGTTAAATCATTTCAATGTTTTGAAATGGTTTGTTTGTTATTTTGTTAAGTATCCACTTTTTTTTATTTGTTCTGATATATTTGTGATCCTCTCTTTTGCTTTTGTCTTCTTTTTTATTGATATAATTTCATATGTAGATTCTATTTATTTTGATGTAAAATATTTTTGTCAGTTTAGTTGAATAAAAAGCAAGTAAAATATTTTTTAAAAATATTTTTGTATCATTTTTTTAAAAATGGCTTATCTTTAAAATTTTCATAAGTCAATTTTTACAAAGTTGACTCTCCCTCACTATATTTTTAACACATTTCATTTTTTCAAATAAATATCTTAACTCACTTAAAAGTCATAAATAACACTTTATTAAATCAAAATTTCTCTTTTAGACAATAAAATATTTTTGTTTCAAGTGTCAGAAACACCGAAAAACAAAAACAAAAACAAAAATATTTTTTCTGTGTAAAATCAATTTACAAGATAAATATTTTTTTTTGTGTCAAATATTTTATGTCCAAATAAACAAAGTCGTAATGTGTATTGATTTCATCAATAAAGTCTCTTTTTTTGCTGATCAAAAAAAAAAAAAAAAAATTCTGATCCTCTTTATTGCACATTTGTAAGAGAAAGGCTCCATTAGATCATCCAATAGTATGGGGGATTCTATTTATACCCAAAAAATTATTAAGTACTCCCAATTTTTAAGTACACCCTATTTAATTATTTAAAATTTTATTTTACTCTCATTACACCTTATTATTTTTTTCCAAATTACCCTCAAGGTGAACTTAAATAATAAATAATAAACAAACTAAAAAAACTAAATTATTTAGGTTGATATGGGTGCAAAAATCTAGGTTGGATTAGGCCCTTAAGGGGGACAGAAATACTAAATTTTTCCATATTATGGCTACTAAGAGACATAACAGAAACTTGATTGCCTCTATTGAGGTTAATAGGGCTGAGGTTAAAGAACCTAGTGAGGTCAAAGAAGCAGTTAGTCATCATTTCCAGAATTTATTCACTAAACAATTGAGGTATTGGCAATGCATTGGAGGAAAGTTCAAGAAGATTGAAGATAACCAAGCCGTTGATAGTCTGGAGAGAGAATTCACAAAGGAAGAAATGTGGGCTACTATAAAAGAATGTGACGGTAACAAAGCTCCAGGCCCTGATGGGTTCAATATGCTATTTTTTCAAAAAAGCTGGAAGTTTTTGAAAGGTGACATCATGAAGGTCATGAAGGAGTTTTACAGTAATAGTAAATTGGGTTATGGGGTAAATTGCTCTTTTGTTACTCTTATCCCCAAGAAGGATAATCCTAACTCTCTTATTGATTATCGTCCTATTAGCTTGATAAATTCTATTCTTAGTATATTCCAAAAGTTTTGGCCAATAGAATCAGAATCAAGTCTTGTCTTTGATAAGATTGAGGTTTTAGTTGTGGGTGTGGGGGAAAAGAAATATTGTGGATGGTGTGTTGATAGCAAATGAGATAAAATGGGAAAAAAAAAAAAAAAGAAAGGGCCTCATTCTCAAATTGGATTTTCAAAAAAAGCAAAAAAATATGAATTGTTGTTTGTTGTTGTTTTGTGTTTTTTGTTTTTTTTGGGGTTGGATGGGAGAGGATGATGAAAGAATGGAAATCTAATGGGAATCATCTTTTCAATCTTGTTTTGCATCCACTAAATTTTGTCCACAAAAAAGGCTAACACAAGGCGATCCCTTTTTCCTTCTTTTGTTTAATGTTGTTGAAGGGCTAAACATATTATTAAGAGAGAAAGAAGAGCTGCTGAATCAAAAGGAAAAGTAGTGGGTCATAGGGAGGTTAACATATCTTATCTACAGTTCACTGACGACACTATTCTATTTTGTGAGGCTAAATGGGCTGAGATTGTGGTTGTGAAACGCATTTTGAGATGTTTTGAAGTGATCTTGGGGTTGAAGATAAATTTTCATAAAAGCATGATTTGTGGTGTGGGAGTGGATGATGGGTTGGTTGAAGAGTTTGCAGCCAAACTCAACTGTCTGAGTTAGAAGCTTCCATTAAAGTATCTTGGCATGCCTCTTGGTGCCAACCCAGGTAGGAAACAAGCCTGGCAACCAATGGTGGATAGATTTAAAAAGAAATTATCTGGTTGGAAGAGAAGATTGCTTTCTTATGCGGGAAAAGTCACTATGATTAAATCTGTTTTGTCCTCCTTACCTATATATTATATGTCTTTGTTTAAGATACCCGAGTGTGTTGCTAAAGAAATTGATAAGATTTAAGCTAGATTCCTATGGGGAAGGGATGAAGCTAAAAAGAAGATCCATTTGGTAAAATGGAAAGAGGTACAGCTGAATAAGAATCAATGGGGTCTTGGAATAAGAGATATTAGAGTGACTAATGAGTGCTTGTTGCTTAAGTGGTGGTGGAGATATGCCTTGGAAGATGAGGCTTTGTGGAAAACTGTGATATGTGCCAAATATGGTGTTTCTGGGGGCCAGTGGTTCCCTACAGTAAATGATCTTGATCATGTTTCTGTTATCTAGAGAGATATGACTGTTGTTCCCAATTCAAATCCTAAGTTGTATATGTAGCGATCCCAGTTTCAATCCTTCTTTCATGTTTTGCCACTTTGACTGGGCCGTCCGGGGGTCAAGCAGCCCGGTCAGCTCGCCCAGAGGGCACCGCCTCTTAGCTGGTCCAAGGGCAGCGTTCTGGCGGGGTTGAGGGACAGTGCCTCCAAAACAAAAATGCAAAATGCATTCGAAGTTGCTTGTCCGCTCGAGCGGAGAATGTTTGGTTTCAGAAGTTTGACTTGTCTGCAAAAGTACTGGGTTAGTGTATTTGATGCTCAAGCAGGGCATTCCATGCTCGAGCAGACCATGTTATATCAGTCCGTGAATCTGATATTTCATATCACTTTTTCAGTCCTCTCTCTCTCTCTAAAACTCTCCAGAATTCCAGATCGGAAGCTTTTCTTTCTAGAAGTTATCTTCTCTCTTTGATTTCTCCAAATCCATTGGGATTTAGACCTAAGTTCTTCACCAAAGTTGGTTATCATCTCGAGGGTTTCGTTGTGTGCGATAAAGATCGAATTTCGACACTGTTGATTTTGGGGGTTTCATCTCATTTCTTCTTCAAAACTTGAGGTAGGGATTTTCTTAGAGTTATATATATGTTTTTGTAAGATCTAGATGTTTTTCGAAATCATCCTTTGATTAGTTTTGAGAAATTGATTGTTGATTTTAAGAAGATGAGTGATTTTGAAAGAGGGTTTAATTTCTTTTCCTTTTAAAATAGAAATTGAAGGTTTTGAACCATATTGATTGAAGAAAGATGATTTTGGGGAGATTCTTCTAAATATTTTGGAGATGAATGGTTTTGGTGAGAAAACCTAGAAATTGGGTCTTTTTTTGGAAAGATGTTGAAAATCCTTGGAAGATGTTGTCATATTTATTTTGTATACCAAAATAAATGGATGTTTTGAAAATTGTTTATTTATATATAAATGACGAATTTTGTGAAAAAAAATGAGAAATGTTGTTTATTTTGGAAATTATTGTCAAAATGTTGATTTAGTCTTGAATTGACTAAATTGTTGAGATTGCTCAAAATGTGGGAGTTACGTTATTCTCTTGAATGAATTGGATATAAAAGTATATTATATACATATATTCATCTTATGAAATTGTGTTGAAAAGAGGATTGGGAATTTTGATCACAATGGTATATTGTGTGGAACAATTGAATATGGAAGTAATGTTGCATTGCATTATTAAGCATACATTAGCATTTCAATTCATTGGACTATGTTAAGTTTTGGAAATTTGCATTGAGAAAAGAATGTTGAGAAATGGGTTTTCATGAAATGGTTTTGGGGTAAATATGGCGGTAAGTCTTGATAGATGGTGTAGATGAAATTGTTTAAGTTGGCCTGAGTGTCCTTGGTGAAAGACCAGAAAGTCGTGCGGATAGGTGTCGAGCCTTTCGGTTAATACTGGTAAAAATAACAATTGGTAGTACTCGTATAGTCTACTTGCAAACACCGACCTAGGGATTACCAGAATTGTATTTACCGCCCCTTTTAATTAAATTGGTAAATTTTGAACAGTTGAAGTTGCGTAACATCATTGAGCGTGATGGTTTTCAAAAGATGAAGATGTGTTTTATTTTCAAAAAGGCATGGCATGTGCATTCATCTCTTGAGACTTGTATAAAATGTATATACTTTGTTAAGGATTTCTTACTAGGCTTTATGCTCATCCTATAGAATTTTTGTGCAAGAAAAGGCATGGTGAATCCGCCTAATTGAGGGCGTGGAAATGTATGTGTTGAGAGTACTAAAGTTCTCATTTGCTGTGATCCTATTTCTAAGCCAAGGGCTATGTATGTGTGGGTTTGAATAACCATTGTGTATTGGGCTTAAGCCTTGGAAAATTGTAAACCCTTGGGGGTGCTTATTTAGTTATTTACTTGTTGTTGAATCAATGTAATATCACATGAGGAACTATTGTTATTATGTAATGCAAGTATGAGAAGTTATATTTGGTTTTCCTTTAAGAGAGCCATGATTGTTACATTATTATTTGGGCTAGAAATTTGGGGCGTTACAGTATAACTTCTTTGTGGAAAATGTGGAGATTAGGATTAGTGATGGGAATAGGGTGAAGTTCTGGGATGATGTTTGGATGGGATCATCAAGCCTTAAATCTCAATTCCCTAAGTTGTACTTGTCACGACCCGCTCCCCGTATCCAAGGGTTAAGCATCGTGATGGCCAGTAACTGAGGTTACCTCCGGCCAATTCTTAAACAAATCAATAAACGCGAGCGGAAGTAAAATTTAAATGAGGGTACCAAAATAATCATTGGAGCTTCTATTTTTATTACAAAATTTACTGACCAAAAAGGCCGATATTTACATATAAAAATATCAAAAAAGTGGTGTGTGTGTCTATTCCGCAGCCCCGCATCTAAGACTTTCCAAAGGCTATTTCTGAATTGTATTGTTTCCTGAAATTGGTAAACAACTATAAACATATGGCAGAGTGAGAAATATTATACCAAGAGTATAAGGGACATGAAATAACCATGGATAGTTAGTTAGGCCAAAACATTTAAGATAATTTAGTCGGAACAAATAATCTTTTAAGTGACAAAACTAAGATTATGTGCATAAATAACCATAACCACGGTACAAAACAGAACAGAACAGAAGTCACAGAAGTGACAGTCAGAACAAAGGTACCGATTCAAGAGGTGGCTCGTACAGATTCTAGAGGTGGTTCCCACAATAGTGTAGCACTTAGCTCTACACAACACTTTGCTCCGCACAGAACAGAGGTCAATGGATCCATGACAAACAGAGGACCACAAAGGGGCCAAACAGAGGCCAATGGTTATTTAAGTCCCCCAAGGCATGGGACTCCCGTGGTGGTACTTACAAAACATAATTATATATAAGGTCATAATCAAATATTCTTTAAAATATAAACAAACATATCTATGGGTTTCCTTTTAACAAATAGGGTTCAGAAAATAATCCACGTAACTGAAATAATAATATAGTTTATAATAATTTATAAAACATAACTTGTATAAAATAAATATGATAAGTCAAAACATAAGTAAAATACATTTTGGTAACTCAGGGTATAATATAACTCACCTTATTATTGACCCTTAACCTTTCCTTTACTAACACAACTTTCCTATTTACGTACCTCACCCTCTCTTTTCTTTTCTTTCTTCTCTCCTTTCTTTCTCTCCCGTTTTCCTTTTCTTTCCTCTTTGATCTTGCTCTCCTCTCCATTTATAGGAAGGCAGGTTGAAACATTTCCCTCCACGTGTCCACGGCAAATCCTCCACAAATTTGGATTCAAATCCTTTTAGATCTATAGTTATCTAATTAATTTCCTATAATTACATTTCGGCCCTAATTCTTTATAAATAATTATATAAGCTAATTAATCTATAATTAAATTATACTTTATCATATACCAACAGAAAATTAATTATTTATTTTATTACCACACCAATTATTATTATTATTATTATTTATATTTTGACCCCTAAACTTTTAATAATTATATTATTTTACAAAATTACACATAATAATATATAATAAATTATATATTTTCCTAACTGTGATTAAATAATATTAGTATAAATTCTACAGAATAATTAAAAATCTGGGTTGTTACAGTACCAGCTGAATCTAGATAAAGAGATCGCCCTTAAAATGCAGATTCACTTGTGGAAACAGTACAAATAGATGGTGTTTTAATTTTAGAAGGCCTCTATTTGGTTGGGATGAAGATGAGGTGTTAAGGATGCAAAATCTGTTGGGAGCAAGGCCTTGCATTCATCTGAATCAGAAGGACTCAACAAGGTAGAAAGCTAAGCAGTCAGGGTTATTTACAGTTGAAGGTGTGTATAACTGGTATAAGCAAAGTGTTGGTCCTGTTCTCAGTTCATCAGATCTGGTTTGGCATAACTTTGCCCCTCCTAAGGCTAAATTTATTACTTGGCTTGCATGGAAAGGTAGGCTTAAAACATCTGTCTTCCTTAGTAGTATTGGAGTGTTGTTTGGTTATGGGATTATGCCCTGTGTGTTGTGCAAAGCTGAGGTGGAATCTTCTAATCACCTTCTTCTGTCTTTTTCTTTTGTGTGGCATGTTTGGTCTAATATTATGGATTTGTGGGGAATTCAATGGGTGATACTGGGATCTTTTGAAGAGTTGATGCAATAATGATTGGGTTGGAAGGTCAGGAAAAAGAAAAAGCTAGTTTGGAGAGTGGTTTTCATTTCGTGTGTTTGGTCCTTGTGGACATACAGAAATGATTGCATATTCAACAATACTCAACCTGCTATTATAGATT
This sequence comes from Camellia lanceoleosa, assembly GCA_025200525.1. Taxonomy (NCBI): domain Eukaryota; kingdom Viridiplantae; phylum Streptophyta; class Magnoliopsida; order Ericales; family Theaceae; genus Camellia; species Camellia lanceoleosa. The sequence continues at coordinate 153,951,726 of CM045764.1, forward strand.
TGTGTGATTTAACAAAAATTAGAGTGGCCATGTGGTTGAAGTCCTATGATATGGGGTGCTTCTACTACATTCATGAGATAGTTTCAAATATCAAATGGGTGAGTCAAAACCTATAAGGATTGGCTGAAGATTGATTGGTTGCTACCTCTGTTGTTTCTTTACTTGGTTGGTTGTGGTGTATATTTGTCTGGTCTGGCTCTCCTGCTTTGGTTTGCTTTGCTTCTGATTTGGCTTCTAGTTTGCTGTGTTCTGGATTTGTTGGAGACAATGTGTTCTAGTTTGCTATGTTGCTGGTTACCTGTGTAATCAGCTACTGCAAAATCTGCTATTCTGCTCTGGCTGCTGTACAGCTTTTGCTTTGTTTATCTTTGCTTGTATGATGCTAGGATCTGTGGTAAGGTTGTAGGGGCTATTAGTTGTATCTTGTTATATCTTGGTTTAGGTTGTGACCAAGATACAACATGTGTGGTGTATATCTGTTTGGTGTGGCTTTCCTGTTTTGGTTTGCTTTGCTTGTTGTGTTGCTGGTTACCAGTGTAATCAACTACTGCTAATTTGCTATTCTGCTTTGGCTGCTGTGTGTTCTACTTTCTTTATCTATGCTGGTATGATGCTGGGATCTATGCTAAGGTTGCAGGGGCTATTAGTTGTATATTGTTGTATTTTAGTTATTTTTTGCTCTGTATATTTGTGTTGGTGTTTGTGATATGTGAAGGATCATCAATGTATGTTAGTGCAATAGCCAACAAGCTTATTGAGATTGTGACTAGAAAGGTTGCAGCATTTCCACCATCCAGTAGCTATTAGGGACAGAAGCATTTGGCTGCATTGGTAAAGATGGGCTACTGATAATGGGCAGTACTTATCTTGTGGTATATATTTGGATTGATGTCTTGATCTGCTTTGCTTTTGTCAACTAGTTTTGATTAGGTTGTGCCTGGGAGGGGCTTTGGTGTTTTGAGTCAAGTGAAGCTTGGTTAGGTTGCTTGGAGTTTAGAGCTTCAATTTGTTGATGTTCTGCTGTGGAGATTATGCCAGCATAATGAGCACAAGGACTTCAAAATGAGGTTGTTTCTGGGCTGTGTTCTAGTTCTGCATTTTGATCTAAATTGGTGCTCTCTGGTGTGTCCTGCATCAGATGTTGTAGCCTGTCTTTATGGCCCTGTCTGTTGCTCTGCTGAGGTTTAATTCTGTTGGTCTGCTATGCTTAGGTGCTAGCAATGGTTGGTTGGTTGTATTGTCTCAGATGATTGACTAAATGTCTGAGTTGGGTGGCTATTTTGATGTTGCTCCGGTCTGTACTATTTTCGTTGGTCTCTCACCAACTTTGGGAGTACTAGCAATGATAGGATGAGTTTTGTGGTGCCAACCTAGTTGTGATCATTTAGTTCATTGTGATGCTCTTGCACTTCTCTTTTCTTTATTGATGTAATTTGTCCTGTACCTTGTACTTATTTATTCCATCAATAAAGTTTCTTTTTTGCCGATAAAAAAAAAAAAAACTAAATTATTTCAAAAACTTTTCAATACAAAATAATTCTCAAATACTGGGGGGGGGGGAAACCTTATAACCATATAAGCATTATAAAAAAAAATAAAAAAACCACCAAACTTTTACATAAGCATTATAAAACTTTTCAATAAATATAATAAAAAAAATTAAAAAACTTTTACATTATAAATTATCCACAAGAATGCTCGTGGAAAAGAAAAAACCAAACTTATAAACACATAAGCATCATGCACTAACAAAATGAGTAATTCTCAAATAATGTACTATTTAAATGACAAAATAAAAACAACTCTAATAATATGTTATTGTTAATTTAACTACTGAGCCCTTTAATTTTTGTCAAAAAAATGATATAGAAAATAATTGATAGTGCTCTATAAAAATTGTGAAACTCATTTATATGAATACTTACCTCCTTTTTGATTGATTGCTTCAAAAAAAAACTATTTTGATTATTACTCTCATCCATTATTTGATTTTGTTCAAACTTTCTTCTAGGGTTTAGGGTTTCAAAATAATAAAAAACAATGATGTTAATGATAATGGTGAAGGGTGGATTGGAGTTTTGAAGGGAGGAAGAAGAAGAAGAAAAAGAAGAAATAACTTTGATCGCTTGAGGAAGAAGATACAAAGAATTGAATAAGAATAATTGATTAGGGTGTACCATGAGAAAAAAAAATTATTTTAATGTTTAATATGTGTTGTCCTGATTAGTAAATTCATATTAGGATATAATAAGAATTTAAATTTATGAATTTAAAATTGGGCGTATTGAGACATATTTTGGATTCAAATATAATCCCCCTAATAGTATTCACACAAAAAAAATAAATAAATAAAAATAAAAAGAAATAAAAAAATCATCCAATGGGGAGTATAATGATCTTTTTTAATTGAAAGTAATTATAAATTTGCATTCTATTTCATAGTCATTAGATACGTAATAGAAATCTTCTATTACATACATGAAATAGAGGGGAACAAAGTCCCTTTTCAAGTATCTCACACTTTTGTTTTGTTTTGTTTTTTAAATTTCTTTTAGCATGCGATGAAATTGGAGACGTCCAATCTAACCCATTGTGGGCTCATATTGGTCCTGTCTCGACGATTCAAACTGTTGATTTTGTGCGGCTTATCGATTATATAATTGATATCAAAAATTAAGTTGATCGGATATTGGTAACCACTAGATCAAATCACATTTGGTTGAAAAAAATAAATGGACTATCTTCAAAATCATGCAATGTCTATATTTTTTTAGACAAATATAATCCGACCAAGTAAGTTGACATGGTCTGATCAATTTGATTTTTGGTATAAATAATATACTTGATAAGTCTTATAAAATGAATTATTTAGATCATTTAAATTGGCCCAATATAGACACATAGTGGGCCAGATTGGACCTCTCCAGTCCGATGAAGGATTGGAGAGGAGCTACTTATGAGCACAATGAAATTGAATGATAAAATTATTAGCATAATGAGATTAATTGAAAATATAAAGATCAATTGTGTTTATGTATTAGTGAAATGATATTAAAATGGTTGATATTAAATTCATTAAAAACTTTTCTAACATAAAAGTGGCTTTATTATTTTTATAAAGTGAGTGCAAAATAATTTTCAACCTCTATCCTAGGGGATAGGATTAGCAATGGAATCAGCAAACATAATTTTATAGAGTTCACGATGGCAGTTCAATTCTTCATCTCCAAACGCGCAATCTATATAATTATGAAGAACTTTTTTTTTTTTTTTTTAGAACGGGGAATTATGTTGAACCTTATATGGCACAAGTGCACCAAATGTTTATATGTCATTTTCCTATGATTTATTTATTTATTTATTTTGATATATTTAGCAAAAACTGAATAAATTTACCTAAATTATTTGACCTTATGATTAAAACAAACAAATATTGGAATGTATATTCTTATTGTAACTTTTGTGCAGGGAGGAAGTTGACCATCCATCTATTCTATTATATAAAATCTTACATTTGAATAGACATGCAAAAAAATAATTAGATAAAAAGCGAGAATAATTATGCCATAAATGTAAAAAAATTTAAAAATTTAACTACATTTATTGTAAATTGCACAACACATGCATCTATTTATATCATAACATAGTAAGAAAATGAGTTTAAAAATAAAAAAATAAAAAAAGACTAACTACAACAAAAACACATTTTAGTGACACTATACTAGTGGTATGTTTTTAAAAAATGTCACAAAAAGAATATTTGGTGGCATGGTTTAAAAAAATGTCATAGAGTCACAAACATACAAGGATCTAGTGGCATTTCAATAAAATAAAAAAATGTCACTTCACTACAACAAAAATGTGATTTAATAGTATCAATTTTATGGCATTTTATAAAAGAATGACACAATAAATTGTTTTAATGACATTTATTAAAAGATGCCGCTAAACTTTAGTAGTAATGACATTTTTTTAAAATGTCACTAAACTAGATAGATGTAAGTTACTTTTTATGGCATTAAGTGAAAAGTGTCATAAACAAATATTTTATGACATTTTGAGAAATGTCACTAAACTAAAAAATTTCCAAGCTATCTAATGTCATTTTGAAAAAACAAAAAATGTCAATATACTTCCAAAATTTTTTAAAATGCACAAAATAAATATTAAAAAAATAAATTGAACTCAATATAACATGCTATCAATTGGATCAATTTGAAACAAAATTAAAAATTCAAGGTTAAAATCGATTCAATTAAAATTACAAAAACTAAAATAACACAATAGCTAAAATAGAGGGACTAATAGTGCAATATGCCCTAATTGTTAGCATTTTTTAATGACACATATGCATATAAGTGACATATGTCATTTTTTTAGAGCCAAATAAATTTGCTCAACTCGGTGAGTTAATCCGAATTAATTCAACGATCATTTTTCGTCGAAAATACTAGTATAGTATTATTAATTGGACCAAATTTACACAAAATTAAAAATTAAAAATTAAAATTGATCTAATTAAAAATATAAAGATAAAAAATAATATTTATTTATTTATTTAAAATGTGAACAAATTTATTTATAAATAAATAAATAAATTTTTGGTACACTACTTGTAGCGATCTTAATTTTTCTTAAGTCATTATTTATTATTATTATTACTTTATTTTTTTGACTTTATTAATTGTGTGGATACATGAGAATTTAATATGATATTTAATTAATTTAATTTAATATTTAATTATATATAATTAATCTGAATATTTATATATTTAAATATATAAAGGTATTATATATATATATTGATCTTATATAGCATATTTATATATGTTATATTTATATAATAAACTATAATATAATAATTATTAGGTTATCAACCTAAGGGGTAAAGAAAAGAAAAAAAAAAAACAAAACAAAAACAAAAACAAAAAGGAGAGGTTGTGCCCCTATGTGAACAAAAAAACGAGAGGGCTCAGGGCTGCGCCTGCGCCTGTGTGAAGGGAAAAAAAAAAAAAAACAAAACAAAACAAAAAAGAGAGGGCAGCAGAGAAAGCCGAGAGAGAGAGAGAGAGAGAGAGAGAGAGCCAAGGGAGTTCCGAGAAAGAGGAGAGGTAATAAGAAAGGGTTAGAATTTTATTTTTGTGATTTTATTAATTTTTTAAGTTTTTTTAATTTTTAAAAAAATAATTGTGAGTGCAAAATTCACATTTCTTGATTTATATTTGTTTTGTAGTTTCTATTTATTTGATGTTGGTTTGATATTGAAATTGTATGTAGATAATGGATTGATTTCAACTATTTTGGTTAGTGGTGTATGCAAGGTTTAGGGTTTTTATATGTATTTATTTTATGGTTGTAATCACACTCATAGATATATGGAATTAAAATAGATTAGGAACTCATAGATAAATTCTGAATACTCCACCATGCCTCCGTGAATTGTTATTTTATTTGAGTGCTAGTGAGGAAAAATGTATAAAAAAAAGTGAGGATTATGAGATTTATTTGAATATCTTAGGCTTGGCATTATTATATTTGTTCTCATGAGTAGATGAGGGGTTGTGTATATATATATTATTTCCTCGTTTTTAGGAGTAGACGAGTGTTTTAATTTACACTTGTATGTATATGCTAACCATCCGGGGAGTGTGGGTCAAACTCGGGATGATATCCCCGCGCAAGTTTGGCTTCAGAGCAGTGTTAGGTATACGGGAGGCACATGGGATATATGTGTAAGCCAAAAATGAAGGGTCGAAGTGGTGGAATTAAGGTATAAAGAATTACATATGAACTTATTGGTATAGTTTGAATTGCTTTGATTTGTACATCTCGAAAAATAGTAAACAACCTCAATAAATTATGAAATTTGGACAGAGACATGTATACGTAATTCTAGACAATTTTTATATTTTAACTTTTTATTAAAAAAATCGATTAAAACTTATAATCGGATAATCTTGGCTACAATAGTTTTTATTTATTTTAGTAATGCAGATTATAAATGTTGTTTTAACTTACGAAATGAGCTCATTTTTATTGATTTCACATAAACTGAAGTAAAACATTATTCTGAACACTTTCCATGTTTTGAACTTTTTCAAAAAAAACCATCTTAGGGCATTTTCTTTTCATTTTCAGTTTCAGATTTTTCGGTCGAATTCCGTTTAGATTCTTCTATCAAGTTTTTCTCTCAACCTGTTTAGTTTATACTAAATTCGTTCACGTTGCCTTTTAAGAAATTTAATTTTGTACAACTTTTGTTCTTTAGGTTTTGGTCAATTCGAATGATTTAAGTATGAAGCGGTGCATTTTTGTACTTCTTCAATAATTTACTTACGATTAAATTATACTAACTTTATTTTTTGCAGAATAGTGGTCTTACTAACTTTTTTATATAGGGCTGACCCACCATATTTATTTTTTATTTTCATTATTTTTTTTATATACTCAATTTATATTTAGTTGTACACGAGTAAGAAACTAAATGCCACCATATTTCGGGAAACTACACTTCGCCTCGGTACGGGTGGAACTACTTGTCTTATCCCGTAACAAGAATTAAATGTATTTTTATTTGTGTCTGGTAGACACGTGGGTGTCACATCTTGTACTCATATTAGTATACTTGTATACTGACTCATTTTGGCTCTTGGCATCTAGTAACAAGAATTAAATGTACTTTTATTAATGTTTTCCTTCACATATATATACATACATATATCTATGTGTGCGTGTTTGTAAAATTAATTAGTTCAAATTTGGTTAGATTACAACAGCTTCTAGTCCTCTTGACATGGCAACTCGACATCAAGTGTGGTCCATGTCATCGATACAAGATGCCTCTCTTACTCAAGTATCCACTAAGAGCTAATCATATATATCACATTACTTCCAGTTTTATTTTAGAACATCATGCAAAACTTGTCTTACAATTAACCAAGGAATGAATATTGTGGACTTAAATTCCATTGTTTAAATCTAGACAAAATGTGCTATATAGTAAAAACCATGACATGATGAAGCTTGTGCTTCTTTTTTTTTTTAAATTTTTTTATTTTAATTTTCTTGGCGCAAATATCCATGTAATGGCACAAATGAATTCGATTTAATGGCATTTATAAAATTGTTAAAAATATCAATTGTGGCATAATAAGCGCGATTAAAAATCTATATAGTGACATTTTTTAGATTGTAAGTCTTCTTTAATGGCACTTGATAGTGTCACGAATAGTATCTACCATGACATTAAAGTATCACAGAAAATCTTTAACCCTGATGGTGTAATTGCACTTACAAGTGTCACTGAAGTGCCATTAAGTCTTTTTTTAATGGTGCTTGATAGTATCATAAATGGTGTCTATCATGACATCAAAGTATCATTGAAAACTTTTAGCCATGATGGTATAGTGACACGTGCAAGTGTTACTAAAGTGTCACTAGTATCTACTATGGCACGGGTATAAATGGTATTTGTTTAAAATGCCACCACTACAACAAAAACATACTTTAGTGGCACTATACTAGTGGCATATTCTTAGAAAATGTCACAAAAAATGATATTTAGTGGCACGTTTTTGAAAAATGCCACAAAACGACAAACATAAAAGGCTCTAGTGACATTTCAATGAACAAGTGTCACAAAACCACAACAAAAACATACTTTAGTGGCACTACACTAGTGGCATATTTTTAGAAAATGTCACAAAAATAATATTTAGTGGCATGTTTTTGAAAATTGCCACAAAACGACAAACATAAAAGGCTCTAGTGACATTTCAATGAACAAGTGTCACAACACTACAACGAAAACATATTTTAGTGACACCATACTAGTGGCATGTTCTTAAAAAATGTCACAAAAAGAATATTTGGTGGCATTTTTTAGAAAAATGTCATAGAACCACAAACATACAAGGCTCTAGTGGCATTTCAATTAAAAAAAGTGTAACTTCACTACAACAAAAATGTCACTACAACAAATTTACACTTTACTGACACTACACTAGTAGCATGTTTTTAGAAAATGCAACAAAAATAAAAATTGGCATTAAATGTTTTAGAAAAATGTCACAGAACCACAAAACATATAAGACTCTAGTGGCATTTCAATAAAGAAATGTTACATCAATTTTATGGCATTTTATAAAATAATAACACAAAAAATTATGTTCATGACATTTACTAACAGATGCCACTAAACTTTAGTTGCAATGGCATTTTTTAAAAAATGCCAAGACACTAGGTAGGTGCAAATTACTTTTTATGGCACTTAGGTGAAAAGTGTCATAAACAAATATTTTATAGCATTTTGAGAAATGCCACTAAGCCAAAAACTTTCCAAGCTTATAATGACATTTTTGAAAAAATAAAAAATGCCAATATATTTTTAAAATTTTTAAAATGCAGTAAATGATTAAAAATAAATGAATTAAACTCAATATACACTACAGGAAAAAGCATATTCAGCGACTAAATTTTCTGACCAAAAAAATTTGGTCATTGAAAGAGCTTTCGCGACCAAACAAAGATTAGTTGCCAAAAGTAAAGCTTTTTGACGACTAAACAATTTTAGTAGCCAAAAGTCTACAATTGGCGACTAAAACTAAGTTTGGTCGCTGATTATATGGGTTTTAGTGACTAAAAAATTTTTAGTAGTCCAAAGTAAAACTTTTTGGCGACTAAAAAAATTTAGTAACCAAAAGTCTACAATTGGCGACTAAAAATAAGTTTGGTCGCTGATTATATGGGTTTTATCGACTAAACAAATTTTAGTAGCCAACAGTAAAGCTTTTTGGTGTCAAAAAAAAATTTATTAGCCAAAAGTCTACAATTGGCGACTAAAAAATAAGTTTAGTCGCCAAAAGTAGTCATTTTTAGCGCGGGAGAACTAAAATCCTAAGGCGAGAATAAAAATTTTTGGTGACCAAAATTTTGGTAGCTGAAAGTGCATCTTCGGCGACCAAATCCGATTTTGATCGACAAAAGTTAGGTTTTTTAGCAACTAAAAAATAATTAGTAGCCAAAAGTATAGAATTGGCGACTAAAAAATATTTTTAATCGCCAAAAGTGGTCTTTTTTTTATTTTGGTAGTAAATAGTTTATTTTACATAAATTATGTTCGATAAAATAATTATGTTTATACATATACTTTTATATTAATATGGATGTATGTACTATATAAATAATATATGTTGCATATATAATCATGTGGTGCTATAGAGGTGTAGTGGGAAGAGTGTGGTGTATAAGGTTTATGGTGCGGGAGGTTGGCAGTTCGAGTCTCCGTAAGAGCAGATCAAATTGTTCTACAACGAATTATCATCACGAATGGCACTTGATAGCGTCACGAATAGTGCCTACCATGACATTAAAGTGTCACTGAAAGGTTTTAGTCTTGATGGTGTAATAACACTTATAAGTGTCACTAACTCTTTTTTTAATAGCACTTGATAGTGCCACAAATAATATCTACCATGACATTAAAATGTCATTGAAAGTTTTCAGCCATGATGGTGCAGTGGCACTTGCAAGTATCTACTGTGGCACTCGTATCTACCGTGGCACCGATAGAAGTGGCACTTGTTCAAAATGCCACAAGATCAAAAAATGTCACTAAAAGAATAGTTTTGTGGCACTTTCAAATGTCACTAAACCAAGAAAATGTTGTAGTGCACAAGACTAAAAAAAAAAATTAGAAGAATAGTTTTGTGACACTTTGAAATGTTACTAAACTAAAAACATGTTATAGTGACTTACACATACATTGATTTATATCACAACATTAAGAGAAATAAAATTTTAAAAAAAATAAAAAAACAAACAAACAAAAAGATGACATATATTTGGATTATTGAAATTAAATACTCCAAACACACACAAAAAAACCATTCAGCAACTGCCGCCATCACAGTCGCCTCCGCCGCTACCGTCACAGCCACCACCACTATGGCCATGACCACCACCACTATGGCCGTGACCACCACCACCATCACCGTGACCACCACCATCACCGTGATCATGACCACCATCACCACCGCCACCATCAAAACAAAAGCTCCAGTCACCGCAGTCAATAGGGGCATCGCGTCTCTTCTTTTGATTCTTATTATCTCTGTCAGAGTTACGCTTAGCACAAGCAAAGATGATCATAGACAGATCGCACCTGAAATGAGAACCATGTAAACATAGATCATGAACCCAGAACCATTAACCAGAAGTCCTTCTTCTCCTGCTATTCTTGCACCACCACCCACAACATCAAAGTACCTTGCCATCTCTGTGTCTCGATCAAGTTCAGAAGATTGAATATGCTTTTATAACTATATATATAGAACTTGCTGTGGCATATTTATGCAGATATTTCACCTTATCACCAGCATTCTCACGCCCAGTTTTCTTGCATTGACCACCACACATTTCAATTTTGGCCCCTTTCTCCAATTTGAATTTCATACACTGTTTTCCCCATTTTCTGGGAAGGTGCACCATTTGTTTCTTTCATATGAAGCTTAGACTCGTCAAATTTTGTTGGGATAAATTAAATTTTCATTACGATTTGGAAATATACAATACAACCAATAATACATAAATTTTGCATAACTATATTGTTTTCTTCCTTAATATTTAAATTCACATAACACTTTATCCCCTTACAAAAAATGTTTCATCTTTTATACACTAAAATATATACTTTATCATTACTTATCCTTGTGTCCTTATATTCTCTCTATTAATTTCATTTGATTTAATCTTATTTAAAAAAAAAAAAAAAAGCCATTGATATAATTATGTTAAATTTATAAAGTTTATATTTATTTTTTAAATTCAAAAAGGCCAGTATAATTTATTCTTTATTTTGTTTCACTTGTTTTCTTTACTTAAGAGTTTCCATCGTAAGATAATTTTATTGGGTAGATTGATAATCTTAACACCAAATAGTATGTTTCACAGATTCAATTTGAGAGAAATAGTTAGGCTTGATGGACTCATTTTAGAGCCCATTTTAGTTATTTATACCATTCACTTTTTAAAATTCGTTAAGTAAAAAAATAAAATAAAGTCAAAAAAATATTTTTCGCTTCTACTTTTCTTTTCTTTTTTGGAGTCTTTAATGGATTTTTTATTTTTTAAATTTTGTTTTTAAATACTTTTCAGATCCTTCTAGTCTAAGTAAGATCTCAAAAGTTAAAAAAATAAAAAAAAATAAATAAATAAAAACTTGCTATTAAAAAAAAAAAACCCCTACTAAAATAACAATTACCAAACCCAACCTTGGTAAGCAAAAGTAAGAGGACTTTACATGAACTATTTTTTGACCTTATCGGCAAACAATATAGGAACTTATGCATAATCTCATCAATACAACCTTTTATTTTGTGTGAAACAAAATTTGACCACACCACAACATAATAATATCAAGTAAAATTTAGAAACATATCAAACACAAACAAACAAAAAAAGACTTATATTTATAGTGTGTTTGGATGATAAATTTAAATAAAAATTTTAAAAAAAAATTGAGAAAAAATTTAACATATATTTCATTTACACACATGTTCACTTTTACTTTTTAAAAACCTTATTCAATTCTATAATCCAAATATGGATTCTTGAAACTTGTTCAAACACCAAACCCTTCAGCAATCGCTCCTTCAGTGACCAAATAATTTAGTCATAAAAAAATTTTAAGACTAAAAGGTGACATGATAATTAAAAATTTAATTATCAAAAGTGTTAAAAAAAACCACTACCATGATGGCTAGCATCATAGGGGCCACCGGAATAACCACTAGACATCATCATCCCAGCAACAACCCCAGTGCTATGATTTTGGTTACCCCACCATCACCTTTTTTTTATTCTTCATTAGCAGCACAAGCGAAAATAATGAAGGACATGATCGACACCATAATAATCATACAAAACAGAAAACTTACGCCACCAACATCACCGCCACCATCATCACCACCCACAATATCAAAGTAGCTTCCACGTTTGATTGTGAAAGTCAATTAGGTTAACATTTATAAAAGTTAGTATTTTCACCCTTACAAAGTATCAAATGTTTTCCTCTAAACCTCTCTTTGAGATTAAACCTTTAGAAGAGCCATGCTTATACAAGGCCCATTTGGGAAGCATTTTTTTAGTAATTTTTTGACTAAGATGTGAGATAAAAATAAAACATAAATATGTTTGAAAATGACTTTTTGACTTTCTACTAAAAAATGTATAAAATAGAATGAATGAAAAAAAAAAGGAAGATTAACTTCTTTGGTTTCGTTTGGCATAAAGGGCTTTTGCTAAAATAGTTACAAAAAGATAAAATAAATTAAAAAATCAATAAGATAAAATGTCACATTAAAATCATAATCATTTTTTTCTCACAAAAATAAAAAAAAATAGAAAAAAAACTAAAAATTCATTCCAAACGAAACTTTTTAACTAAAAAATTAAAAAGTCAACCTACATCCAAACGAATGATTTATGAGTTAAATATTTAAAAAAATTTAATACTTTTTTAACTTGTCAACTAAAATCAACACTTCCCAGCGTGGCCAAATATTAGAGTATGGCGTGTCATGTTTATGCAGATTTATTTTGGGTAAATTTTATACATATATATATATACAGTAATCTTTGACTTTTTTTTTGGATAAGTTTCTATTACTCTTTCTTTTATTGGATTATTTAGTTGGAGATCTTTTAAATTATCGAAAAATATCATTTTGACTTTTTAAATTATACAAATATATAAACAGATCTCCCTAATCTATTAAGAAGTATTGTATTATTCCTTAAATTATTAATGTGTTTCACTTTGACCACTTTTATTAAGGGATCCAATTGATGTATTTTTATAATTTAAGGAGTCTATTTATATATTTTTAGAATTTTGGGAGTCAAAGTGAAATTTTTCAATAGTTTAAGGAGTCTATTTATATGCTTTTATAATTTAAGAGGTCAAAATAATATTTTTCAATAATTTAAGGGATCCTTGTGTAAATAACTTTGTTTATTTACAATTCAATGTAAAAACACATAACATCTATATAATAAAGCGGGTTTTTGAAAATGTGTCAAAATGTGTTAGAGAGACATTTTGTTTCAAGGCTTAAGATTAATTTCCAAATTTATTAAAGGTCAATATTTCTTTAATTCTCACTAACCCACCTTCTTTTCCCCTCTTTTTTTCACTCATGCATTCTCTCTCCCTTTCTCTTCTCTCCTGCCCCACCTTCCTTCTTCTTGACTTTTTGTATTTATATTTTTTATTTTTCCCCTTTTTATTTTCTTTCCTAATTCTTTTATTTTTCTCGTTTTTGCTCATTTATTTTATTTACACTTTGCCCTCAGGTACGGACATGCACTAGTTATCAACAAAATATAATGTAAAAGAATGATCATATGGCATTATTGTCTATACAGATATTTTCCCTTATCTTATCATTTATTTATTTATATTTATAACAACTCTTATCCAAAAAAAAAAAAAAACTCTTATTCTATCGTCTTGATGCCATCTTATTTTAACGCTGCCCATTTGGTTTGGTTTGGTGTTTTTGTTTTTGTTTTTGTTTTTTTTTTTGGGGGGGGGGGAGGGGGGGTCTAGACTAAAAATTGAGTTTTTTATTTTAAAAAATAAATAAGTGGGCAATGTGATGGTTGGACTTAAACCAAAATGATTATCTAAAAATTAGATTGATATATAGCATAAAAATAAATTTAATTCAATTTCTACACTACTTTTATTATTTGATCCAGTATTAACTCATACTAATCGTAACTTAACAAATTATTAAACATTAACTTAAATTGATTATTATTAACTATTTTCACTAATTGATATCGATTTTTGAATCGAGCCTAAGATAGGACTAGAACAAGCTCCATATTTTAGATTGATCCAGTATTATATAATTTTTTTCATACATAAATATACTTAATTATTTGTGTAAGAATTTTTAATATAAATATATATAATTTTTACAATAAATAAATAAATAAATATGCCAAAAATATACATACATTTTCTTATTTTGGTTATAAAAAATAATCATAATATATTTGTCAATTTTTAAAAAAATAATAATAATAAGTGAGTTAAGTGATCATAAATTGGGTATAAACGATGATAATTCTTCAAAAATTTAATTGTTGGCATAAAAATTGATCTTAATCTAAATTCTAAACTACTTTTATGTTTAATACAAGTACTATCCCTCAAATTAGTTCATACTATTTAGAACCCGAAAAATTATAATATAATTTAAACATAAACTTAAATTGATTATTACCAACTATTTCTATTAACTGACCAATCAAAATTTTAAATCAGGTCCAAAATATTGTTAGAACAATGCCCATATTTTAGGTTGACCTTGGATAGTTTTTTCTCACATAAAAATTTACTTAACTATTCATGTAATAATTTTAAATATAAATTAAAATTTTATCAAAGTTTAAATTTTTTTAATAACTATGCAAAAACATGTGCATATTTTTTTTTATTATAAAAAATACTAACATATATATTTATTCACCAATTTAACAAATAAATGAGTTAAGTCGGGTATAGACTAAGACAATTATCTAATAATTAACTCATGGCCAAGTTGAGATAAATTTTGAGTCAATTAAAATATGTCACTTTTAGTATCTAGCACAATTATAAATCCTTAAGTCAACTCTTATTTTTTTGTATTCGTGAATTTTGGCATAGCAGAAACTATGATAGCATTTGGTTTTTTAGGGAATTGTGATTTGGATTAAAAAAATTCAAAACTTATAACCAAACTCTTTTCAAAACTTTATTTTTTTTATAAAAAAAAAACAATTTTTTTATTTTGTTCTTTAAAATTATTTTTTATTATATATATATATATATTTTTAAAATTTATTTTTATTTTTATTTTTGAAGAAAAATATTTTTTAATTTTTTAACTTTTTCAAAAAAAATGTTTTGTTATTTTTTTAAGTATTGATCAAATACTTTGTTATGATTTAGATATATGGGCGATCCAAAATTTTTATAATTTAAAAAATAAATAAATCTTTTTTAAAAAGTAAAAAAAATATTTTTTTAAAAAATATTCAAAATATTTAAAAAATTAAAATATTTTGAAAATAAAATAAAATATTTAAAATTAAAAAATTAAAAACTATATATTTCAAATAAAAAATAAATATTTTAAAATTTTAAAATATTTAAAAAAATACAATGCACAAATGTAGTAAATACAATACACATTAAAAAATAAATAAAAATTTACAATAAAAAATAGAAAAAAATTAGTCTAAAGTCCCTCTTCTATTTTTAGTAATGGAAGAAATCTACAATATTATTTTTTAATATCTAAGGTCCCTCAATCCCATACTCATGTATCACAGAGAAATTTGATATATCCCACGCTCTCTATCTCTCGCTCCCACTGCTCTGTCGTTGCTCTTCTCTCTCGTCAAACATTCATTACAACATTTTTTTAGTTTAGTGACATTTGAAAGTGTCACAAAACTATTGGTTTAATGACATTTTTTTAGTCTTGTGGCATTTTGAACAAGTGCCATTTGTATCCGTGCCACGGTAGATACTTGCAAGTGTCACTACACCATCATGGCTAAAAACTTTCAATGACATTTTGATGTCATGATAGATATTATTTGTGGCACTATCAAGTGTCATTACACCATCAAGACTAAAACCTTTCAGTGACACTTTAATGTCATGGTAGGCACTATTCGTGACGCTATCAAGTGCCATTCGTAACGATAATTCGTTGTAAAACAATTTGATTCGCTTTTGCAGAGACTTGAACCGCCAACCTCCCACACCATAAACCTTATACACCACACTCTTCCCACTACACCTCTATAGCACCACATGATTATATATGCAACATATATTATTTATATAGTACATATATCCATATTAATATAAAAGTATATGTATAAACATAATTATTTTATTGAACATAATTTATGTAAAATAAACTATTTACTAGCAAAATAAAAAAAGACCACTTTTGGCGACTAAAAATATTTTTTAGTCGCCAATTCTATACTTTTGGCCGCTAAGTGTTTTTTAGTTGCTAAAAAACTTAACTTTTGCCGACCAAAATCGGATTTGGTCGCCGAAGATGCACTTTCAGCTATCAAAATTTTGGTTGCCAAAAAATTTAATTCCCGCCATAGGATTTTAGTTCTCCTGCGCTAAAAATGACCACTTTTGGTGACTAAACTTATTTTTTAGTCGCCAATTGTAAACTTTTGCCTACTAAAATTTTTTTGTCACTAAAAAGCTTTACTTTTGGCTACTAAATTTTTTTAGTCGGTAAAACCCATATAATCAATGACCAAACTTATTTTTAGTCGCCAATTGTAAACTTTTGGCTACTAAATTTTTTTAGTTGCCAAAAAGTTTTACTTTGGGCTACTAAAAATTTTTTAGTCACTAAAACCCATATAATCAGCGACCAAACTTAGTTTTAGTCGCCAATTGTAGACTTTTGGCAACTAAAATTGTTTAGTCGCCAAAAAGCTTTACTTTTGGCTACTAATGTTATTTCGGTCGCTGAAAGCTATACTTTCAGTGACCAAATTTTTTTTGGTCAAGAAATGTAGTCGCCGAATGTGCTTTTTCCTATAGTATATATTGAGTTTAATTTATTTATTTTTAATCATTTATTACATTTTAAAAATTTAGAAAATATATTGGCATTTTTTGTTTTTTCAAAAATGTCATTATAAACTTGGAAAGTTTTTGGCCATTTCTCAAAATACTATAAAATATTTGTTTATGACACTTTTCACCTAAGTGCTATAAAAAGTAATTTGCACATACCTAGTGTCTTGACATTTTTTTAAAAAATGCCATTGCTACTAAAGTTTAGTGGCATCTGTTGGTAAATGTTACGAACATAATTTTTTGTGTCATTATTTTATAAAATACCATAAAATTGATGTGACATTTCTTTATTAAAATGCCATTAGAGCCTTATATGTTTGTGGTTTTGTAGCATTTTTCTAAAACATTTAATGCCAATTTTTTTTGGTGGCATTTTCTAAAAACATGCCACTAGTGTAGTGTCACTAAAGTGTAAATTTGTTGTAGTGAAGTGACACTTTTTTTAATTAAAATACCATTAGAGTCTTGTATGTTTGTGGCTCTATGATATTTTTCTAAAAAATGCCACAAAATATTCTTTTTGTGACATTTTTTAAGAACATACTAATAGTATGGTGTCACTAAAATGTGTTTTTGTTGTAGTGATTCGTGAACACCACCAACAACAAAAACAACCACCACCACCACCACTCCCCATCTCATCTTCTTCACTCTCTCTCTCTCTTCACCACAGTTTACAAAAAAGCAAGAGATCTGTACTTGCACTTCTCTCTCTTCTTCTTCTTTTTCTCCTAGCCTACAATGTTGCCACTATATTCTCCTTTCAAGTCCCTTTTCTGGCCAAAATCCCGCTAGAATCACCCAATTTTTTCTTGAAAAAAGTCGCTGGAAAATCAGTGAAAAAGTGATCTTCTTTGACTAAGCTTTCTTCTACTGTGATGTATGCTGTCAAGGAAGAAAACCCATTTTCTATCCCGAAGACCCACTTGCCGATTTTGTAGAACTAACATGATTTGGTGGTTCTTCGAAACGATTTTGTGGTGTTTTTACCGAAAAGGATGTGAAGAGAAAACAAAATGCATCGTTTAGTATGGTTAATCTCATTACTTCGCTTCCTAGAATTTCTCTGGGTATTTTTTTATTTTGTGTACTGCGTCAACTCCTAGAAGAAAAAAATGTGTTTATATAGCTTCTTTATGATTGTCCACATGATGAGGAAAAGAGGTGTGGAAAAGCAGAAGCTAATCGAAAATTTTTCCTGTCTAGCTTGTTGTTTAAACTTCATCTCTTACTAAATTATCTTATTGGATTATGTATTTCTCTGGGAAAAGCAAAGAATTTCTCTAGCAAAGGCAAAGAATTTCTCTGGGAAATTTCCAAAATTTCTTTAGAGAATTTCTCTGGGCAAAGAATTTCTCTAGGAAATTAGGATATTTTGTTATTTTGCGTACTGCTTCAACTCTTGGGAGAAAAAATGTGTTTATATTGCTTCTTTATGATTGTCCACATGAAGAGGAAAAGAGATGTGAAAAAGCAGAAGCTAATCAAAAAGCAGCCAAAGGTTCAAATTCTAAGGCAAGCAACTACTTATTTTCCTTTTGTTATTAGTGGACCTTGCGTAGATGTATTTAGATAATGTGATCGTTCAATATCTTCTTCATTACTTACCCGAAAAAAAATATCTTCTTCACTATTTTTTTTAATCATTTTATAATTCTTTTCTTTCTTTCTTTCTTTTTTTGATGCGATTGTTCCTGTCTAGCTTATTGTTTCGACTTTAGTTATCTTACTAGATTATGTATTTCTCTGGGAAAGGCAAAGAATTTCTCTAAATTGAATTTTCTTTGGATCCATGTTGAGAGACCTTAGACATTATAAAAATATTGCTTGTCCTTTATGCTATATAATCTTAATATCAGGGACCCTAAAAAAAATCCAATTAAAAAGTATGTACCCTAAAAAAAATAAAATTAAGAAAATTTTAAAATATTTTTAAAAAATAAACTAGAAACAATTTCAAAATACAACTCAAGACTCTTTTCAAAATTATTTTCAAAACTCATAACTAAATAAATTTTCTTTTTTCAAAACTCATTTCAAAAACTTATTTTTCAAAACATAACTCTACACGCAAATCATGATTCTAAAACTAAACCAAACAAAGCCTATTATTTTATGCCTAAGTAGACATATTTTTCAACTTTTACAACATAGACAATGGGTAGTTAATAAATTAACAAATATAATTTATTATATGATTAGGTCATCTCTGACATAAAATAAACTAAATTGCAAAACTTTTAAGACAATGCATTTATATTTCATTGTAAATATAGTTTTTTTTTAAAATTTTATTACACTTTTTTAAAAATACATTTTACAATAGTTTATTTATTTCTTATAAATAAAAATTTTGTTACTATTTAATTTCAAAATTAATTTGTAATTATTTATTTAAACCCGTGCATAGCCTTGTTTTATGGTTTACAAAATAATTTTAAAAAATTACTCCCATGCTATAAAGATTCATTGAGCAAAGGTGAGTGAGAGAAAAATAAGAAAATGGCCTAATGTGAGATTTCAAAACTAGTGAGTATAAGAAAATCTAAAAGTTGTAATTAATAGGTAAATGTTGATTTTAGGAAAGATAAGTGGATAAAGATCACTGGTAGTTCATTGTTTGTCATTTTCATTTTATTATTCAATTTTTTGATTTAAATTTTTTTTGCTAGATTGAGTTTCACAAATGAATTATTATTATTATTACTATTATATGGCAAACTAAAAAAATGTAATTAGTAAAAAATAATAATAATAATTATTGAGTTTCACATAGTTTACAATATCATCTAATATATGGCAAACTAAAATTAGGAAACCCTTAGAAAATAATAATGTATTTATATTTTATCATAGGTGCAGTTTTTGTTCCTAAAAATTAAAATTAAAATTAAAAAGTGCAATTTTATAATTTATCATAATTTTTGTTTAAATTTTAATAATTACATTACGATTCATGTTATTGTTATTTAGAACTTAAAGCAAGCATTAATGGTAGGAAAAAAAAATCATAAGCAAAATTGTGATAAAAATAGTTAAAATTTAATTAATTTTATTTTTTTATTGTTTAATTTTAATTTTAAAATTAATTATTAATTATTTATTTGAAACCGTGCATATAGCACGGGTATTATGCTGGTTGAAATTAAAAAGTAAAGATCAAACTATTAAATTTAAAATTATAGAAATTAAAATGAAATTTAACTCAAATTATATTAGTGAAAAGTGTAATTAATATACAATGAAGGAGTAATAAATTGACCAGAATACCCTTTCCTTTGAGTAATAATTAACAGAAATATACTGAGGGTTGAAATTGTGTTCATTTTTTTAGTTTAGGGTTCATTTGTTCAAATTAAAAATTCAAGATTTGATTTGTTATTTGTAATTTCTCCAAAAAATTTTGAAGCTCAGCAATAATTGCACCCACTCATCGTCCAAATCCAACTCCAACTCTATAAAACCTACATACTTTAATCTTTACCGTATCAATCCATTAGCCATCATCATTTTTATTTAAAAAAATAAATAAATAAAGTGAATGACTGAAAATTTTGTTTTGCAAATCATCAATATCTATAACAACTAGAAATCCCCTGAATATAATGCAATGCTTACAATACCTTCTTTTTTTTTTTCTTTTTTTCTTTTTTCCGTCTTTGAAATTGTTTGATACTTTGACTGCAGATGTGGGTTCCTTGTAAAGAATGGGAGATAAGATAAGCTAAACTACCCAAAAACCATACCTTCAAATTCCTCAACAAATGCATTTCAATCTAAAAAACTCAGCACATCTGTAATAGCCATGTCCGACAACGAAGATGAATAGGCCATTCCATTGCTTTTAGATACTCCATCATCATCATCTTCTGTACAGCCGAATGGGCCACTGATAAGAACAGGCATGTATGTATCTATATGAATGCATATCCAATTGAATGTTTATGAGGAATTGAATCCAATGGTGACAGAATAAACAACCAATTTAAATATATTTTGGGTTTGGTTTTGAATGTGAAGGGACTGTTTGGACAGCAATTGCCCATGTAATAACAGGGGGTAATAGGATCTGGAGTGCTGTCACTAGCCTGGAGTGTGGCTCAGCTAGGCTGGATTGCGGGTCCTTTGTGCATAATGGTCTTTGGAGTGATTGCTGTAGTTGTTTCATGTCTTCTTTGTGATTGCTATAGATCTCCTGATCCACAATTTGGACCTGCTAGAAACCCATTCTATACTGCAGCTGTGAAGTCCTACTTAGGTGAGGACTAGTTATGTATCATTATTGCGATAATATCTGTCTTCTTTCTTTAATCACTCTTCTGTATAGAATCATTAAAAAATGCTATAAAACTGACAACTTTTTTAAAATTTTTCTTACTATTTGATGTGTCATGCAATATTAGAACTTTGAAAACTGAAATAGGACTATCTCAATAATATTGTAAGTGTTACATTATTGATTAATAACAATTTGAAATTTTTTTTAATTTGTATAGCATTACACTTAAAAAAAATGTCAACCCAAATAGGACTAAAGCGACTATTAGGGATGGCAAACTATATTATCACAAAATTGGGAAAATGATATTTGTAGCCTAATGAAATTTTACTGTTTTTTCACCTCCTATGTGGGTCAGGTGAAAAAAAACAATGAAGTCCACTGCCCTTGACTATTTTAATTTATTTTGTCTTTATAAATTTTAGCCCAAAAAGCTTAAAAAAATTATTTCCCAAGCACCTGTATTTCAGGAGAAAAGAGCATGTGGGTGTGTGGAGCTTTTGTTCAAGAGAGCTATTATGGATATGGGGTTGCTTACACAATAACAGCTGCCATCAGTATGAGGTCTGCACCCTCAAAATGTTTTGTCATTATAGTTCTATGTTGTAAAAATACTTCCTAGTTTTTTGTTTGCTGTACATTTAAGTACTACTCCATTGCAAGTTTATGCACCTATAGATACAGAAGGCATAGTCAAAGTGGCAGACCTAGATGGTTGCTTTAATCATTGGATTTCTTTTGCAGTATGGAATGTGATTCAGATTTTTGTATAAATGACTAAAAAAAAGAGAAGAGGTAGCCATAGCTAGAGGAACTAATCTTTTTCCAACAATATGGCATGGGAATCTAAATTGACATTTTAATAGAAGAAACTACGATGATTGAAATGTCTCCATTAAATTGTCACCTATGTAGGTAAAATAAAAATAATTTTCCCTTTCCCAAAGATTTTATGAGAGGGTAATTTATAAGTAAATTGGACTGAACTGGATAATGGGCCATTCTGTGGGCCACAAAGGCCGGAGAAGGCTTTTGAGTATAGCCCGGTCCGAAAGAGCTTAGTGGTTAGCTTGGTCACCACGGTCGGCACGGTGAGAGTTAGCTCGGTCAAACCATATTGAGCCGAGGTAATTTGGGCCTCTTCTCAGGACCTTGCTGGTGAATAGCTCGGTCTAAGCACACTATGGTTAGTACAGTCTGCAGGTGAAACTGAGGTACATGTTACACATAAAGTGTCGGGATAAATGTAACATGGGTATTGTTAGCTCGGTTACATTGTCATTGTGTCATGACAATGCTAGCTCGGTCGTTTGAACATACCACCGAGCTAGGACCATCTCACTTGGTTTAAGCAGTGAAGGGGGTGTTGAAGGATAAGCATTATCTTTCAAGACAGTAATTCCTAAAGAAGACTCTATATGGAGGAATAAGAGTCCTACTAGGATTGTGCCACACGGAACCTATAAAAGCTCATAGCATCACCTATGGAGAGGTAACACAACTTTGATTCTCGAATACACAGAGCTTTTTGTCTATTTGTCTATTTTTGCTGACTTAGGCATCAGAGAGGTATCCGGCACACACCCGCCGGCTAGTTCACGTTTGTGTTTTCAGGGAGTAAAGTGACGTCGTACGGAGGAGCGCAATCTTGATCAATAGGATTATACGAGGACAATATTTCGTGCTCGTACAATTGGCGCCGTCTGTGGAAATAACAGAAAGAACAAAACCTCTTGATCAAGTTTTCTTCGCTAAATTGGAAGTAATGGCACACAACGAAGATTTGCCGCAGTCCGCCATCGACGAACAAACCCCAGAGGGGGGTGGGAGGCGTGAAGGTTTGCTGTCTATCCCTCCCATGGCGAACTTAGAGCTTCAGCGATAGAACCCCCGGAGGGATGCAAGGGAGAGGCGGAACAACAACCCCTGTCGCTCTCGCTCACAAAATCCTGAAAGGCAGAGGCGAAAAATCGACCCTCAAGCACTGGAGGATCGCGTAAAAGAGCAGGATGAACTAATAAGGAAGATGGCGGCGGACATGGAGGCAATTAAATGCCAGATCAAGGGAAAATTGGTGGTGACAAGAGAGGGGCACAAAGACAACACGCCCCCTCGCCACTCGGAGGATCGTGGTAGGCATACCACATCGTCACAAGCAAAGAGTAAAAGCCTCAGAACAGGCGATACGCAATCCAGGACTTCCAGGACTAGTTAATCCAGGTCTGAGAGAACGAGAATCGAGAGGTCATACACTGAGGGAAACACCTATCGGCCGTCGCACACACACCGAACATCATCTAGGCAGACGGAATTGCCTAGATCGTCCGACTTACAAACTGTGCTAGAAGAAAGGGCACGATAGAAAGAGGATACCAGGGCGTGCGACCCGCGCAGTCTCCGCCCTTCAGCGGTTGGCTCCTCAGACACATGGAAGCGTCGAGGTAGGAATGTCAATAGCGCGCCCTACTTACGAACCGACAGACAAAGCCTTGGCAAGACTACAGACCTCACCGTTCGTTCCGGCAATTGAGAACGCACCCCTATCTTCAGGCTTCTTTCAGCCCAAAATTACCATGTATAAGGGGAAGACAGACCCCTACTCGCACTTAAGCCACTTTCGCCAGGTCATGGCAGTATACCGACGAAATGAAGCTTTAATGTGCATTATATTCCCATCCAGCCTTGGCGACCTAGGTTTAACCTGGTTCGAAAGGCTACCGGAAGGCAGCATCGCCTCCTGGGCGCAATTGGCAGAGGCGTTCGTGACAAGGTTCAGGACGAACACCAAAACGCCAGTGGAGATCGACCAGCTTCTCTCCATTGACATGGGCGACAATGAGACATTAAGATCCTACAATAGTCGCTACTGGGAGACCTTCAACCAGATTGGGGATTTCCCTACCAATCTTGCCATCGCCTTGATACAAAGAGGTCTTCGATCGGAAGCAGTGAGGACTCAATCACCATAACGCCACCCCTCACAATGGAGGCCTTAATGGAGAGGGTACACCAGCACATTCGGGTGGAGGAGGATGGCACCCGTGCTAAAACAAAGTCTGGTACAATCGCAATACCAGATAAAAAGACTTCGGCAAAAGTCAATACGGTAGAGCGTCCAAGCAGAAACGGGCGAGGCAGGCGGGACAACGGAGAGGACCAAGATAAAAGGCGGTTGAGAGTTCGCACTGCCATTACCACAGTGTTCAAAAAACCGATCTATCGGATTCTCAGTGAGATACGTGATGAACTTTCGTCAGGTGGCCAGCCAAGTTAGGAGAAGCGCAAAAGGACTATGACGAAAGATCTCGGTGCACCTTCCATAAGAAAAAAGGGCACCGCACTGAGAATTGCATGCCATTGAGACAGCATCTGGAAGAGTTAGTGGCAGCTGGGCATCTGGACCAGTACATTGAGGAAGGGGCGCAGCCAGCCCCCCAGAACCACGATCACCTAGACGGAATGTCGATCGACGCCCGACCTCAAGGCGTGATTAACGTGATACATGGGGTATTCGAACCTGAGCGGGTATGTGAGCTTAGGGGAACAATCAAGAAGGCTGAGCACCTAAGGGAGGTATTAAGTGCGCAATCTACCATCAAAAAAGGGAGAACAGAAGCCACGAACGTCATATCCTTCTCAAACAGAGACTTGGCAAGGATATATTGCCCTCACAATGATGTGCTAGTCGTCACACTCCGTGTCATGGATTATGACATCAAACGGATTTTGATCGACCAAGGAAGCTCGTGCGAAATAATGTATTACGAAACCTTCAAACAACTGAAACTAAAGGACAAAGACTTGGCACTTGCTGTATCTCCCCTGATCGGGTTCAACTCAATGCCAGAGTGGCCAGTCAGCAAGATAATCCTCCCAGTCAGAGCAGGAAGCATGACTAAACAAGTGGAATTCTGGGTGTTGAAAGTGCCCTCCATTTACAACATAATCTTGGAAAGGACATGATTGCATGCCATGAGAGCGGTAGCATCAACCTACCATCAAGTAATGCGATTCCCCAACGAAGCCGGGGTAATTGAAAAGGTCTTTGGAGACCAAATTATGTCCAAGCAAGTTTATGCACCTATAGATACAGAAGGCATAGTCAAAGTGGCAGACCTAGATGGTTGCTTTAATCATTGGATTTCTTTTGCAGTATGGAATGTGATTCAGATTTTTGTATAAATGACTAAAAAGAAGAGAAGAGGTAGCATAGCTAGAGGAACTAATCTTTTTCCAACAATATGGCATGGGAATCTAAATTGACATTTTAATAGAAGAAACTACGATGACTGAAAATGTCTCCATTAAATTGTCACCTATGTAGGTAAAATAAAAATAATTTTCCCTTTCCCAAAGATTTTATGGTAAAAGCTTCTCTGTGAAAGTCATTTGGTTAGTGAAAATTATCTTTAGGTTATCCAAGTATAACTGGATGAGAGAGGCCAGGAGGAGGGAAGAAATATTTCCAATCTTTCACCCTAAGTTGAAAAGGAAATCCTGGGAGTGGTCTTTGTCTTCAGCAGGACTGTTTGGAAAAACTGATTTGCAACTTATTTGTTTGGATTTTACAATTCCATGCTTAACCAGGAGTACTTTGAAAATTTAAGGTGCTCGGTAAAATTATTTCAGATTTGCAACTTATTTTATTTCTTCAGCTCAAAAAGCTAAAATAAGTTTAAAATTTTAATTTATTTGAAGTTGGATTTGAGATTTTTTTTAAGCTATAAATAAGTTTTGCGAAACAGCCTCACTTCTTTCTTTGACCCTCCCATCGCATTAACAGTATAGTGTTGTACAAAAATCTTCATATCCCTTTAACATCCTTTCTTCTTGGTTTATTTCTATTCTGCAACTTTCAAGTAGTTAATATTTATTTTTCAGTAATCTGTACTTAGGCCTCGTTTAGGGACTAGCCGATTTAGTCAAAAAATAAAAAAGTTACTAAAAAAGCCAAAAAGCCAACAACCCATACCAAAAAGTCAAAGATTCTCTTTTCTCTTTACTTTTTGCACATCTTTTCGTAAAAAGTCAAAAGTCATCCCAAACATACTAGTTTTTTTTAGCTCATATTTTAGCCAAATGGCCAAAAAGTTACTGAATTAGCCCGTTTCCAAACGAGGCCTTAATTAGTTGTTGCAAAGCAATTCAAAAATCAAACTGTTATCACAAGGAAGGGCACAATGCTTCATGTGAATATGGAGACAGTCTATATATGTTGCTATTTGGAGCAGTTCATGTTATTTTCTCTCAAATACCTGACTTCCATAATGATAGAATTATGTATAGAGAGAGAATAAATTGTGTATTTATTGATGTTATTGATATATTGTCATACATGGTCTCCTTTATATAGGAGAAAATGGCCTAAAGTGGTATACACACTATACAAAACAACATCATGGCCTAAAGGGAAAGTGGTCACTGAAAGGGGAAAGGGCCACCGAAAGGGGAAAGCATACACACTAATAACTAATATACTCTAACATCCCCCTTCAAACTCAAGGAGGATAAGTACAAATCAACTTGAGTTTGGAAAGAGTAACAAAATGTGAAAATAAACTAAAAATAAAATAAGATATGAGGCACTGTATAGTCGTGTCAGACCGGTTGTAGAAGACACTATATGGTCGTATTGAATCACTGTAGAAGACGCTGTGTGGTTATGTCAGATCGCTGTAGAAGACACTGTATGGTCGTGTTAGACCGTTGTAGAAGAGACTGTATAGTTGTGGCAGACCGGTGTAGAAGACACTGTATGGTCGTGTTGGACCGGTGTAGAAGACACTATGAGGTCGTATCGAACCGCTGTACAAGACACTGTATGGTCATGTCGAACCGTTGCAGAAGAAACTATATGGTCATGTCGAACCATTGTAGAAGACACTGTGTGATCGTGTCGAATCGTTGTAAAAGACATTGTATGGTCGTGTCGGACTATTGTAGAAGACACTGTATGGTCATGTCAGACCGGTGTTAAAGACACTGTATGGTCATGTATATAGGCTGCCCAAAAGATATACATATATATATATATCGCCCCCGCAAAAGTCGCGCCGGTCTTCAAAAGATGTGCCCCGCCTTCAAAAGTCGCACCCGACACTATGGCGTCGAGCGGCATGCGATGCATGTGATCAACAGAGCATCATGTCTGCCTTGGCTCGCGCTCTCATTTTGTCGTCTTAGTCTCTGCATTGTCTATTTAAACCGAGGCTGAGACTGGTTAGAGATTGAAAGCAAACCAAAACGACGAACTCTGTAATACCTTTCATCCACTCTGCAACTCCTTACTTGTGCTCCTCTTCTCGTAGTTCGCTCATCCTTTTTCCAGACCTAAACGAGTCCACAATAGAAATAATCAGTTATGTCGCCCTTGAATCGCAACCAAGCGTCCCTGGACCAAGCGCTTCTTTTTTTGCTCCGTTGAACTTTCATGTGCTGTCAATTGAGCAAATAATGACAACTCAATCTGATATTGAGACCAACCATTATACGCTGAAGTCATGTATGGAGACCATGACTGCGGTCACTAACTTGTCTCACCGGCTGCAGAAGAGGACAATTGAGGTACAACAGTTAAATGCCCAACTCTCTCTACTGCAGCACATGTACAAGGATGCGCAAGCAAAGATTTGCACACTGAAGGTGGAGAACAAGGAGCTAAAACGGAAGGCCACCGTCATGGTCCGATTTGCAAGGCCACCATATGCTGCGTTTGATGAGCAGTAGGGAAGCAACGAGCTCGGTGGGCTGGGAAGCACTTAGGTAGGACCATCAAGGGTCGCCCAAGACGAAGGCAAGAGGAAGAGACCAGCAGCAGAGTAGAGGAAAGGAAACGAAAAATGTGTGGTTGTTTGATTGTTTGTTTGTTTTTTTTGTTTTTGTTTTTGTGTGTGTGTGTGTTTGTTGGTGTAGAAATGTGATCGGGGTTGATCCCTGTCATGAATAAAACGAGTTTTTTGTGCAAATCGTATGGCATGAATGACACAATACGGAGCAGAAATAATAATGGAAAAAGGATTAAAAATAAGGTGAAAGAAAAATAAATAAAGAAAGAAATAATAATAATATATTTGAAATCAAAACGAGAGAGTGAGGGAAAAAGGAGATTGGTTCACGTGGGTTTCTTGGCCCACGGTTTTCTTAAAACCTGCAATGGTGTTTGGTATTTTTTTTTGGTTTAATAATAATAATAATAATATATTAATGGGGAAAGCATGTGCGCTGGTGGGTTAGAAAGTGAAAAAATGAGAGAGAGAGAGAGAGAGAGAGAGAGAGAGAGAGAATGGGGTACATGATGATGATGATGATGATGATGATGATGATAAAATGAAGGGAGACTTATTTATAAGTCCTATTTCAGACACTTATGCTAGGTTAAATCCTATGTAATTTCTTATAGAGTTTCAAGTCCTATTTAGATAGGAATGTATTCACAAGATCCTATGAGTTGTAAATAAATGGTATTAATATACTATTATACACTATAATGGCAAAACCATATATAGAAAATTGAATTTAAAAAATCAAAAACCTAGTAAGTTTGCGAAACGTAACGTGACACGTTACGTTACGTTACGTTACGTATATGTAGGTGTCACGTTACGTTTATGTAGGTGTCACGTCACAGTACATTTATGTAGGTGTCACGTCACGGTACGTTTATGTAATGTCCCATCTAATATGGTCATGTTACGTTACGTTTATGTAGGTGTCACGTTATGTTTCGCAAACTTAATATGTGGTAACATTCAATTTCCTATATATAGATCATATCTATATGAATGTGAATTTCAAAATACACGAACAAGTAACATTTTCACATTCAATTTAAAAAATCAAAAACCTAGTAAGTTTGCGAAATGTAACATGATACGTTACGTTACGTTTATGTAGGTGTCACGTTACGTTTCGCAAACTAAATCTATGGTAACATTCAATTTTCTATATATGATTTTACCATTATTTATGATATTAACAACTAATATTGAGGGTAAATGTGTCAACAAACTTCAAACAGGACTTATGGGAATATAAGTTTTTTAGTAGAATCATATGTAGCATAAGTCTCCCTAATAGGACTTATAAATAATTTTCCCTAATATGAATAAAAAAATTGGTTTTGTGTAATGTTGTGGCTTTATTCAAAAAGTGAAAACTTTGTCCCTGAGTTTGTTTCCATTGAGATAGACTGAGTGGAGTTTGTTTCCGTTGAGATAGCATCTGAGCAAACTGAGAAGGTGATTGTTGGAGTGGCTGAAGCAATTCTTCTTGAGCAATGACGATTGCTATTGATTTGCCATGGCGCATGTGTGATGTTATTGTAGGTTAAAATTCATAGGGACTTGTTGCGCAGATGAGGCATTTTGCTGGACCTGAAGCTGAGAAACTTTTAACTGCCCACCCAAACCAAACAACTGTTGTGATGGCAACGACTAACTGAAGGGGTTTTGACCACCAGACTGAGGCATTTGTAGCTGACCAAGTTGTTGGAGTGATGCCTGTGAAGGCTGCGTCTGCGAGTAAGACGATGGAGTCTGAGGTGTAGCTGCAGGGAAGATGGCAAGTCTTGTGGCGATTGAAGTGGCTTCTGTGGCAGTGATATTTGCTGCTGCCCAACTGACGGGACTTGTGCCAAGGACTGGTTAAAATTCTGCTGTGATACAGAAGCAAGTCCAGGAAAGACACCATCAGAAGGAGCAGATATTGGGATACATGTGTTTGAGGTTCAAGGCTGAGAGCTTGAACTAGCAGCAACTCATTACACCATCTGAAGGAGCAGATATTGGGATACATGTATTCGAGGTTCAAGGCTGAGAGCTTGAACCAACAGCAACTCATCGAGCAACTTCCCAAAACTATTTGCCAAAGCATCTACCAACATTTGTTTTTCCCAACAGTCGAGAAGGTCTATCACTTCAAGGATGTCTCTAGGGAAATTCTCTTGCTTCTGATTGTAGATATGAAGGTAGAGTACATTCCACCCAGAGAGGACGTTATACTGCAGAAGATATGCAGCTGGCTGCCCGCCGGTGAGAAAGAAACACAGGCCTAAATCTTATAGCTCTGATATCATGATAGAATTATGTATAGAGAGAGAATAAATTGTGTATATATTGATGTTATTGATATATTGAATGTTATACATGGTCTCCTTTATATAGGAGAAAATGGCCTAAAGTGGTATACACACTAAACAAAACAACATCATGGCCTAACATCATGGCCTAAAGGGAAAGTGGTCACTGAAAGGGGAAAGGGCCACCAAAAGGGGAAAGCATACACACTAATAACTAATATACTCTAACACATAACATCGCATGGCTCTCAATAATTGCTGCAATAATGTCTTTTCCGTATTCCTCCATTGGTTTGGGACTCAGCTTAGCAAAAACAATAGGTAACTCTGACAGTTCATATTGTTAACTATCATCAATTATAGGCATAGTGCACCGATGGGCACAACACAACCATATTGGGGTGAATAATTCTTTGTCCAGTATGGATATCACTACTAAAAAAAGTACTTTTTGCGACCGCTACAAACCGTCGCAAATAATAAAAAAACAGTCGCAAAAAACTTTTTGCGACGGCTCATGCGACGGCAAATGAGGGTCGCGAATGTGGGGGTGGCAAATACTTTTTGCGACCGCAAAATAGCAGTCGCAAACTATTTGCGACTGTCTAACCTGCTTATAGCGACTGATATTTTGCCGTCGCAAAAGAGTTTAAAAAAGACCTACAATGTATTAGTGACCATCTTCTTACCGTCGCAAAAAAAAAAAAAAAAAAAAAAAAACACCTACAATCATATATATATTCAAATATTATATACAATAAACATAAAGACATATTTGCAAAAATCTCAACATTCATGCATTATTTTCCATTTCTTCCCTCAATAAAATTCTCTTCAAAAAAAAAAAAAAGTATACAACAATAACAAGGAGTTCTTGAAAGAATCCTACAAAGGTTTTTCATCTCTTGCAATTACAAAGAACATTTGAGGTTACAATAGTTCTTATTCTAAGAATCTTTCACAGTCTTGTTACAGAGTCAGAAGAAGAGCAGCAACTCTTGAGATTATAGACATCTTCTGATTTCGTCACCTGCTTTAAGAGAGAGAGAGAGCAAAGTAGCTCAAGTATTAACCCGGGAAACAATGGAGCTCAAGAATGCTTTAAAATAGCAACAACAATCTATATAATATCTATAAATTCATTTTAAATTCTGACAGATGATAGTTAGGCTAAATAGTCAAAATTCACCAGGTCAAGCATACAAAGCAGATTCATTAGATTGGGATGATAGACAATAAGAACAGATAAATAAGGTTTTCCATCAAATTTCAGTCCCCCACTCTATTTCGCTCTTTATTTTTCCTTGTTTTCTACTATGAAGTTACAATGTTTATATCAATTAAATTACCTTCCCTATCCAAGGTCGCTCTTTCAATTTTGCTAAGCTATTCTGAATATGTGAGACAGCTCCCCAACATTTCAAAGTGCTTGCCACATCATCAAGCCTCAGTAAATACTCTTCTTCGGTCAGTGGAAAGGATCTCTAAAAGAAAAAATAATTAACAAAATGCTTCAGATGAAGTTATGAAATTAAGCAATGGGGGTGCATCTGTTTCAAAAAGCATGCAACTTTAACAACTATATTAGT
Source organism: Camellia lanceoleosa (assembly GCA_025200525.1). Lineage (NCBI taxonomy): Eukaryota > Viridiplantae > Streptophyta > Magnoliopsida > Ericales > Theaceae > Camellia > Camellia lanceoleosa. Next base: position 153,983,351 of record CM045764.1, read on the forward strand.
GCCGGAGATTTTAATGACAAAAAAATTTTGTGCTAGTATTGCACAAAGTCCCACAGATATACAGATTATAAGTACAAAATTCAGGAATTTAAAAAATTAAAAAAAGCCCAAGACTCCGTTTTTTGCGGTTTAGCATTATCACTCTCACCAATCATTTATGCAAAATACTTTAGCTATTAGAGAGCAGGCCTAAAATATGTGTTTAAGCTCTCACACCTCCCTCACGCGTGCATATTATTCGCTCTCACATGTCACATGAAGAGATGAAGAATCGAGAATGGATGAAGCAAGGTAAGCAGAGAGAACAATGAAAAAGCAGTTAGCGAGAACAAATATATATGGAGAGACTTGAAACCAAACCTCCAAGAACCAAAGGTATGATCTAAAGTATATTAGCTTTTACAGTCATACTATAAGATGAAAATAACAATAGTTTTACGTAATTTGTGTCATCTATATCTCCAAACTAACAAAAAAATTCAAAACATCTAATTGCCTCATTACTACTGTGGTGAATCTGGTGATCGAAGTTCACAATACCATTTGTTATTTTGTCAAAACATAAGCAGCAATGACATTAGAATATAAACAAGATGGTGAAACAGTAACATCTTAATACACTGTCTACTGAAAAAGAACTAACACCATTTGCATAATTATTGTGTTTTAATACATTCAACTGCAAATCAACCCAACATTACTTTCCATAATACTAGGAATACTTCCTCTTCCACCAGGGTTTCCAACCCAAGTATTGATTGTTTCTAAATTTCTGAAGTTCACTGTAAATGACCCCACAAATGACTATAACAACCCTATGTTAAGTCACCAAAGGTCCCATAAGCTTAAGCTGCTAGGATTGTGTCCAACAATGTATATCAAGGTATGCAATACCCTCCCTCATGTGCAACCTCATCTTGCACATGCTGATGCAAACAGACATATATAGAGAGAGAGAGGCAAAATGGAAATGAGGAATAAATGCAAATAGAGAGACTTGACGCCAAGATCCTCCACATAAGCTCTGATACAATATGAAATCACTAATTGTCCGCAAAACTTAATCTATTAGGAAATGAGACAAACAACGTATGGCAAGCTATTCAACACCATCTACCCCGTGCATATGTTCCCCTTCTAATATTTTGAAATGTGTATAATAGCCTAAAAGACTCCATTAAACCCTTCTAGGTGAGATTGCTGAAAAACCATAAGAGAGATTGTGGGAGAAAATAAAATTCCAACCTTAAGCCCCATAAATCAAAGCCCTTGCCATTGACATCTGATTGTGGGAGAAAATAAAATTCCTCACTGAAGGCTGTGTCTTACATCAATGAGCCATTCCAAACAGTGCATATGAGAGCAAGGTAAAAAAAAAAAAATAACGCCCAATTAAGTACATATTAATGTGTGTTTAGGAGGGGAAAGATTGGGTACACACCTAACCTTTGGCATAGTGCACAAAGTGGTTGCCCCATGACTTAAACACATAACCTCAAGGTTATTAGGTTAAGGTTTTACCATTGAACCAATGGTCAAGGTAAAACTTTAAATTATTCCACCGACATGGAAAAGGTATTGACTATTGCCACCTTCCAATCAAATCACTCATCCCTACTGGTGCACCCATGGGTCTACTTGGAACATACCTAAATGATCTTAGAAGGTGTTTCCTCATTTATCATTGCAACCAATCAAGGGTTGTTTTGTAGCCAATAGTGATCTTTGTGGTTTGGGATGATTATTACCTTGTACCATGTCAAGGGTTGTTTTTTGTAGCCAATAGTGATCCCTCAGCCCACTCAACAGAGGAACTTCCATCAAGTGTTTGTAGTTTTAAGCTCTCGCCTCTTAGACCAACCTACATAGAAACATCAATGTTAATTTTTATTGCTTGTTTATGAACTATATGAACTTCTTTCCCATATCATGCTTTATTTTCATCCCAGATCCCTTTATTATTATTTTACGATAAATTCGTATCCCTTTATTATTGTTTTCACCAATCGACTTTGAAGGAAACTTCTTGGTTTCATCATTGCCTCGGACTTTTACCATTTTGAAATGTAGAGTATACTTGGAAGCAGAAAATGGAAGCAGAAAACTCATGAAAACAAAAATAAACCTTGTAAGACCACTTTGCTTTGTCAAGTCTCTTGTCCCTCATTGAGGCCCTTGATTGTGATTGGGCCAAGAACCCCGTGTTCCATGTGTCATAATGCACACCGACATTCTCAAATCGATCCAATAGAATTTAGATAGACTCCATTACGTCATTAACATCTTAAGAATCTAAACTTTTATCATAAGGTAAGGACTAACCGAAAGGCCAACAAAGAACACTTAGTAAAGAAATCTGTTAATTCCGGCTCTCAACTTCACAAGGTCTTTGCTATATATGTCGGGCTTTGGATTCTCTAGCGACCCAAACACGGTTCTGCCATAAACATGTATTAGTAAATCAAGATACAAGTTAAAGCTCATTTCATGAAAGTCTTTTCCATTTTTGTTAAAATTACTAGATAAATTCATTTACTTGATAGTTGACCGTTGATGAAAACGCAAAGCATGACCGCTAACATAATGGTCAAAGTAGGATCTGCTCGTTCTTAAGAATCCTTCACCCGGTTGTATATTCACACCGGCATGAGCAACAAAGTTCCCGAAACAAGAAAATTATTTTCAAGTTTCAAACTAGACTACAATGAATGGTTTTTTTTTTTTTTTGGGATAAAAATTATGCCTCAAGTATATACTAAAACAAATTAAACAATACTCACTTTGTCGTACCGAGAGATAGTCCAAGTATCTCTTGTGACGCTTATTTGTTCCAACAACCCGGCTTTTGCAATGGTGTTCGAATCATCAGAGAGAGTTTGTTTCGGTGGAGGATCGCCAAGAGAATCCACCACTACCGGTGTCATCTTTGGTCGATAACTACTAGTGCTAATCAGAACAATTTTGATTGAATGTTAAAATCCATTTGAAGCTTTTAAATGAGGAAAACTATGTCACACACATCGATGTTACAAGGATGACTTGGATAAGCATTAAATAATTGTTAAAAGATGTTTAAAAAAAAAAGAAAACTTCCCTACCTTTGCGGTGTTGAAAATTGCATTTTTGCGATGGGGAGAATGCCGATGCACCAAGGAGGCAAGTAATATTGTGCATTCGAAGGTCATCATTCTTTGGAGAGTTGGTGTCGTAGTTGGCAAGGAATGCAAGACAAGTGACTTCGTCTTAAACACGTGAACCTATAAACGAAAAATAAATCAACAATGAGCGGGTTTCAATTGTTGAAAAAGCTACAAATGTCGAAAACCACAAGATATATTTATAGCTTTTGCTTAATCTACCTCTAGATTATTGCCGTGCCAAGTCCTTTGTGGGATATGAGGAAACCAAAGCTGGTTCACATTGCTTGATGGCTTTATGCAAATTTGTCAAATGCCCCCATTTTGGTTCTCTTAGTAATCCTTCAAGATAATAAATTATTCATATCATATATACATGCACGATAATCCTACTAATGATCTCACAATATATGCGTGTCTATACACGCATGTTTTTTTTTTTTTTTTTTTTTTTTGGGTATCATACCATATTCATCAATCGGAGCATCATAGTTGTTGCTAGTGGCGATGAAGAGATCAGAAGCTGTCTGCCCAAAATTTGTTCCGCCATGGTACTGATATAGAATGTTTTTGAGTCCCTTGAGGCCATTCTCATTCCGCTATTTTGTAGAATTGGAAAGCAGTGACCACAAAATACATTGCATTATATATATATACTATATGAATGAAAACTTAACCAATGGAACCTCGCAATCAAGGGATAAAAATTCCTAGAGAGTATATATTCACATTTAAGATTTTAAGCAATCAATCAATTTCAACTAACTGCTAGCATCAGTGATGAGAGCTCAAAGAATAAGCTCACCATATTATTGAATCCACTAAGCAAGCGCATCCGCAAACCTGAATTTGGCAAGAATTAGTCTACACAGCAATATTGTTAGATGAGGCATCAGCAGCACAAACAACATACTCAGCAAGATATGCGGGCTAGACAACAATGTCTATGTCATTGATTCAAAAGGTCAAATTCTTGGGCTATATCTTGATTACAAAAAAATTTCAAAAGAATGGGTCACAATGAGATTTCAAAGAACCTCACGTCTATATCGATCTAGAAATCAACTCAATTCAACTTAACTCAACAAACAAAGCCTTGCCCCGACTACTTGGGGTGGGTTACAAGAATCCTATTTTGCCAACCTGCTCAATTAAGGACCCCACAAGTTCAACTACAAATCAATCTATGCTATATCCTTTACAAATAAACAAGTGGAGCAGTTTCTCTCTGCGTAAAGGAGTAGAAAGAATAAATTCAATGAGATAGTTAAATGCACGAAAGGTGTTTGATGGCAGACCTGAATTTCACAAGCATTAGTTTTCCAATTACACTAAAAAAGATATACATACAATTTGAGAAAAAGAGAGAAATTAAACCCAGAATCAATTTAGGGGAAGGAAAAAACAAAAACCTAGAGCCTAGAGGGAAAGACAAGATGATGACCACTTATCCCTACAAGATTAATACTTCTGTTCACTATCAGCAAAAGAATTTTTACTTGAGGAGCATACCAGAAGATGGAAGTGTAAAAGGAGAACAACAACCAAGGGTCTTTGCTCAGGCAGAGAGTTCTAGAGATAAACGAGTAAAACATGCATTGTATCCAGTATAATTTTTACTAAGCTTTTGCCGCCATATGAGGTCATAGAATAATCAAACAGTAGGACAATTGCTGCATCACCCCTAGAGTATGATGTCAAGCTTGGACAATTGCTCCAATAAATATTCCCAGCTTACAGTGATAATTGATAAGCACTTCTAATTACAACAAAATAGACACCATGTGTATTTACTGAATGCCTATAGGTTCTACCCCCTTTGGCCTTTTTTGTGTAAAATTCTATTTCCTATTAAAAGAAAAAATGACACTATAAAAACAGATGGCATTATCCTAAATCAAGCAGACAGCACTTTCCTAAAAATAAAAAATATAAAAAAAAAAATGCAAGAGGAAAGCGAAAAATAGAACAAACACAATCTACTTATAAGCAATATGCACAACATTTTATTTTGAGGCTGTGGCAAATGCACTAAACTGGTAGTTAATAAAATGCCATGTACCAACACTGTAAAGAGCAAGATAAACTATGCAAGTGATGTTATGCATTTGTTGTGTTGAACAGCCATCCATTGGGAAGAAGTGGTTCATGAATTACTGAACACAAATAGGATATAACACGACAAGAAATACATGAACATTTCTTTTGTGACTACTTCTGTTAAAGCTTATTAGCAGAGACATATATTATTTGATGATTATTAAGGAAATGCAATAAGAAATGCAAAATAGACAGCAAATGAGATGAATGAAAGACCTCACATATTCTCAAAAGGGATAATCAGTGCTTGTTCATTCAAGCACTTAAAAAAAAAAAATAACATTAACAAAGTGATATATACATATATATATTTTGTATGATATATCTCAGGTTTTTACCCTCAGCATCTTCTTTGCCTTCTCAATTTCAAGATGATCAGGATGACTTGCAAAAAAAAAAAAAAAAAAACAATTAAAAAGCATTAAACAAATATAATTTCCAAAAACTACATCAAGCAAAGTGAAATGATCAACGTAACATAGATAATCAACAGATCTTGAACCTAAATGTTCAGATTATACAGAGCTTAGAATTAGAAATCGAAACTCGAGAGAATCATGTATCTAATTGAGATAATCAAATCATCAACCACAACAGGCAACGTAAATTGTAGTTAAAATTATAATCAAATTGTTTACCTGAACCGAAGCTTGAGTCCGAGCTGAAGCAATCGCAGTCGCAGCAGCGCTTATCGTATCTAGAGCGTTGTTGTTCACGCTTCTCATCTCTGTTTTTTTCCCTCTTTGCTCGATCAAACAATTAACCTAATTTCACTCAACAATTTTCTGTTTCATCGTCGATCAAATCTCGCAGAGGCTGCAACTTTCTCGAGAAAATTCAACGTGGAAAATCAAATTTCGAGTCGCAAAATGAAATTGAAGATCAGAGAAACAGAGCATGATGAAGAAAGTGAGAGACCGAGAGACAGAGATTCAAACCACAGAAGCTGCGACTATGGTGAGCAAGAGAGAAAGAGAGTTTGTGAATGTCGTGAGAGTGAAAGGGGCTAGGGCATTGGCATATAAAATAAATAAAAGAAATAGGAGTAATAAGTTGGGGAAGGAAAATCATGTTGTTTTGAATATATTTCAATTCATTTATTTTTTCGTGGCTGCAGATATTGATTTTTTGCGACCGCAAAATAGTCAGTCGCAAAAAATTAGACGCAAAAAGTCACTTTTTTAGTAGTTATATGTTTCCTAGTAGCAAGAATTAATTCAAATAGTATATTGTGCTGTTAAATATTTATGCATCTGAATTCAATTTGTTTCAACTTTTAAGCAAGACAGGCATTGAAAGAAAAAATTTGTGTTGCTGTGTGTATTTATTTATCAATCTATGAGGAAACAGAAAAGCCTCCGGGTGATCCATCTAAGTATGTATTCCTTCATTGCTTTTGCATTTGGATTTTATAAAATGTAATTGCAGGAGATGGAAAGATTAAAGGGGACATTTATGGAGTTTCTAAAACTACTGTAGTCGAAAAAGTATGGGTTGTTGCCCAAGCAATCGGAGACATCGCTTTTGCTTTCACATACAACATTATTCTTTTGGAGATAAAGGTGTGACAATTGTGCTACCACTAAAAATATAACACATTTTACTACAACCTTCCATTTTTTTTTTTTTTTCTTCAGATGTTAAATGTAAAGAGTTTTAATATAATTTTGAAGCTAAAAAAGTAAACCACAAACTTTCGAGATGAAGGACACCCTGAAGTCGCCACCACCAGAAAATCAGACCATGAAGAAGGCCTCTGCAGCAGCTATTTTTCTTACTACCACCCTCTATCTTTGCTGTGCTTGTTTCGGGTATGCTGCCTTCGGCGACCAAACACCTGGAAATCTGTTGACTGGCTTCGAATTCTATGAACTGTATTGGCTTGTTGACTTCGCTAACGCATCTGTCATTCTTCATCTCGTTGGAGGATATCAGGTGCTCCTTAATTCATGAAATTAAATGTGACATATTTGTGCTGCAATTGAGGTTTAATCATGGATATGCTTATGCTCCAACTGTACTTGAATTTAATGTATATCTTTTATACGAATTTCAGTGAACGAATTTACATTGCTACTATAACTTGTTAGGAATTCACAGTGATTTTAAACCTCCTTTCAGTCATTTATTCAGTTGAAAAAAAAAAAAAAAACTACAAATATCCCCACATGTACATCAATTTCTATCATATCATACGTTTGTTCCTAAATTTATATTCTAAACAAACAAAACAAATTTTTTTCTTTTTGTCTTTACAGTGTCTATATGCTAACATTTTGAAAATTGTTATGCCCCTGATCTTTTGACCTCGAACACCATTCAGTAGACATACAAATGAAATTCTTCTGCTCTCACATAAATACATACCCAGTTATGGCTAATTCGCAAACATATAGTCGCCAAATTTTAACTCTAGTCTTAACTTAAAACCAACTAAAAACATAACTATCTGCTTGGAACTAAAAACAAATCAGCTATATATCCTTTAAATTTATATGCAAAGTGTCGTCTTTAGACTAACTTAAAAATGATTAGCGTGCTTAACGCTTGTATAAACTAAAGTCAACCAGTACATCACAAACTGGATTTTGTGGATGCTTATGGTTAAATTCTAAATTCGGGGTTCTTTATTTTAATCTTAATGTTCTTGCTGGTAAGTATATACTGAAGCAGAAAGATGGATAACAAAGAAACTCCTCGACAATGAATTTGTCAACAATGTTTACAGCATCAAGCTCCCAATGCTGCCGGTTTTCAAATTGAATCTTCTTCGGCTATGCTTTAGAACTACTTACGTTGCATCTACCACAGGAATTGCCTTACTGTTTCCTTTCTTCAACGATGTTTTAGAAGTACTGGGTGCTTTGAACTTTTGTCCTTTGGCTATATACTTCCCTGCGGAGATGTACCTCAGGCAAAGAAATATAAAAGCTTGGACAAGAATGTGGGTTGTGTTTCAGGCTTTTAGAGCAGTTTGCTTGGTTGTGACCATTGTAGCCTTTGTTGGGTCCATGGAGGGGCTTATAACTACCAAATTGAGCTGAGAAATGTCTTGGCTGCCAGGATTAGAATAAAGGTTTTGTAGTGAATTTGATGAAGCAAAGCCAGTCAGGCAGTTACTAGTTCATGTAGAACAATTTTTTTGACAAGTCTGTTAATTATATTGGAAGGTCTCTGTTGAAGTCTCTGCTTTCGGCTATATGCAGAATGTCTTGGATAAGCTGCACAACAAAAAAAAACTTTAAACTTCAATTATATTAGGATACAACAATTTGTATTTATTTTTATTTTTTATGGGTGAAAGTCTATTGTTAATTATTAGATTAATTTCTATGGAGATTATTATATGTTGGGATACAAAATAGTAGAGGTGTAAAATTAGCAAAATTGATAAATCGATCTTGTTGAAATGATATGTTTTTGTCCCATTTTATTTTATTTTTATGAACAGTTAGGTTATGATTTTAAAAAAAAATTAAGAATCATTGATTATGATTTTCTTTAAAACTATTTTTTTTTCTTGATTATGATTTGAGATTAAGACTTTATTAAGACTACTTTTTTTTATTAGTTATCCATGAATCTATCTAAACTATTATATAACAACTGTAACCAAGTTTTTATTTATTTATTTATTTTTATAGTTTTGAAGATTACTAAGAGACCTTTTCTTTTTCTTTTTCTTTTTTCCCTGATAGAAAAACATATATTACACATCCGATAATAAGTCATCAGTTGATGAGACTTATTAATTTTTTATTTTATTTATTTTTTTATTTTTTTTATGTTTAAAATGCACAAACAAGACTTGTTGTGATACAAAATTAATTAATTAATTATTTTATTTGTTTATTTTTCTTTTTGAAGAATCTGCCAATTGTATAGATTTCATAACACACCTAGTTTGAGAATCGTCTATTCTCATATTTTAGTTGATTTTTTTTTTATTTATAAAAAAACAATATTTAACAAAAAAAAGTAAAAAAAGTGATATAATAATTTGTAGTGAGTTTCTAACTTTTTGACTAAAAACATATGATCCCCCAAATGGTATCTGCACAACCACTGGCACAAATAAAAAGCTACAAGTCATTAGATTTTAGATCCATTAACATCCAAGCATTTCTTGCATTTTTTTCCAAGTGCTAATGCAAAAAATTGTATTTACACATCGTGAGTATTAAATTTTAAAATAACAAAATTCAAAACTTTAAACAATAGTTTGTCTCTAGAAAATATAAATATCGATTTTTTTTTTTTTTTGAAAAATTACAAAAGAAAACAAAAACTCTAGAATTTGAGTTATGTAACAAAATAAATCCTGAATTTTTAATTTTATGAATTTAACTCTAATATTTTGATTTATTTTTAATTTATTAAATTAACTGTTTATTTTTGTTAGGTAAAACTATAAGAAAAAGATATATTTTAGTTACTAAACTAAGGGGCATTTATGCATAAATTTATCTTCACCTACGGAAGGAGCTAAACGTGAAAAGGGTCGGGTTCAAGCCTTGGACCGGTCCAATCCACTGAAGTCCAAATCCAAGTGGGTTGGATGAGCATATGGGCAAAGCAATTGAGCCCAACTTCATAATCAACAAGTCCACCCAAGTCCTTAAGCACTTGGGCCCAACCCGCAGTGGAAAAGCTAGTCCAGCCGTGGTGCTGGGCTGGGCCGAGCTTTGAGACTGAATCTTTGGGCCGAACAGGAAATAGGCCGAGCCCATACAAAGATATCCGAATGGATCAGCCCATCTCAATGAATGATCATGTGAAAGGCCGAGACAAGGCATAATGATACCGAGCTGAGGCACGCTGGTACCAAGATGAGGAAACCTCGCAAGGAAACGTGGAAGTTGTGAATGTGTACATGTGAAAGTTGCCACCTCAGCTGGTCCCCTACACCTAGAATCACGGAAGTTGTTGAATCAAAGAAATGTGGTTTGTTATCAGCATGATTACAATAAGTATATGCATTCAATGGCAACTACCAGGTAGTCCCCCACCTTGAGCAATGCTAAAAGGACACCTGGCAGCATCCAGGCTCCATGAACTCACCTTGAAAAGTAAGCAAGGAACACTATATATACAACATGAACTTCACATTGAAGGTAACTGAACTATTCGAAGCTAAACCACACTTACATAGAAATTCAACCCTCTATACACTCCTTCTCCGATCGCTAATTCCCACACCGTAGGGGTTATCCGGCCAACCCCGGTCGGCCAGTTCTAACGGTGCTTCTTGTGGTAGGAACCTCAGTCCCTGGATAGTCCAACCGAGTACGGAGCCCCGATCCACTTTCATCTTGTGCGAAATCCGGTAAGCACAATTGGTGCGGTAAGCGTGTATCACCTCGTCTCCAAGCTCTGCACTTAGTTCCGACGATGGGGATTGAGGACGTTCCGCCTTCGACACATACTCCACAAACAGAGAAGACGAAGGACAAAGGTTTGGCACTCCCAACAATTCCGGAAGAACGAACTGGAAACAACAACCGGACCCCTGAATCCGTAAAGCATCGGTTACCTTTCGCTGGAGCTTCTTCTCATCACTTTCTTCTGGAAAAGAATTATAATAGACTCCATGGGGATGGAGATACAGGAGCTGAAAGCCCAACTTAAAAGGGTGCTGGGTGACCCGATGGAAAAAAGAACGGAAGCAGAACCCTCTCGTCTGCAACGAAGGAGCTCAACCAGAGAGCCACCAGTGAAAAAATTCCCCAGAAATGAGTCTGGGCAACGAAGCCAGCCTATCCCGGTACAGAGTGAAGCGGCAAGCAGCCACACCCGTGGGTCATACTGGAGAAGGGCTAAGAGGCAGAAGACAGTCAGTCAACAAACTGAGTACCCCCCACAAGACCTTCGTACTTGGTTGATCGACAACAAGCAGAACGAACAACATCGGGATCATCTGGACCGTAACTGTCCACCAGAGAGAACACCGAGCGTTGGATAGGCTCGTCTCCTCACCATTCTTCCTAGAAATTGAGGCCGTGAGACCTCCAAAGAAATTCACCCCACCAAAATTCACTTCATACAATGGGAAGTCAGACCCGCTGACACATATTAGCCATTACAGACAAATGATGTCCCTATGGAGTCGAGATGAGGCACTGATGTGCAAAGTCTTCCCATCCAGCTTGGGAAAGACCGGACTTCGATGGTTCGATCGACTTCCCGTTGGATCGATTCATAGCTGGAAGCAACTCTCCGAAGAGTTCCTAGCCAAGTTTGTCTCCAACACTAGGATCCCGAAAGAGCCGGACACACTGTTCGGCCTTCGAAAGGAGTAGGAGGAAACGCTGTACAATTACGCTAAGAGGTACTGGGAAGAATACAACGACCTGGAGGAAAATGTATGTAGTGAACAGATGGTCGTCTTGTCTTTCAAGCATGGTCTGCGCCTGGAAAGTAAGTTGAGACAATCACTTACCAAGTACTTGGCCACAGCGTTAAAAGACTTGCGTGCCAGGATTAAGCAATACGCACGCCTCGAAGACGATCAGATCCCATTAAGGTAACGTCAGCAGAACAAACAGCTCGGCACAAGAAGAGAACAGATTGAGGAGAACACAGGGGGATCACAGTGCATGAAGTGGATAAGTCCAAATCCCACGAAGCCATTGCGATTGTGTTCAAAGAGCCAATTTATCGAATCTTGGAAAAGATCAAGAGAGAGCCATTCTTTGTTTGGCCACCAAAAATGTTGGGAGATTCGGCTCGGCGCAATCAGAAGCTCAAATGCACTTACCATCAAGACAGGGGGCACATGACTTAGAACTGCAGAACACTGAAACAACACTTAGAAGACTTAGTAGCAGCTAGACACCTTTGGGATTACATTGATCAGGATAAGGAAGTGACCGAACTAGGGAACCCACTACCAAAACCAAATGTTGAGCATCCACCTCGGTTGATAATAAATGTGATACACAGGACAGTGACTCAGGAGCTTGAGGAGACACTGAGAGAAGAGATTGCTAAGGCTGTGCAAATCCAACAAATCATGTCAATAGAGCCTGCATTGAAAAAGGTACGCGTAGTATCCAAATCCCCCTTGTGCACCGTTTCATTTATTAGAAAAGATTTAGAAGGCATATAGCACCCACATACTGATGCACTGATTATAACTGTGGGAATCGGGAAACAATTTGATGTAAAATGAGTCTTGGTAGATCAGGGTAGTGCAGTAGATATATTGTATTATGATTTGTTCAGAAAGCTTGGTCTCTCCGAGCAGCACCTCACCCCAGCGGCAGCCCCATTGGTCGGTTTCAATTTACAGCCAGAATGGCCGCTTGGCAGAATAATGTTGCCAGTAGTGGCAGGAACAAAAACCCTCCAGATAGAATTCTTGGTTATTAATACACCATCCTTTTACAACACCATACTTGGCCATCCGTAGATTCATCAAATTGAGGCAATCCCTTCAACCTACCACTAGCTCATCCGTTTCCCAACGAAACACAGAGTAGAGCAGATCTCAGGGGATCAACTTACGTCCAAACATTGCTTCATGCCAGCATTAAAGGCAAAACAACTCTGCAATCGGGTATAGATGGTAGAAGTGGCCGAACAACCAGTCTTGGAAGATGTAGAGGATGTCCCAGAGGAAAAAATAATAGAGGATTTGGAGAGAGTCCTGGTAAAAGAGGATGACCCAGAAAAGTACTTCCTTATTGGTACCTCGCTAGGCGCTGATGAGAAACTTCAGTTACTAGAACTGCTGAGGAAAAATATATAGGTATTCGCATGGTCAGCATATGATACTCCAGGCTTGGACCCAGAATTTGCTTGCCACAAGCTCAACATCAACCCCTCAGCTCAAAATCAACCCCTCAGCTATAACGCTCTCAAAATAATAACATTAAACCCATCAATTTAGACATACATTGATATAAGAGACAAATATCATTCTATTCCACAGAGTAATTCTTTACAAGAAGCATTACATTTTAACAACAGAATCAAATGCCCTATGGGCTTACAGCTTTCCAAGCTAACACTTGGTTACAAAGAGGAGAGTACTAACTCAAATACACATTAAGCCCTTGGCTTGAAATTACATGTTATACAACAAAAGATAACCAAAACCACAAACGTCTACCTGCCTCTAGCCTCCCAAGCGATGTCCTTGGAGGTGGCATGCTTCATGTACCTGAAAATGGTGTCCCATATAGGGTGAGCCACAGCCCAGTAGAAATACACTAAACCAACTATGAACAATGACTAAAAGATTAGCAGTTAATAGATAGTCAACATTTATACATTCATTTACATCTTATTACAATTCCATGACAATCAAGTCTATATTACAATTCACTTTCCATTTCTTATTCAACATTGAGTTTGAAAACAAGGCTCAGTACTCTGGCCAAAACCTTTGATGAGATTATAGTTCATCACTAGAACACTTTCGAAATCCAAGGTGGATACACATTTTGGTGTTGTATCAATAACACATAAACAACTTCCATACTTCATAAATGATATACATTTTAGTGCTATATCAAATCAAACAAACATCTCAATAGATAAGCATATAAACTATATCACTACTACCACAGATAAGCATATGAGCTGTATCATCACTCCAATGGGAGAGCATATGACCTGCATCCCTAGGTCCATCCCCCATTTTCCCTTAACCATTAACCGGTTTAGAGGTACATCCCCCATCTTCCCTTAAACCGTGGAGTACATCCCCCATCTCCTCCCATACATAAGCAATGCATATAAACACAGAATCACATATGCAATCAATCAATACATAAAGTTAATGTATTCTATCAACCGTCTACACATAATGCACATAAACACATTGGTCATATGCACAATCTATCAATACATGAAGTTAATGTATTCTATCAACCGTCATACTCTATGACACATCTAATTGATTAGTTTTAGTTTGCCTAATTATCATGCATTGTCTACAACAATCAATACTACCCTCCACCAGTAGTCCAAAGCAATATTTCTAAACAGGAAATAAATGCCCAAATGGGTAATATAACAACATTTCAACTAGGTGAACAATAAATGATTCAACTACACCCTTTAGTCCTATACATTCCCAATTTCAACATTCTCAATTCAATTCCTCATTTTCTTTAATTAATTATATACATTAATTAATTAAACCAATTAGGGCAACTTACCATAATTTACAAAACAACCCTAAGGTTCCATTTCCATCAATGTTCCAACATTAATTTCATTTCTCTATGCCTAACTTGCATATAGGTTTATATAATTAAAACCCCAATTTTTGTAAAATTTCACAAAGGCCCAAACTTTCTCAAAATTACCCAACAACCCCCAACATATCAAAACACTAAAATTTAATGATAAAGCTCATAAAAAGGAGTAGGATATCCCTACCTCGAATGATGGAACGCAACGAAGGAGATGAAGGAAACGAAAACGCTCCAAATCTCAAAATTTTCAGATTAAAAGATGGCCCTCGACGATCAACACAACTTTTGTAAAGGTTTAAGGTGAGAAAACAACTCCTACTAGATCAATCCTAAGAGAGAAGTTAGGGTTTTAGTGAGAGGAACTCTCAAAATAGCTTTTTGGAAAAGTAAGAAAGAGAAAGGATGTTGAAAAGTGAACAAAAAAGTCTGATTTCGGCTTTATATAAAGGTCGCCTCGCTCGAGCATGGAAACCCCCGCTCGAGCGTCACTCACAGACTCGCGCTCGAGTATCCAAACTCCCGCTCGAGCAGCGGATGCACACTCCCAGAACTTTTACGGACATGGTCCCCACTCGAGCGTCAAACTCCCCGCTCGAGCGTCAGACACAAACTCCCGCTCGAGCGGCCAATCCCCCGCTCGAGCGTCTACCACCGCAAACGAAAAACTGGATGGGTGATTTCCCCGCTCGAGCGGATAAGCAACAACAAAGGCCCGCTCGAGTGTCAAAAGAGCCGCTCGAGTGGAGAGACCAAAAACTAGGCAAAGATTTTACGTTTTAAAACACAACCAACTTATTCCCAACTTGCCCAACACAACCCAAAACTCGAACACAAAGAGTAAGGGATAGAAAGAGGATAAGACAACAGCACCCTTACGGAGCCAAGTTCGGATTACAGTTAAACACGAAAGGGAAAAAAACCGGGATCGCTATAACCTCCCCCCCTTAAAGAATTTCGTCCCCGAAATTAAGGATACACCAAAACACAAGGCTAAATGATTACAGAGCATTCAACATCCGAGCCCCAAGGAAAGAAATTACTTTCATAACAAACCTCCGACTCACTCTTACCAAGGAAGAAACTAACCAAGGGAACACGTTCTAAACGACAACACCTTAGGCACGCAAGCCTCAACAAACCAAACCTCCCCCGAAACAATTCACCAACCACCGACTAGTGCTTCAAGCTAAGTCACTACTCAATAACACGACCAAAGCAAATCTTTAGAGTAGATAATAAGAAAACATTTTCTTGTTCAAGAGGCATTTCTCAAAGATGTTTAAATTTTCAACATTAACGTTCCCGGAATAAATCTTGCATTTTCCATACGAAAACTCAAAAGCTTAGTAAACATTTTTCACAAATACGGTGTTACCCAAAACGCAAAGTCATCCACAGTTTATTTGCCAAAAAGATTAATCTGGAATTCTTTAAAATCCTTGAATTAGATCAACTCTTCAACGATGCCCTTAGATGGCCCAAACACTGGAAAAAATTTTGTTTTCCATTTCTTTCCAAAACAGCACTATCCACAACCATCACTCACACAATGATGCCACAACCGACACAGAATATAACATTTCTATAATGATAGTTAATAGAAATAACAATAGTACTAACAGCACATAAGGCATAAGAGATTCATGGTTTTGCAATTCATTCCGCCTCCCTTTACTTTAAAAAAAATCATAAATACGGTTCAGGACCTGGCCAACAACCCAATGAGAGCACATCTCATCTCAACAATACCCCCTTGAATACACAAATGATACACATTTTAGTGCTGTATCAATATCAAACCAAACATCATACATACATAATGTATAAAAAGCCAATCATTCACAATGATTAATCAATACACATATTAGATGTATTATTCCAACCGTCAGATTCAATGACAAAACATGTTCGATTAGTTTCAGTTTTCCCTAATCAACATACAAAGTCTACAACAAACGAGACTAAACTCAAGGTGACCAATGCCAACCCAAAGCTCGATACCGACAAGCTGACTAATCAACTCAATAAACTCTACACGCAGTAATCCACACACTGATGTGCCACTCAAACCACTAACCCCAAACACGGAGTTCCCTACACAAACCACAAATTTTGGAATCTCACCGGATCTCCTAAAATTGAACCGTATCAACACTACGTCTAAGGGAATCACCATCCCCCGCCATGGCTATCTAGCGGGCTTGCTCACTTCCTTAACTGAAGACCGACATGGTCAACCTCAATCACAATAACCCAAACACGAAGGACCACTTTGACCAACGCTATACTCACAGTAATGACGCAATTCCCAAAAACAGTACTATCACACTAGGGACTCCTAAACGTTTGAAGTTCCCAACAACGCAGCAACATGAAGGATAACTTTATACGCCCCCACGCCTTTCACCGCACAAACAGGACTGAATAAGTCGAAATGACTCTAACAGTGTGCCACACTTACCCCACACACTTTCACTCCCTTACTCGCTTTACCACTATCCAAATTGAACGACGGGTACTCATGCCCACGTGACCTAGCTTTACCAAACCTCAAACTTCAAACCACACTTCTGTCAGTAACTATATTATAGCCTTACCAAGGTATCCGCCAGGGATTCCCTAAGATCAATCCCCTTCTACACATCATCTACTAACAACATACGAACCACACATTAATACGCATCATACTATGCAAAACTTCTTCACTTAGAGATTTCACCCACTACCTCGACTAAACTCGAAGCGACAGAATTTGCTTAACCCTTCCCTTGTACTAAGTTAACTGACAGGGTTTGCTACAATACAACATTTAACATTACCCATCAGCCTTTCATACCGAACACAATCAATCATAGCATCTTCATCCGACACTGACCTATAGGGTCCATACTTTATTCCTCATTCTATTTGTCACTCATTCCGAGAGTACAACCAAGACACTAGATCTACGTGCCTAACCATCCGCCATTACTACAACTGAACAACTGTCTTGCACCAAACCCCGACACCAAAGCACGATGCCGACCAGGCTTTCAAAGACTCACCATCCTAGCTATCCAGCAGAGTAAAGGTCCTCACCCTCCTCATTATTAACCCACATCTCAATCCGCAAACACCATACCACTGTGACTCCATCCACGGGTCACACCTTAACTACGGGCTGTACACCCAATCAACCCTTACAACAGCATTTCCCGACCTAACTAGTGTTAAGGTACAGACCTATCACATCCGATCATAATAAAGGAGCCCAAAAACTTAGGAACACCCATATACTACTACCCGAGATGTAGCACCAACTGCTTACAACACATCACTCCCCGATGCCAACAACCATACCCTCATGTAAGGGCTAACACTCCCTCAATCAAAACAACCAACCAGTACATATGCCAATTCGGCAACGTTACTTACCACGAAGGTACAAGTCTATTCCTAATAAGATTATGCACTATGCCCTCGTAAAGCACCATGTTAAATACATACTACACCTAGTATTACTCACACACTTCACATCCCCTCGAGGAGTCCTCACGACAATAGATCAACATCACTTTCACGCACATAAGGTCAATTAGATAACACTAATGAAATTTCGAGCATCCGGCAAGTATAACCGTTCTCGCCCCCTAGTAATTCTGATTAAGATACGCATTTCTCAGTGATCCTTCTAAATTTGAAAACACGGCTCAACAGCCCTCACTTTTCCCAAACCAAAACACACGCATAAGAATGCATTATTACCAAAAATTTTATGGTCTCACAACAACCTATTATATTAATAAAACTTTTAGAGCTACAACATGTTCCAATCCACCCAATCCAAGGATATTAACAAGCCAAGCATATGTATATAGATAAACAAACAGTTTAGGTGTTTCAACATTCCCAACACATTGGTTACACAATAGAACCCAACGGCCACAAAACAATAATTCACCGGTTACAAAACGGATTAGCCAAAACAAAACCAACCCCTCGGTATTACCACCATTGCCGTCCCTCGCTGGACCGCCAAAATTGGTCATCCCCAAATACAACATAACCTATGAGCTTACAAGCCACGGACAAGAACTACTGATGTGCCCCCTCTGTCCACACCTGGAACAACTACAAACTTCCCCAACTGGGGCTTGGGAACTCGACTCTACTGAGGCCCTCGAAATCTGGCCTGCTAGTCCCCCAAAACGATACTGTTCTTGTCTAGTTGAATGAAACTGAGTCTGGCTAGGTTGTAAAACCCCTAAAGAAGCCCCCGGCTGAGTACAGAAACGTCGAATATGACCCGGCTGATTACACACCCAACAAGTAGGCGGTGCCTGAGCACGAGACTGGTTCAAAATCTGGGCTGATGAAGACCCCAACAACTGCCTCCCCACTGAGCATTTGATCGGCCCAAAACCCGGCTGGTTAAATGATCCTGGTGGTACAACCATCTTGGTTGAATCGCTAACCCCGCTTCTTCCTCTGTGGGCAAACCGAAACCTTGTGGCCCAGTAGACCACATTTGAAACAAATGGCACCCCTCTGTTCACTTTCTCTAGAACCCAAATCCGACACTGGAAGGGTAGTTATAGCCCGACCTCCCTGTTGGGGGTTTAAACCCCTCTGCCTCTTAAAAGGCCTACCAACACCCTGAGTCACGGGAGTCGCCGAGATGGCTTCCTCTCCACTCTGCCCCATTGCTAGCACCACAACCTCTACATGGGCAGCCGCCTTAACAAGCACACTATAACTTCTATGCCAAGACCCTACTATTCTTACATGGATGTCGTCACGCAGCTTACTCTCAAACTCGAAACAACGCAATTCCTCCGTTTCCACCAATTCTGGGGCAAACCTCGACAAGTTAGCAAACCATCTTTCAAACCGCACCAAAGGTGTAGTACCTTGGCGTAACTCCACAAACTGTTTCCGCAACTCTTCCCGAGCGGAAGGAGGAAAATCACAACTTCCTCGCCTAGGCATCCTAGTAAAAGTAACAAAGGATATTAGTACATTCATACATGTGCCGAAGCTAAACACTCACGTCCTAATATATGGTCAACTGTAATTCATTCCACGTAAGCACATAAACACATAAGCACTTACGAATTTCGTTTCCGGATGATGATAGTCCCGAGGCATTACTAGAGTTCCAGTTAGAAACAGCATTGATCAAGTGCTTTTCCAACAGGACTCCCAGAAACCCAAGGATCCAATCAACATCCTATAAACTAAATCCCATACCCCAAATAGTTACATAAACATGTTATCACATAAGCACATAATATTACATCTAAGTCTCTAACAAGCGAGACAACCCATTGTGATCCTAATCACTTCCCACGTACCCAATGTATTCAAACCCGGTACGCTCTGATACCAAGTTGTAACGCCCTCAAAATAATAACATTAAACCCATCAATTTAGACATACATTGATATAAGAGACAAACATCATTCTATTCCACAGAGTAATTCTTTACAAGAAGCATTACATGTTAACAACAGAATCAAATGCCCTATGGGCTTACAGCTTTCCAAGCTAACACTTGGTTACAAAGAGGAGAGTACTAACTCAAATACACATTAAGCCCTTGGCTTGAAATTACATGTTATACAACAAAAGATAACCAAAACCACAAACGTCTACCTGCCTCTAGCCTCCCAAGCGATGTCCTTGGAGGTGGTATGCTTCATGTACCTGAAAATGGTGTCCCATATAGGGTGAGCCACAGCCCAATAGAAATATACTAAACCAACTATGAACAATAACTAAAAAATTAGCAGTTAATAGATGGTCAACACTTATACATTCATTTACATCTTATTACAATTCCATGACAATCAAATCTATATTACAATTCACTTTCCATTTCTTATTCAACATTGAGTTTGAAAACAAGGCTTAGTACTCTGGCCAAAACCTTTGATGAGATTATAGTTCATCACTAGAACACTTTCGAAATCCAAGGTGGATACACATTTTGGTGTTGTATCAATAACACATAAACAACTTCCATACTTCATAAATGATATACATTTTAGTGCTATATCAAATCAAACAAACATCTTAATAGATAAGCATATGAGCTATATCACTACTACCATAGATAAGCATATGAGCTGTATCATCACTCCAATGGGAGAGCATATGAGCTGCATCCCTGGGTCCATCCCCTATCTTCCCTTAACCATTAACCGGTTTAGAGGTACATCCCCCATCTTTCCCTAAATCGTGGAGTACATCCCCCATCTCCTCCCACACACAAGCAATGCATATAAACACAGAATCACATACGCAATCAATCAATACATAAAGTTAATGTATTATATCAACCGTCTACACATAATGCACATAAACACATTGGTCATATGCACAATCTATCAATACATGAAGTTAATGTATTCTGTCAACCGTCATACTCTATGACACATCGAATTGATTAGTTTTAGTTTGCCTAATCATCATGCATTGTCTACAACAATCAATACTACCCTCCACCGGTAGTCCAAAGCAATATTTCTAAACAGGAAATAAATGCCCAAATGGGTAATATAACAACATTTCAACTAGGTGAGCAATAAATGATTCAACTACACCATTTAGTCCCATACATTCCCAATTTCAACATTCTTAATTCAATTCCTCATTTTCTTTAATTAATTATATACATTAATTAATTAAACCAATTAGGGCAACTTACCATAATTCACAAAACAACCCTAAAGTTCCATTTCCATCAATGTTCCAACATTAATTTCATTTCTCTATGCCTAACTTGCATATAGGTTTATATAATTAAAACCCCAACTTTTGTAAAATTTCACAAAGGCCCAAACTTTCTCAAAATTACCCAATAACCCCCAACATATCAAAACACTAAAATTTAATGACAAAGCTCATAAAGAGGAGTAGGATATCCCTACCTTGAATGATGGAACCCAACGAAGGAGATGAAGGAAACGAAAACGCTCCAAATCCCGAAATTTTCAGATTAAAAGATGGCCCTCGACGATCAACACAACTTTTGTAAAGGTTCAAGGTGAGAAAACAACTCCTACTAGATCAATCCTAAGAGAGAAGTTAGGGTTTTAGTGAGAGGAACTCTCAAAATAGCTTTTTGGAAAAGTAAGAGAGAGAAAGGATGTTGAAAAGTGAACAAAAAAGTCTGATTTCGGCTTTATATAAAGGTCGCCCCGCTCGAGCGTGGAAACTCCCGCTCGAGCGTCACTCCACTCAACTTCGCTCGGCGTCAAACTCCGCCGAGCGGCGGATGCACACTCCCAGAACTTTTACAGACATGGTCCTCGCTCGAGCGTCAGACACAAACTCCCGCTTGAGCGGCCAATCCCCCGCTCAAGCGTCTACCACTGCAAACGGAAAACTAGATGGGTGATTTCCCCGCTCGAGCGCCAACACCCCCGCTCGAGCGGATAACCAATAACAAAGGCCCGCTCGAGCGTCAAAAGAGCCGCTCGAGCGGATAGACCAAAAACTGGGCAAAGATTTTACGTTTTAAAACACAACCAACTTATTCATAACTTGCCCGACACAACCCAAAACTCGAACACAAAAAGTAAGGGATAGAAAGAGGATAAGACAACAGCACCCTTACGGAGCCGAATTCGGATTACAGTTAAACACGAAAGGGAAAAAAATCGGGATTGCTATAACAGCTCGGCCCATTGTGCAAAAAAGTCAGAGATCCTCAGTCGAGCACACCGAAGCAGTAATTGCCGAAGTCGAAAAACTCTTGGCTGCAGGAGCAATCAGAGAAGTTCAGTATCCGCAATGGCTGTCCAATACAATTGTAGTCAAGAAGAAGAACGGAAAATGGAGAGTTTGCGTTGACTTCACTTGCTTGAACAAAGCCTGTCCTAAAGATAGCTTTCCGTTGCCTCGCATTGATCAACTAGTAGACTCAACAGTAGGGCATGAGCGCATGAGCTTTCTGGACGCTTATAGCGGTTATCATCAGATACCACTGTTCAGCCTGGATCAAGAAAAGACAGCATTTATCACTCCGAAAGGAACTTACTGCTACAGAGTGATGCCGTTCGACCTCAAGAACGCCGGGGCAACCTACCAGCGGATGGTCACTCGAATGTTCAAGGACCAACTGGGAAAAACCATGGAGGCTTATATAGATGATATGGTAGTCAAGAGCAAGTTCGCTACAGACCATCTCACAGACTTGAAAGAAGTTTTCGACATCTTAAAAAACCATCAGCTTCACCTCAATGCCTCGAAATGCGTTTTCGGGGTAGGAACAGGGAAGTTCTTAGGATATATGGTCACTCGTAGAGAAATTGAGGTGAATCCAGATAAAATAAAAGCAATACAAGATCTTGAAGTACCAACGAAGGCTAAGGAGCTGCAAAAACTTGCCGAAATGGCAGTTGCACTGAATCGGTTCATTAGCAAATCTTCAGATCGGATGAAGCCCGTCTTTCAGCTTTTGAGGAAAAGGGCAGCATTTGAATGGAGTCACGAGTGCACCGAAGCACTGCAAAGTCTCAAGAAATACCTCAATACACCTCCCTTTCTGTCTACTCCAGAGACAGGAGAGGAACTGTACCTCTATCTAGCAGTCTCAGATCATGCCGTAAGCGCAGTATTAATTCGAGAGGTTAACAAAGAGCAAAGGCCTGTATACTACGTTAGCAAGACTTTACTAGATACCGAGACACGGTATCTACCATTGGAAAAGTTAGCTTACGTGCTGCATATCGCCTCAAGGAAGTTGCAACATTACTTTCAGGGGCACACCATCAATGTCCTCACTGAATTCCCCTTCAGATCTGTATTCAGCTGAGCAGATTTCTCTGGCAGAACAGCAAAATGGGCGGTAGAACTTGGTGAGTTTGACATTCGATATCAACGCAGGACAGCAATTAAGGCCCAGGCCTTAGCAGATTTCATCGCAGAATTTGCTCTTACCCAGAGTATCGAACCAAGGAATCCAAGTTCGGTACAAGTGCCATGCATCACCGAACAAGGAAAGCCCTGCGCTTCGGAAGCCTGGAAACTCTTCATTGGAAACATCTGGCAGCTCTATGTTGACGGGTCGTCTAATAACCGAGGTTCGAGGGCAGGAGTAGTACTTATCTCACCAGAAAGATTTATCTAGGAACAGGCTCTCAGGCTCGGTTGGAAGGCTTCGAACAACGACAACGAGGCGTTGTTGGTCGCTTACGCAAGGCTTTAACACTTCAATGCGAAACACTACTCGTTTTTCAAAGAATTCATAGCTAGTGGTAAACCAACTTTCTGGGGTCTATGAAGCACGAGATGAAAAAATGGCCATGTACGCAAGCAAGGCCAAAGACTTACTCAAAAAGTTTCAATCCATACGAGTGGAACGAATTAGTTGAGACAAAAACGGCCATGCTGATGCTTTGGCCTGTCTCGACTCATCAGTGGATACCAAAGATGCCAGAAAAGTTTAGGTTGAGTTCATGCCAGAGCCAAGCATTGCATCTCTAGTCCTCTGCAGTAGTGTAGAGCCGAGCTGGATGGACCCAATACTTACTTTTCTAAAATCTGGTACTCTCCCCAAAGACAAAAAGGAAACCAATAAAGTCAGACATAAGTCAACTCGGTTTTGGATCTCACCATCCAGGAAGCTGTACAGACGCTCCTATCTTGGCCCTTATCTTCTATGTGTGCATCCAAATCTGGTCGAGAATGTTCTCTACGAAATTCACGATGGGATTTGTGGACGCCACGTTGGTAGAAGGTCGCTGGCACACCGAGCCCTCACTCACGGGTATTAGTGGCCACGGATGCAACAAGATGCTCAGCAGTACGTACAAAAATGTGATAAATGTCAGAGGTTTGCTCCATTCATTCATCAGCCAGCCAAAACTCTCACCCCACTCACCAGCCCATGGCCCTTTGCCCAATGGGGTCTAGATATTGTCAGACCATTGGCGCGAGGCCCTGGGAACAGGCGATTCTTCATTGCAACTACCGACTATTTTACTAAGTGGGTCGAAGTCGAGGCATTGGCAAATATCAAAGAAGCGGATACGAAGCGGTTTGTTATTGTAGACGTCCCCGAACGCCCTGGGAGGATGAGTCCCATTCTGTTCATTTTGGGCTCACTACAGTTCAGACTCAAATTGTCACGGTTCTTAATCTGAACCAAAGAGTCCAAATCCCGCAAATTGTTTTGAGAAAAAAATAGATTTTTTGAAAGAAGTGCCAAACATGGACAACTTTGCCAGATACAGAGTCGGCACCTAAATATTTTATTTTTGGAAAATTTAGGAAACCCTGACTCGTGCCTAAGGCTATGTGTCCGTCATCACCAAAGCTGCCTCGACTCGGGAACTTGGGTACGATTGGGGAAGGTCACTTCGTGAGCACCCCCGCTCGTCCGATCAAAGATCGGCCTCTACTAACCATGATATCTTAGTTTTGAAAACATTATGCGTTCTTATTCTGGTTATTTAGCCTAGATTTACTATGTGATGCGCACAGCATACAAGTATAGACTGGGTCGTCTGAATTGGAACAAAACATTTCATGTTTGTTTTTGAAAGATGGTTTGCTACTTGCAAGTAGGCTTAAAAATGAAGATTTTGCCACCCTCGGGTGGGCTTAGAAACATGGTTTTGCCACTATCTAGTGGGCTTAAAACTCACAGTGAATGAATTGTTCCAATCCGAATAAACCAACCTTCACCCACAGGCATTCAGACAGTTATATCACATAAGCACACAGCCTCATGGTAAGCATGCTATCATGGCAGTCACTCACACACATGCAAGGATGCTAAAGCGTAAAAACTTACCGAGTACTCTAAGCCAAAACAGAAGCTAATTAGAAATCCATGCATGATCCTAACTATACAGAAATGCCTAATGCAACACATGCAAGAATGCAACTAAGATAGGCTCGGCTATTCTAAACATGGCATATGGAATGCTACAGCTAACAAGTATTCAACTTGGAATTGAAATACGATGCAGTGAGGTATGATGAGCCGAGCCCGGTGCATGCAAGACAGATGAATGAATGCAAACATGCTATCATACTGTATGCTAATTGAAATATGCCCAAATCTAACCATCATAAGCTGGTAAATAAAAGGAAAAAAGATGTGGGGTTGGAAGACATACATCACACGCACGCACACTTATTACAATTGTGCCCTCGCTCGGAGGGTCCAAATAAATAATACAGTCCCAAATGAATAATACAGTCCGAATAAGTACAAAATCCTAATTAATTAACAAATTAATCTAGGAAAGCAATAAATGGCACGCAAATCTATGGACCACCTCGGCTCTGTTCCGAATGATAAATGATGCATGCTTGAGTTGCCTTGCGCGGAAATCCATTGCGATGCCCCAATTAGCCTCTGTTTACAGTTAAACCCAGAATATTGCGCGAAGCTCCAAAAGACTGCTAGTTTCTGATTTGCTGCAACAGAGAGCAAGAAAGGAGCATGGCAATGTATTTTTACATATGTATGCATGACTACTCTTCAGGGAGTGTAGTCCTCGATCCTCGTGCCACCAATCACGCATCTTGATGCATGATGGCCGAGAAGTCGAATTGCATGACTCAATGTGAAATAAATGCACGTCTAAACAAAACAAGGCCTAGACTCCATCATGGATGATCCGGAGTGTCGGTGACCGGGAATTGAGACACGTTCCGTCACTCGGAGTACGAAACGTCCCTCGTTTCCCATGCTCGGGCTAACTCCTATCCCAAACACAATGCAATATACATGACATGCATGAATGCAATCCTAACATGCAACCTAGCATACGCAATGCTATGAGATGGCATACACAATGCACGATGTAGCGAGACATACACAATGCTCTAACATACAACCTACCATACACAATGCTATGAATTGAAATGGCATACACAATGCATAATGGACTTACACCAACATGAGTGGACCTCAGCCACACTCACATTAGTAGCCATAAGATGAAAATGAGACACTCGAAATGCGTGCACGTATGCACGCAAACCGAGGACCAAACCTAAGGCACCAAATGCCACTCTAACAAGGCATGGCCAGGCATGAAATATGGTATACAAGCATGTAATTTTCAGCACTAAAACATGATGCTAAATGGTCCCAAAACATGAGAATATGGCACCCGATGCATGAGATGAGCCCCGAAACACAAAACTAGGCACATGTATTGACCTATAGCTATACAAAGCATGCATTATTTGATCATGAAGCATAAAGACAGAGCCAATGCAGTCCCAAAAAATGCACATTTCTAGTTCAAAGCATGGCCAAAAGATGCTAGCAAGATGGACTAAAATAGCATGCAATTTTGACTAGCAAACATGGTTTACATGGCATGTATATGAAGCATATGAAATCTCACCAAACCAAAAAAAATCAGTGAACAAAACATGTAAAAATATGCCTAAATAATCACTTAAATGCAGCTAGTGCATGTAAAAATGAGAGGCTCCTTTGGAAGGGCATACAAGGAGTTATTAAGCACATGCATCAAGGAGACTTAGCATGGAAAAATTAACTCTAGAAATCAAATATGATAGCCCTAAAACTCATCAAATTAGCCCTGAAATCAGTCAACAAAGCATGCAAGATAAGGCCTCTTTGGAAGGCGAAAAAGAGCATCAAGCAAAACAAGGTGAGAGGGGGTCACCCCCCTCTGCTTTTGAGGCTCAAAACAGTGTGTTAGCCACTAAAAATCCACTGGATTTTAGTGGCTAGAAGGCCAAACAAAACATGCAACAAGGGCTTAGTTGTAAGACTCAAAATAAGAGGCAATCAAGCATACAAGGAAGCATATGACCTCAAACGAAGGAATACCATCATTCAAACATCGAGAGGGCCTCAAAAAAAGACTTTTTCCAGTTTATAACAAATCTCAAAAATGTTTACAAGTGAGGCTAAAATATGGTGCAAAAATAGCCCTAAAAGAGAGATAGAGGACAAGGGGCAGTAGCTGGCCTCAAACAGTAAAGAGCCCTTCAATAAAGTTGAAGAGGGGCTCAAAACAAGGCAATTTTCAGTTTATGGAAAATCTCGAATATGCTCACAAGTAAGGCTACAATATGATGCAAAAATAGCCCTAAAAGAGAGATAAAGGGCAAGAGGCAGTAGGTGGCCTCCAACAGCAAAGAGCCCTTCAACAAAGTTGAAGAGGGGCTCAAAATAAGTTACTTTACAGTTTGTTTCAAAGCCCAAAAATGCTCACTAGCAGGGCTAATATATCATGCAAGAATAGCCCTAAAAGAGAGATAAAAGGGAAAGGGGTAGCAGATGGCCTCAAACAGAGAAAAGTCCTTAATCAAACATGAAAAGGAGCTCAAAATAAGACTATTTTCAGTTTAGGCTGAAGCCCAAAAATGTAAGAAAAAGGAGCTAAGATATAGAACAAAATAGTGCAAAAATGGGGAAAATAGGAGCTTACCCTTGTAGAGCCGACCTCCAGCATCTTTTGGTCCAAGGAAATGAGCTTTCAATCTGTGCAAATGACCTCCAAGGGGCTGGAATGGATGATGGAGGTGGTAGGCTATGGGTTGTAGTGCAAAATGGCCAAGAAACTAGGGTTTTGGAGCTTGGATGAGGGAGATATAAGGTTGTATGTGTAATGGTGCGTCAGCTGGTTTCTAACCCATGAAAATGAAGCTTAGGTGTTGGCTTTATAGAGGGAGAGAAGCAAAGGAAAAGGGGGGAAAAACCAATTCAAATTTCCCCCAAAAGGGCAGACCCTTGGACAGTGGGTCAAGTGTAGAATAGCTGGCACAGTTGGAACACACTCAGGAGGGCAAAAATGGCCGGCTAGGTGCAGAAGGTTCAGGTGGCTGGCCTGCTACTTTTCCTGGTTTTTTAGGACTAAAAAGGGGCTGCCGGAAAGAAAGGTGGCCGGCCAGTGATTGGGACATCCAAAGGTGGCCGACCAGGTGTCCAAATTGAAGCCCCGGAAGTTAGCTTTCCATTGCCGCAAACCTTGCATCAAAATTCCTCCTATGCAAATCGTTATGCCTGTTTTGGTGAAGCCGCGCAGATTCGGTCCAACCGGAGTGATGCCCTACTTCAATCAACCATATCTCCCTCGTCCGGAATTGGCTTTAGGAGATTCTTGAGTGCAAAATGAAGCCCCAGAAGTATTCTTTCCAACGGTGGTGGCCTCATAGCTTGATTCGAAGTATGCAAATGAATAGGCCCGATTCAGCGAGTGTTGCTCGACTCTTTCTTAACAGTTCAAACCCATTTTCTCCCCCAACTGGGTTTCTTCCCTCTTCTCTTCTTTTCTTCAACTTCAAACCCCTAAGTAAGGTGTTTTGAAAGATTTTTCAAAGATTTCATCTCTCTTTCATTCATTTCTACTTTTTCCTTGCTCGGTTTACCGAAAAGCACAACATTTAACAAAATGCGAGCGTTGGAACATCGTAGAAACGTTATTTCAAAAACGTTTTGAAAGTGAGGGTTTTAAGGTCTAAAATCTTTTGATCAAGATTGTTTTGGTCCAAAAAGGGGTATGAAGTTGAGCTTTGACTCTCTCCTTGCCGAAGAAACTGAACCTTTCCCCTGCACACCTTTCTCTACCATGTAAACCATCAGTCGCGTCCAAGTCTTAAGGGCAGTCAAAAATGGGGTGTCTACAGTTGCCCCTCTTTGACAGAACTCAGAAGTCAAGAAGTGACGGAAGTGAATGTCAAAGCCCAGAGACAACCCATTTTTGACAAGGCCGAAGACTTGGACAAACAAACAAAAGTCTGGAACAAATAAATGGTTTAAGCCCTCGAGCCTCGTATCCTTTGCAAGGAATCAAACCAGCGTAGTTCAGGGGTAGGATAAAATGATATGCGAGAAGATTTTAATGATTGGACTTATATGCTACGCGAAGCCGGTTTAAAAATTGAGAATTTATGCAATGCACTGTAATGTAGTGGCTAAAATACAATGTGATAGCTAGGAAAAATGAGGTACCTTACAAGGGCAATTAGCAATGACTTACCTCGGCAATGTTCTACCTCAAGCTGATGTAGGAATCTTCCTCTTCTTCTCAATGGAACTACAGGTACTACTTTTCTCCCTGACTATGGTCGCAGCTTTCCCTATTCTCCAACAGGGTGACAGACGAGGTTGATTTGGTATCCAGAATTGAGGCGCATACATATGCTATCTCAATCTATGGAGCTACCATACAGATTTCAAGCCGAGGATATACCCCTGGGTATTTAAACCAGACTTTAGTCTCAGAAATCCTGAACCTTTGCGTTCTAGGCAAGAGCCATTTGAACTCTAGTTTCCACCGTCTCAGTTAGTCTCCTAGGAACTCACTACTAACACAGGCAGGTGGCTATACCAGACCATCGAAAGTCGTTCGAGCACGACAAACACCAAAGGAATTATACCTTTAGAGGATTTAAGGTCTCCTAGACCGAAAAATACATGAGACGATGTGAATAAATGCAAGTGCGATGCGCAAAACAGTGCGAATGATGATGCAGGATTTAAGGTCTCCTTAGACCGGAAGATTTAAGGTCTCCTGGACCAGGTGAGTGCACAAGACAGTGTGAGCTAAAGGTGCACAAAACAGTGCGAGTAGGGTGAATGCACAAAACAGTGCGATGCTAAAGGTGAGATGCGCAAGATAGCGCGATAAAATGCATGCACAATACAAGTAATGGTCACGGTGCAAGATAGCGCGATGCAATACACTAACAAGTGCAGGTGAGGTGCACAAGATAGAGCGAATGATACAATGCACAAAATAGTGCGATACGCTAAACAGCGCAATTGATTTGAAATGCACAAGATAGTGCGATGTGATATGCAAAGCACAAAATAGCGCGATGAATGCAATGCACAAGACAGTGCGATGGAGGTGCGCAAAATAGTGCGAATGATAAACTGTACAGAATAGTGCGATGCGCAAAATAGCGCGAATGATAAATTGCACAAAACAGTGCAATTGAGGTGTGCAAAATAGCGTGAATGATTAGAAATGCACAAAACAGTGCGATACGCTAAATAGCGCGAGTGATTAGAAATGCACAAAACAGTGCGATACGCTAAACAGCGCGAGTGATTTGAAATGCACAAGACGGTGCGATACGCTAAACAGCGCGAGTGATTTGAAATGCACAAGACAGTGCGATACGCTAAACAGCGTGAGTGATTTGAAATGCACAAGATAGTGCGAGTGAGATACAACCACAAGATGCACACGACAGTGCTAGTGAGATACAAAGTGTAAGTGCACAAAACAGTGCGAGCGAGATAAAATGCATAAGAAAGTGCGATAAAATGCATCTTCTATGCAAGTATGGGGGCATTTTCCATGCAAAAGATACGAGCATTTTCTATGCAAGTATGGAAGCACATTCTATGCAATATTGAAAGCAAGCATATTCTATGCATGAAACAAGCAAAGCATATTCTATGCGGAATCGAAAGCAAGCATATTTTATGCATGAATCATAACGATGCGCGGCACGTGTGCAACAACAGTGTATATGAAAGTTCACATTCTATGCAATAGAGGAGCATCAAATATGTACTCTAGTGCCTCTGATTTGCCTCTTAGAGGACTTCGCAACTCACTCAGCTCAAAAAGGGCACACCATGTTCATATTGGCGAGAGATAACATCTGCATGTGAAACCCTCGGGTGCTGTTTGGACTGCCATTTTGACTTGAAGCAGGCTTACACTTGGGGTCGAGATACACTCATACTCCAGAGAAACAGCGAGGCCTGACAAGGTGCACGTGGAATGTAGTCTCGGATTTTGCTAAAGTTAAAACATGCTAAGATGCTCCAAATTTTCCCTCTTTTCTTTTGCTTTGCAGTCTGGAACCTAAATAGCTTCAGATAGGTCCCTGTTTTACTATTCTGACATGACCTGGGTTGAACCCTGCGGCTTTATGAAAGAACTGATCCTTTTTTGCACAAATGTGGAGAACGACACGGCACTCTAAGCACAAAATGATTTTTGAAATTGAAATGAGAAAAGAGTTCTCAACCGGGTATTGAGCCTACAACTGACCACAGCCAAAACGACTCAACAATGGAAAACAAAGGTAGAACGACCTAAACACAACTCAACAAAGGAAAAACAAGGTAAAATGACCTAAACACATTTGTTGACACTCAAACGACTTAAAACAAGAAACGAGACAAACAAAACGCACAAACACAACACTCAGCTGTGTTACAAAGGCGAGAGACCTCTTGGTGCACGAGGAGCCAATTTCTCCGGGTATTGTTTCCCACCCTTTCTCATTTGTGATTCTCACATCACTCGGCCCTCAAGCTCTGTTTTTTTTTTTTTTTTTGAAAAAGCCCTTTTCTCACTTTTTCTCTCAGCATACACCTCTCTATTCTTCAATCTCTCATTTTAAATCCCTCCCCTGAGTGGTTGATGGATAAACAGAAAGTTGTGGGCTCTTGCCCCTAGCATTCCGCTAGATTTTTCTTCTTCTGTACGCAACTAGTGAGTTTCTCCCACAGAGGGGCTGTGCTACAATTGGGTGTGTAACAAATCTGCAGTTGACATCGGTTGACGATGCTCTGCTGGGGAGTTTGGACGTGATCAGATCTGTCCAAATGAGAGAGTGGAATATCTTGATCCATTCCAGTTCGTGCTTCGCACTTGGCTTGATATCTCGTTGCTCGGAGGGAGAGAGAGCTTTCAGCCCTTTTGCTGTTAACTTCAGTTGTGCCCTTTTCTGGCAAGTAGAGTGCCCTTCTTGGCAAGTATTGCGGCAATGGGGAAAGACAGAACACCTGACTCAACTATGCCCCTAGTTCATCATTTCGACCATTTTTTTGTTTTTGGCTTTCTACTAAGACAATTTTGACCAAAATGAGAGTTAGATTAACATGCTTGTTCAATTTTCTGATTTAAAATCATGCAAGTTAGGCTGTGAGCACTGAAATTTTTCCCTTTTTGGGGTCCAAGAAATGGTCCAGTTTTGGAAAAATGGAATAATTTTTGAGAGAAAATTAGTCAACCTCATTAAAAATTCTCAAAAACTATTTTTGCAAACGGCCACTGCTCAACGAGCACGGAACCCGCTCTTGAGATGCACAACCTCAGATTCGAAGGAAAATTGCCCCTTTCCTGAAGGACACTGCATGGCAACGGAAAGTTGCCCCTTGTTTGAATGGCACCGCAGCGCATTCCTCAGATACAGAGAAGACAAAGATGACCAGAACCATCACATGGACACAGTCGAATTTGAAGTGTTTTACGACTGGACTTCAGAACAAAGTTGCCTACGTATCCCAAAGATGGGAATCAAGCCTTACGTAGTTCGGGGTTAAGGTACACTCGGGTATTTAAACTCTCCTTTTGTGCTCTAACTTTTGCCAAGGCTGACCTTCCGGGTTTTCAACCTTGCGAGCTATGCTTTTCTTTTCTTTTCAATTCTTTTCATTCTTTCCATCTTCTTTTTTTTGTTCAATTCTTTTCATTTTCTTTATTTTCCTTTTTTGTATCTTTTCTTTTTTTCCTTTTCTTGCTCTAACTTTTTCCTAGGTCGCCTTTTCGGGTTTTCGGCCCAGCGAGCCTCTCAAGGGTAAAAGTGTAGCTTGGTCCATGTCAAATGGTTCTGAGATCTCGAATCCGTCTAAATCCAGGAGAGTGATCGCTGTTACATTGACGATCAGAGTCCATCCCATGGGGGCTAAATTTGCCCCTAGTGTTGTGGATAGGAACTCAGTTGTTCTTCAGCAATACTTTCTTCTTTCTTCTCTTCTGGGATTTGGCATTCTTGCCAGTCTTCATTGATTTGTAGGATGATCCATCTTCGGCTCTCCGAGCACATCTGACATTTTTCTGCCCCTAGGTCGAGGGCTGCTTCGTATCTGGCCACACAAGCCTCACATTGTGGTTGACCGTTGAACATTCTGAGTTAAGGTTCAAGGTCAGAAAGCGAAGGGGGGTTGAGTCTCAAGGCTGAGAGCGATCCTAAGCTGCACAATCTCAAGAGCGATTCCACACAAGTCTTCACAAGACTGCGCAAAACATTTTTTTTGAAATCCTTTAAGAAAGCGACTAATCGCTCGCACGGAAGACAATGTAGAACCAATCTAGATCAAGCTAGGATCCTTCTCAGTACTCACGTTAACAAACATGATTTCATTCATTAAGGGCTTAGCATGCCTCTCTTTCTCTCAATTGATCAAATTTTTGCAAATCCCGAGGAATTCTTTCCTCTTCATTTTCATCACAGTGTTCAAAAGGTTTTGAAAAACTTAGGTCAATGCAATGAGTTCGAGGCACAGAAAAGTAGGCGAAAAGCACTGCCATTTCATTCAGAACTTCTGGCACAACTGGCACAAGGCAGAAGCGAACACAAGAATGTGAAAATCACTGCTGTTCATTCAAATCTGTTGGCATTACTGGCTCCAAGGCAAAAACAAACTCAAAAGAAAACGAAAAGACAAACACAAAACAAGCAAGTGATGTCCGAGGTAACACCCCCGAAATCACCCGACTCCAACAAAATAGGACTAACTCGGTACAACAAGACAGACCCAACTGACTTAATAAGAAAAGACTGACTCTATACAAAACAACAAGACTAACTCAATGCCCAAGTTAGAAAGCACAAAAACTGGTGTTTGCATATTGCTCAGAACAGTGCGTGCCATTCTCATGTCTAGAGTTTAATCGAGTGCCACCCGCAGCTGGTTCATTCCCCGATCACATGGTCACATTATCCCCCAAGTTCACCGATCCAGTGCCGATAGACTTTGCAGAGCTTGGCGCGGCAATGACCTTGTTGTCAAATAGATCCTGTACTTCATGGCGAAGACGGAAGCAATTGTCGGTAGTATGGCCAGTTTGCTGATGGAAGGCACAGTACTGGGCGGCATCATGCGTAGCCGGAAGAGGATTTGGGAGAGACCGAGGCTCAAGGGGTTTGAGATAGCCTTGTCCAACAAGGACTTGGAGAGCTTTGGACAAAGGCATATAGAGGGCATGGAAGACCCTCTGACCTCGGGGTTGGTAATTCAAGGTTTGTGGATTTTTGCTGGACGCACCAATAAAGGGATTGGCAGGTGCTGGCCTGGTTTGTTGATCTCTTCTGAGTGCAGGATTATAGCTGAAAGGAACGTTTCTGATACAACGACCCTTCTCCCGGCTTGCCCCTTGATCCAAACTGCCCCCAACTTGAGTGGCGAAAATGTTGTCCACAATTTTTGCAACAACTGCGAGCACTTGCTCTTTGTTCAGTCCCTTGGCTTTCAAAGCCTCAACAGCCAACAGAAGATGTTCATGGGGATCCATGTCCGCCCCTATCTTGTTCTTTCCACTCGCCTCCACTTTGCCAAGGGATTGGCATTCCTCAAATACAGCCCGTTCCAAGACTGGGGAGCCTTTTGACATGAACTCCCTGGTATGTGATGTGGTTGATGACGGAGCCAATGTCCCGGAGGCCAAATCTGTCATAGTTCTCTGAAGATCTTCAATCATTGTCTTCAGCTCAGAAGTAGTGGGTTCACGGGTTTGAGATGATTGAGGTTCAAGTGCACCCATCATGCATAAGTCCATGCTTTCTGGGATAAACACCTCAGGCTTGGGTAGATGGGCTGGGGTGATGTATATGTTGGGGTCATAGGTAGATGGCAGTATATGGATAAGATTGAGGTAGGCAGGAGATGTTTGGTCGTTGGGGTCTGAAGGTGGAGCTATTGTCCGATTGTCGATGAGATTTTGGACCTCATGACGAAGGCAGTAGCAACAGTCGGTGCCATGACCGCGCTGCTGATGGTACACACAGTACTTGGAGGGGTTATGTCTGGCTGGGAGTGGGTCAGGCAGAGGTTGAGGATCGAGGGGTTTGAGATACCCTCTTTCCATCAGGACTTTTAGTGCGCTAGTCAAGCTCATATAGAGAGGGGTGAAAGTTCTGCCCTGAGCTCGGGCTGGGCCGACGGTTTGTAGGCTTGGTTTGGCAAAATGGTTGGTTGTGGCAACTATATTGATTTCTGTGGGTTTGGGAATAGCGCTACTACCAGCATTGGCACTCCCTGAAATCACCTTCCTGGTTGCTTCACTTGTTCTGGGAATGATCCCACTGTTGAACGCATTCTCGATCTGAACCCCTAGTTCATGCAAACTTTTGAAAGTGAATAGCGGAGCGACTATCAACTTTTGCAACATATCATGCTCGAGGTTTCGCACCATCATCTGCACTTGATCCCTCTCAGAAGGGCGACGATCTGTCATTTGTGCTGCCTTTGCTCTCCACCTCGCAACGAATTCCACAAAAGGCTCTGTTGGGTTCTGGTGAGTTGCTTCAAGCTCTTGGATGGTCATTTCAACTTGGGTATTGTAGGAATACTGATCGACAAAGGCCTCAGCCAGTTCTTCCCAGTTTTGCTTCACTGTATCCTCTAACTTGGCATACCAAGTGGCTGCTACACCCGACAGGGTTCTTCCATACAGAGAGAGTTTCTGTAGCTTAGTCAGACCTATCGGCTTCAGAATATCCAAGAAAAGCCGGATATGTACCATAGGATCTCCAGACCCGTTGAAACGGTCAATATGTGGCATTTTGAATCATGGCGGGAGCCGTGTACCCATCCTCAATGTCGGGAATGGAGTTAAGATCATGTGCCTTTTTGAATTGCTTCTCAAGCTTTGCAATTTTCACTACGGTCAGATCGAGCTCATTAACATCAAAGGGATAAAGCCTCTCATTAGACTGCACCAGGGGTCTGAAAACGGGCTTGAGCCAACTCTTCTCGAGGATTTGGACCCTGCAAATCTTCAGCTGGCGGAAGTGGGTCAAAGTTCGGCTGGGGTCCCAAAGCTGGATGTGAGGCAAATGCCCCAGGTGGGCGCTGCATTTCAATACTGGTCTCAGCCTGCATGGCAGTTCCCTGATTTAGCGCTGCTATCACGGCCAGAAATTCTTCCGAACCTTGTGCCATCACGGTCTGCTGAGTCTGAACAAAGGTGATGTGACTGGCGACTGACGGATCAGATGAACCGGTGAGCCCTGACTGGTTGCCCTTGAATTGAATCTCTGACCTAACAAAGTCTATCAGCACTAGTCCAGTGTACCTGGGGGATATCGAAGCCTTCTGAAGCTATGGTTCCAGGACTACCTAGCAAAAGAGAAAACAGACAACATCTCAGCCTGATTTCACGATAACCCATATGAGTAGAGCTGAATGACTGTGCCCCTGCAAAATTCTGCCCGTAAACTGATACCCTCAGGTAAACTGAATCCCAAAATACTGAACTGGTGCCCGCAGGCCTGATGCCCAAACTCACGAGCTGATACATGCATTCCTGTAGAGACACACTCTAAAGCACATAACAGTTAAGTGAGAGCCAAAACACCCCTATGTTGGGGTAGGGTTTCCCTGTCCTATTTTGTCAGGAACTAGGGTTTCACTACGCACGCAGCGGTTTCAAACAACCTATATCGGGTAAGCAACCTGTCCTAGTTTGGAATGGTCACTATGGATTCCAAACATGCACTAGGTCAAATGGTCAAAAGGGTGCCCCAGTAAAATCGGGGTTTGTGTTCCCATACTGGCAGAGCTCGTAACCGGCAAGCCTTATGGCACGCAGCCTCTAGCAAACCCCTCAGGAATGGCAGATGGCAAACACGGTGTCCTAGGCGCAGCAATGCAAATGCAATGCAAAAAAAACACACAAGTGTAGTCAAAACTAGATATCACGAGTTCGAGTCAAGTTCTCTAACTCCCCAGAAAAGTCACCAGAAACTGTAGACGTCCCCGAACGCCCCGAGAGAATGAGTCCCATTCTGTTCATTTTGGGCTCACTACAACACGGACTCAAATTGTCACGGTTCTTAATCTAAACCAAAGAGTCCAAATTCCGCAAATCGTTTTGAGAAAAAACAGATTTTTTGAAAGAAGTGCCAAACATGGACTGCTTTGCCAGATATAGAGTCGGCACCTAAATATTTTATTTTTGGAAAATTTAGGAAACCCTGACTCGTGCCTAAGGCCACGTGTCAGTCATCACCAAAGTTGCCTCGGCTCGGGAACTTGGGTATGATTGGGGAAGGTCACTTCGTGAGCACCCCCGCTCGCCCGATCAAAGATCGGCCTCTACTAACCATGATCTCTTAGTTTTGAAAACATTATGCGTTCTTATTCCGATTATTTAGCCTAGATTTACTATGTGATGCGCACAGCATACAAGTATAACTGGGTCGCCTGAATTGGAACAAAACATTTCATGTTTGTTTTTGAAAGATGGTTTGCTACTCGCAAGTAGGCTTAAAAATGAAGATTTTGCCACCCTCGGGTGGGCTTAGAAAACATGGTTTTGCCACTATCTAGTGGGCTTAAAACTCACAGTGAATGAATTATTCCACTCCAAATAAACCAACCTTCACCCACAGGCATTCAGACAGTTATATCACATAAGCACGTATGCACGCAAACCGAGGACCGAACCTAAGGCACCAAATGCCACTCTAACAAGGCATGGCAAGGCATGAAATATGGCATACAAGCATGCAATTTCCAGCACTAAAACATGATGCTAAATGGTCCCGAAACATGAGAATATGGCATCCGATGCATGAGATGAGCCCCGAAACACAAAACTAGGCACATGTATTGACCCATAACTATACAAAGCATGCATTATTTGATCATGAAGCATAAAGACAGAGCCAATGCAGTCCCAAAACATGAACATTTCTAATTCAAATCATGGCCAAAAGATGCTAGCAAGATGGACTAAAATAGCATGCAATTTTGACTAGCAAACATGGTTTACATGGCATGTATATGAAGCATATGAAATCTCACCAAACCAGAAAAAATCAGTGAACAAAACATGTGAAAATATGCCCAAATAATCACTTAAATGCAGCCAATGCATGTAAAAATGAGGGGCTCCTTTGGAAGGGCATACAAGGGGTTATTAAGCATATGCATCAAGGAGACTTAGAATGGAAAAATTAACTCTAGAAATCAAATATGATAGCCCTAAAACTCATCAAATTGGCCCTGAAATCAGTCAACAAAGCATGCAAGATAGGGCCTCTTTGGAAGGCCAAAAAGACCATCAAGCAAAACAAGGTGAGAGGGGGTCACCCCCCTCTGCTTTTGAGGCTCAAAATAGTGTGTTAGCCACTAAAAATCCACTGGATTTCAGTGGCTAGAAGGCCAAACAAAGCATGCAACAAGGGCTTAGTTGTAAGACTCAAAATAAGAGGCAATCAAGCATACAAGGAAGCATATGACCTCAAATGAAGGAATACCCTGAATCAAACATTGAGAGGGCCTCAACAAAAGACTTTTTCCAGTTTATAACAAATCTCAAAAAGGTTTACAAGTGAGGCTAAAATATGGTGCAAAAATAGCCCTAAAAGAGAGATAGAGGACAAGGGGCAGTAGCTGGCCTCAAACAGCAAAGAGCCCTTCAACAAATTTGAAGAGGGGCTCAAAACAAGGCAATTTTCAGTTTATGAAAAATCTCGAATATGCTCACAAGGCTACAATATGATGCAAAAATGGCCCTAAAAGAGAGATAAAGGGCAAGAGGGAGTAGGTGGCCTCCAACAGCAAAGAGCCCTTCAATAAAGTTGAAGAGGGGCTCAAAATAAGGCACTTTACAGTTTGCCTCGAAGCCCAAAAATGCTCACTAGCAGGGCTAATATATCATGCAAGAATAGCCCTAAAAGAGAGATAAAAGGGAAAGGGGCAGCAGATGGCCTCAAACAGAGAAAAGTCCTTCATCAAACATGAAGAGGAACTCAAAATAAGACAATTTTCAGTTTAGGCTGAAGCCCAAAAATGTAAGAAAAAGGAGCTAAGATATAGAACAAAATAGTGCAAAAATGGGAAAAATAGGAGCTTACCCTTGTAGAGCCGACCTCCATCAGCTTTTGGTCCAAGGAAATGAGCTTTCAATCTCTGCAAATGAGCTCTAAGGGGATGGAATGGATGATGGAGGTGGTAGGCTATGGGTTGTAGTGCAAAATGGCCAAGAAACTAGGGTTTTGGAGCTTGGATGAGGGAGATATAAGGTTGTATGTATAATGGTGCCTCAGCTGGTTTCTAACCCCTGAAAATGAAGCTTAGGTGCTGGCTTTATAGAGGGAGAGAAGCAAAGGAAAGGGGGGGGGAAAACCAATTCAAATTTTCCCCCAAAAAGGCAGACCCTCGAATAGTGGGTCAAGTGCAGAATAGCTGGCACAGTTGGAACACACTCAGGAGGGCAAAAATGGCCGGCCAGGTGCAGAAGGTTCAGGTGGCCGGCCGGCCAATTCAAAAGGTTCAGGTGGCCGGCCTACCACCTTTTTTGGCCGGCCTGCTCCTTTTCCTGGTTTTTCAGGACAAAAAAGGGGCTGCCGGAAAGAAAGGTGGCCGGCCAGTGATTGGGAAGTCCAAAGGTAGCCGACCCGATGTCCAAATTGAAGCCCTAGGAGTTATCTTTCCAATGCCGCAAACCTTGCATCAAAATCCCTGCTGTGCAAAATGTTATGCCTGTTTTGGTGAAGCCGCGCAGATTCGGTCCAACCGGAGTGATGCCCAACTTCAATCAACCATATCTCCCTCATCCGGAATTGGCTTTAGGAGATTCTTGAGTGCAAAATGCAGCCTCGGAAGTCTTCTTTCCAACGGTGGTGGCCTCATAGCTTGATTCCAAGTATGAAAATGAATAGGCCCGATTCGGCGAGTGTTGCTTGACTCTTTCTTAACAGTTCATGCCCATTTTCTCCCCCAACTGAGTTTCTTCCCTCTTCTCTTCTTTTCTTCAACTTCAAACCCCTAAGTAAGGTGTTTTGAAAGATTTTTCAAAGATTTCATCTCTCTTTCATTCATTTCTACTTTGTACTTGCTCGGTGATTAAGGCCGAATTGTACATCATTGAGGCCGTTAATTAGAATTTCTTAACTTCACTTGCTGGTCAAACTATATACTTTATGTGTGTTGAATGTCAATCAGGTTGTACATCGTCGGAGTATAAAATGGGCAAAAAGACAAAATTTGGACAGAGTTGACTTTTTCTGGAAAAGTCAAACCGATGTTTTAAACCTGTTTGGAAGTGAGTAGAAGTATAAAAGGAAAAGGAAAAGGCTTTTCTAGGGTTCTGAAATTGTTTTGACCGAAAGAGAGAAGCTAGGGTTTGGAAGGGAAGGAAAACAAAAAGCTTCAAGGATGGTTCCAATGGTGGTTTC
The DNA here is from genome assembly GCA_025200525.1 of Camellia lanceoleosa. NCBI lineage: Eukaryota > Viridiplantae > Streptophyta > Magnoliopsida > Ericales > Theaceae > Camellia > Camellia lanceoleosa. The sequence continues at coordinate 154,023,939 of CM045764.1, forward strand.
TTCTCCATCTACCTCATTCCACTCCTCCATGAGTGACTAGTCTCCTTTTCTAGGGTTTTGATGAAACCCTAGCCATGCAATTATTTAGTTTTCTTTTTGATTTTAAATTATGTAAAGGTTTGAATATTTGTATGGTGATTTAGAAGTTTCTTTTATATAATTTTTATTATTCCTTAGAATATTTGACTTTCTGTGATTGTTGAATGTTATCCATACAATTGTTTTCTATTCCTTCACATTCAAGGTATGGGACGAATCATACTACGAGGAACGAGTCGTATCACTACCTTAGTTTAGAGTGAACGGTTTGTATTACTTGAGATGGTTCGTACTCGTACATTGAATGTGATGATTTTCTTGTTAAATGCTTTGAGCTTGTAGTTGCGAAGCATTAATCCGTTCAAACCATAGCATAATTGATTTCAATTGGAAACCCTAATTACGTGGCTAGTGGTGGACTCTTTGCCCTAGTTTTTCCCCCAATTCAGTAAATCCAATTACATTTATTATTGATAATTTAATTCCTTAGTTTAATTTATTCGTTATTAAATTAGGTTATAATCATTCAATCTTTTTATCAAAATTAATTTAGGAATTTAACAATTAAATTAGGTTAATTTCACAATAGTCCCTGTGGATCGATACCTGAACTTGCCATTATTCTAAAAGAATTTGGTGTAATTTAGTATTTAATTTTGGTGTGTTCAACGACCCATCAAATTTTGGCGCCGTTGCCGGGGACTTCTAGCGAAATTAGTTAATTTAAAGTTACATTCTTATTTTAATTTTTAGTTTAGGATTTTATGCTTTTGGTGTTGCTAAGTGTGCAGAGAGTTTGAAATTGGAGCTATCATTGGAGCGCAGCCGAGCTTTAAAAAAAACCGCAGCACTAAAGTGAGTAAACAGAAACAAACACTCACAAGCAAAGCACCAAAGTGCTAAAACGAAAGTCAAAGCTCAATTGGGGGTTGGAGACAACGTCTACACGCTAAGCATCCGCAAGACGAGTAAAGCGTTTTCGTTAAACCACTGTGAGTATTTCTCTTTTGGTATTTTGCTTTCATACTCAGTGCACAGAGTCAGAACTTGTTGTATGTGTTTGGGTGGTGTATGAACGGGCGTCGTTCTTGTCGCCCTGAATTGTGGAGTTTGGACCTTGAACTAGAAAGGACCCTTAGGAGACTTAGGGCCTCTACCCATGTTCCTAGGCTTGAATATTCATATTCATACATTGAGCCATTAGAGATGGCAGATCCTAATGTCCCGAATGTGCCCAACCAGACACTTAAGGATTATTTTACACCCACTGCATATACATCACCATCATGCATCCAATTACCCAACACCACTGCTGCTCATTATGAGATTAAGTCCAGCACTATACAAATGCTCCCATCATTCCATGGACTAACTCATGATGATCCTTATAAGCATTTGAATGAATTTCTGGAAATTTGCTCGACAGTGAGAATCCAGAATTTCACAAATGAAGCCTTAATGTTACGATTGTTTCCATTCTCGTTAAAGGATAAAGCCAAACACTGGCTAAATTCTTTACCTGCTAATTCAATCACAACTTGGGACCAATTACAACAACGATTTTTGGAGAAGTACTTTCCCATAGGTAAAACCAACCAACTTAGGCGAGCCATCACAAACTTTGCTCAAATGGATGGCGAGCAATTTCATGAGACGTGGGAAAGACTTAGAGACCTTCTCCAACAGTGTCCCCACCACCAAGTGCCTGATTGGAAACTTGTTCAAACATTTTATTATGGCTTAACTGAGCCGCACTGCCAAATGGTGGATTCGTCCTGTGGTGGGACATTTATGTCTAAAAATGATGCTGAGGCATGGCAATTGTTTGAGAACTTAAGTGATAATTTCCTTCACCATGCCTCCGCAGCTCGGCAAGTCCGGCAACCCGTAGTTGGAGCCCTGAAAATAGGGGGCATTTATGAGGTTGGGCAAAACTTAGAGTTAGCCCAACAAGTAAAAGCACTATCTCGCAAGATAGACCACTTATTAGCTACGGGACATGCCCCTACCCAGCAAGATCAGCCTCAATTCCGTGAGGCATGTGTTATATGTGCGAGCCCTGCTCATGACTTGAGTGAGTGCCCTTCGACATCACAATTTCCGGAGTTAGTCCAAGAGTATGTGAATGCGGCTCAAGGATTCTCCAACCCGGGTAATGACCCATACTCCAACACGTATAATTTGGGATGGAGAAATCACCCTAATTTCTCATGGAGACCCCCTTCACAAGGCACTTCTTACAATCCTCCACCACCAAGGCAGAATTTCAATAATTTTGCCAACCAATCATCCTACCAACCACCGCAACCTTATCGACCCCCACAACCGTACCGGCAACCACAACCCCCACCTGTTCCTCAGGGCAACTCTGCCTTTGAGACTTAGGTGTTGGAAGTTCTCTCAGAATTTAAGGGGTTAGCACCGATAGTTCACTCCCACACTCACTCTATTGCCAAGATAGAGACCCAATTGGGTCAAATAGCTAACAACATGAATCGGAGAGAGAAGGGAAAATTACCAAGTCAAACTGTGGCCAACCCTAAGGGACAATACGGGGCAGAGAGTTCAGGTGGGAATGGAAAGCAACATGAGCAAGTGCAGGCGGTGGTTGCTTTGAGAAGTGGTAGGGAGTTAGAGCCTCAGTCAGTTGCGTCTGATGCAACTAGAGTTAGGAGGGGTGACCACGGTGGTTCACCCAGTGAGAGCAAGGGTGAGGGGGCAACACTTAAGAGGGATGACTTAGTCCCTAGTACTTCACTTGAGCCCAAGGCATCATATGTGCCTAAGGCACCCTTTCCCCAGTGCCTTGATACACCGTCCCCTTTTAATAAGAAGGCGACATCTATGGAGGCAATGATGGATGTCTTTAAACAAGTAAAAATCAACCTCCCCATGTTGGAGGCGATTAAGCAAGTACCATCATATGCCAAATTTCTGAAGGACCTTTGTACACAAAAGCGTAAATACAGGACACATGTGTCCCAAAAGGTCCTACTCACGGAGCAAGTAAGCTTCATCTTGTTGAATGACACACCTCCTAAGCTTAAGGACCCGAGAGCCACAACCATTGCATGCATTGTAAGAGACCATTTCATTGATAGGGCCTTATTGGATTTAGGGGCTAGTGTCAATTTGTTGCCGTACTCTGTGTACGAGGAATTTGGGCTTGGCGAGTTGAAGCCCACTACTGTCACTCTTCAATTGGCTGACCGGTCCCTCAGAGTGCCACGTGGCATGATTGAGGATGTACTAGTTAAGGTTGATAGGTTCTACTTCCCTGTTGACTTTTTGGTGTTAGATATGGAACCGGTAGCCAGTTCTAAGAAACAAATCCCGGTGATCTTAGGTCGACCTTTCTTAGCTACGGCCAATGCATGTATCAATTGTCAGACCGGGGTTATGAAAGTTTCATTTGGCAACATGCAAGTGAAACTTAATATTTTCCAAGCATCCTAACAACCTCATGAGAGAGAGGAGTGCTTATTAGTGAATGTTGTGGATGAGATTGTGGAGGAGGCTTTGCCCTCCATTCTTGTAAAGGACCCTTTAGAGACTTGTCTAGCTCATTTTGGGATTAAAAATTTTGATATTGATGCGTCAGTTGAGGAGGTATTAAAATTGTTGGATGCGGGTATTATATACCCCATCTCAAATAGCAAGTGGGTAAGTCTCACACAAGTGGTGCCCAAGAAATCGGGCATCACTGTTGTTGAGAATGAGGGAGGAGAGTTAGTCCCCACACGAACCACTACTGGGTGGCGAGTGTGCATTGGTTATAGGAGACTAAATTCCTCGACTAGGAAGGATCATTTTCCTTTACCCAGGGGTTTGATGGACCCATTTTACTATGATTGATAGATTGATTCCTTATTTTCTTTTCTTCCCTTTCTATGCTATTATGTTTTTCTTTGTTCTCGTTATGCTTTATTTGCGTCTAGGAGACTTTAAATCCTCTAAAGGTGTAATTCCTTTGGTGTTAGCCATGCCCGAATGGCATCTGATGGTCTGGTATAGCCACCTAACCGTGTTTGTAGTGAGTTCCTAGGAGACCAACTGAGACGGTGGAAACTAGAGTTCGAATGGCAAAGCCTAGAACATAAAGGTTTGGGATTTCCGAGACTAGAGTCTGGTTTAAATACCTAGGGGTTTGGAGATTGCTTCAAAACTACCTCGGCTTGAACTCTGTATGGCAGCCCCATAGGTTAAGGTAGCTTTATGTGCCTCGATTCTGGATACCGAATCAACCTAGTCTGTCACCCTGTTGGAGAATAGGGAAAGTTACAAACACAGTTAGGGAAAAAAGTAATACCCGTGGTTTTCGCGTGAAGATTATACCTTTAGTGGGCATTTCGTTATTTTCTTATGTGCTATATTTATTTTGGATGTCAATTAAAGGTAGAAATGCGTAGTTTCGATTTTTAAAAAAATAAAATAAAAAAAGGGGGGTTATACTTGTTCATTTTAACATAAAAAAAAAAAAAAAAATTGTGTTGTAAAAAAAAAAAGAAAAAAAAGAAAAAAAAAAAAGAACATGTTTTCATGTTTATTTTCTTTATTTTAAAATTAAAAATATATATATTGTTATCCTTGTTCAATTGTAAAAAAAAAAAAAAAAAAAAAAACATGTTCAATTCACATGATCAATTGTGAATTTAAAAAAACTTGCCCCCTGCTATAAAAGCAGGTGTGGGCGTTGGTGCATCAACCAAGCCGCACGTGCGGCTTGGGCCCTGCATGTGCGGGACGACGTTTGAAAGAAAAAAAAAAAAAAAAAAATCGCGCGAGGGTGCAAATCGCCGCACGTGCGGGAAATTGGGCAATTTGAGACGTTGCACTCTACTATTAAAGCAAGTGCGCCGCCAAGTGCGGCCAAATTTTAAATAAAAAAAATAATAATAAATGTTAGGTTTTGTTTTATTTTTTTTATTTTAATTTATTTAAGTAAATAAATACATAAATAAAATTTAAAACTAAATAAATAATTATACAATTATTTTATTTATAATTTTTTATTAAAAAAATTTCGAATTTTATTTATTTTATTTTTAATTTTCTATTCTCTATTTTGCAAAAAAAAAAAAAAAAACCTTCAGAAATCATGATGCTAACATTAATCTTACTTTAATTTTTTTTTTAATTTGCTATATTTGTTTAGTTTAAATTGCTTCGTAGTGATTCTGGTTAGTTTAATTAGTTAGTAGATTTTGGTTTTATTTTTATTCTTATTATATTTGTGTAGTGAGTGATGTTATTTTTATTTTTCTTCTATACTGTAATTGTTCATTTAATTAATAAGTAGTTTAGTTTTTTATTTTATTTTCTTCTCTTCTATTAATCAAAAAAAAAAAAAGGTTAGTTTAGGTTATTTTATTCCATACTTTAGGCTCTTTTGTAATTTAGTTATTTTATAGTTTAGTTTAGTTTAGTTTATTTTATAATTTAGTTAATTTAATTTAATGTCATTTTTATTCATTTATTTAATTCTTTCTTTTCTTCAAAAAAAAAAAAAATAGTGTATGAAGTGTGTATATGTTACTTTCTACCTACCTGGATGTGCACCTACAATTCTGGTAATATTCTCTCATTTCTCTTTACTTTTCCATTGAGGACAATGCCATATTCAAGTTGGGGGATGAGGGTTATATTTTCTTTTGTGCATTTCTATTTGGCTCATAATTCATTCTTATACATGTTTCACTTGATTACATTATTTCACTTGATGTGACTTTTTGCTAGTAGGGTGATGATATTTGTATATGTTAATTGGCGAGCATAGTAGACTTGTATGAAAAAGGTTTATTGAGTAGATACTTGCATGCGATGTTTGCATGAGAAGAGTTGTCTGTGTTTGTGGTTTTAGTACACTTGTCATAAGTATGCCTTAATTCACATGAACACACTATCATAGCGGTGATCTTTTTATTATAATCCCTGGTGTACATCATTGACAATAGCTAGAGTTGCAGAAAAGAATAAATGAGGAGCCAAGATTCTTAAAAAAAAAAAAAAAAAACACTTGACTTGTCATGGGTTAATTAGAAAGCTTAACCGATTTGGACATTGCACAGTTAAGGAAAAATAAGAAGAATGACTAGTTCGAGTTCGTAGCCTTTTCAACTCGAGTTATTAAGTCTGTAGGGGTGTCTCTACACCTAATGCCCTAAAACTGTCTTGTTTGGGAGTCATTGGCCCAAAACTTGCTACATGGGTTGATTAGAAAGCTTAATAGATCAGGACATTGCACAGTCATTTAAAAAAAAAAAAAACAACTTTTGAAAATCTTGGCTGCAACAGGTTAGTTTTTCTGTATATGTTGGGTGTTATTATGAGTTACACTGGGCTATTATAGTGGATAGTTAACTAATATGGAGATTGCACTTTACACAAAGGGTACTCATGACTTGTCTACTAGCATGCACAAGTATAGGGAACTTTACTTTTGTATTAACTGAATTGTGGTTTGACTCAATAGGTTCCTTCATGCTTGTCCATTGTGTCTTTAATGACTCATGATGTCTCAATATCACACTGTAGTGGCACATAAGTTGATTGTTAGGTGCAGTAGTGTGGTTATTTGTTGTTGAGTATATATGAATATGTTAATGTTTGTGGGTATCATTTCTGGAAACCCTCACGAGACTTTACTCGTCCACTTGGGGTAACCTTGTGGTTTAAAGGCTTGTTGCATATGCTAAATGTAACCGTTTTTCCCACGAAAGAGGAAATAAATAGATTTTGTTTAATTTAATTTAATTTAATTTTATCTTACTTGCTTGAGGACTAGCAAGTTGTAAGTTGGGGGAAGTGATTAAGGCCAAATTGTGCATCATTGAGGCTGTTAATTAGAATTTCTTAACTTCACTTGCTGGTCAAACTGTATACTTTATGTGTGTTGAATGTCAATCAGGTTGTACATCGTCGGAGCATAAAATGGGCAAAAAGACAAAATTTGGACAGAGTTGACTTTTTCTGGAAAAGTCAAACCGATGTTTTAAACCTGTTTGAAAAGTGAGTAGAAGTATAAAAGGAAAAGGAAAAGGCTTTTCTAGGGTTCTGAAATTGTTTTGACCGAAAGAGAGAGGCTAGGGTTTGGAAGGGAAGGAAAACAAAAGGCTTCAAGGATGGTTCCAATGGTAGTTTCTTCTCCATCTACCTCATTCCACTCCTCCATGAGTGACTAGTCTCATTTTCTAGGGTTTTGATGAAACCCTAGCCATGTAATTATTTAGTTTTCTTTTTGATTTTAAATTATGTAAAGGTTTGAACATTTGTATGGTGATTTAGAAGTTTCTTTTATATAATTTTTATTATTCCTTAGAATATTTGACTTTCTGTGATTGTTGAATGTTAGCCACACAATTGTTTTCTATTCCTTCACATTCAAGGTATGGGACGAATCATACTACGAGGAACGAGTCGTATCACTACCTTAGTTTAGAGTGAACGGTTCGTATTACTTGAGATGGTTCGTACTCGTACATTGAATGTGATGATTTTCTTGTTAAATGCTTTGAGCTTGTAGTTGCGAAGCATTAATCCGTTCAAACCATAGCATAATTGATTTCAATTGGAAACCCTAATTACGTGGCTAGTGGTGGACTCTTTGCCCTAGTTTTTCCCCCAATTCAGTAAATCCAATTACATTTATAATTGATAATTTAATTCCTTAGTTTAATTTATTCGTTATTAAATTAGGTTATAATCATTCAATCTTTTTATCAAAATTAATTTAACAATTTAACAATTAAATTAGGTTAATTTCACAATAGTCCCTATGGATCGATACCTGGACTTGCCATTATTCTAAAAGAATTTGGTATAGTTTAGTATTTAATTTTGGTGTGTTCAACGACCCATTAATCACACCAAAATATAATCATTGACTTTGAAGTGAAGTTAAGAGATTCTAATTAACGGCCTCAATGATGTACAATTCGGCCTTAATCACATCCCCCAACTTACAACTTGCCAGTCCTCAAGCAAGTAAAATAAAATAAAATTAAATTAAATTAAATTAAATTAAACAAAATGTATCTATTTCCTCTTTCGTGGGAAAAACGGTTACATTTAGCATATGCAACAAGCCTTTAGTTACCCCAAGTGGACGAGTAAAGTCTCGTGAGGGTTTCTAGAAATGATACCCACAAACATTAACATATTCATATATACTCAACAACAAATGACCACACTACTCCACCTAACAATCAACTTATGTGCCACTACAGTGTGATATTGAGACATCATAAGTCATTAAAGACACAGTGGACAAGTATGAAGGAACCTTTTGAGTCAAAACCACAATTCAATTAATACAAAAGTAAAGTTCCCTATACTTGTGCATGCTAGTAGACAAGTCATGAGTACCCTCGGTGTAAAGTGTAATCTCCATATTAGTTAACTATCCACTATAATAGCCCAGTGTAACTCACAATAACACCCAACATATCTGAAAAAACTAACCCGTCAGCCCAAGATTTTCAAAAGTTTTTTTTTTTTTTAAATGACTATGCAATGTCCTGATCCATTAAGCTTTCTAATCAACCCATGTAACAAGCATTGGGCCAATGACTCCCAAACCAGACGGTTTTAGGGCACTAGGTGTAAAGACACCCCTACGGGCTTAATAACTCGAGTTGAAAAGGTTACGAATCCGAACAAGTCATTCTTCTTATTTTTCCTTAAATGTGCAATGTCCAAGTCCCTTAAGCTTTCTAATTAACCCATGTAGCAAGTTTTGGGGCAATGACTCCTAAACCAGACGGTTTTTGGGCATTAGGTGTAAAGACACCCTTACGGGCTAAATAACTCGAGTTAAAAAGGCTACGAACCCAAACAAGTCAAGTATATATATATATTTTTAAGAATCTTGGCTCCTCATTTATTTTTTCTACAACTCTAGCTATTATCAATGATGTACACCAGGGATTATAATAAAAAGACCACCGCTATGATAGTGTGTTCATGTGAATTAAGGCATACTCATGACAAGTGTACTAAAATCACAAACACAGACAACTCTCCTCGTGCAAACATCACATGCAAGTATCTACCCAATAAACCCTTTTCATACAAGTCTACTATGATCTCCAAATAACATATGCAAATATCATCACCCTACTAGCAAAAAGTCACATCAGGTGAAATAATGCAATCAAGTGAAACAAGTATAAGCATGAATTATGGGCCAAATAGGAATGCACAAAAGAAAATATAACCCCCATCCCCCAACTTGAATATAGCATTGTCCTCAATGGAAAAGTAAAGAGAAATGAGAGAATATTACCAGAATTGTAGGTGCACATCCAGGTAGGCAGAGAGTAATATGTATACACTTCACACTTCTTCTTCTTTTTTTTTTCTTTTTTTTTTTTGTGTGAAGAAAATAAAGAATTAAAAAGAAAAATAAAAATAAAAATAAAAGAGACAAAGTAATATACAAGTGGTGACTACGGGGAAGCCGGTGGTGGTGGTGGCGGGAAATGCTGGGCGAACAAAGCTTGCATCAAAGAGCACGTCTCAAAGGCGTCATCCTGAATCCGTTGCTGGTGGGCGAGCAGCTGATCAAAAGTCATCCGAGAATAGTCGCAATGCGCCTGAAAATCCGTGCGCAACTCCATGAGACTCCGGTGATGTTCACGAAGAGTACTGTGGACCTAATCCACAGAGTGCTGAAGCTGTAAGTACTCCTCGCGAGTCATGTAGAGCAAGTCCCCTTGGGGAGGCACAGGGGGAACAGGATGAGTTAGGTGGTCATGTACGAGATCCTGGGCCTCATCAATTGGGGCACCAGCCGGCTGCGGGATACGAGATATGCTATGCTGCCATTCCCGCTGGCCGAAAGTCGGATACCCTCTATCAATACCGAAAAGTGCAACATTTAACAAAATGCGAGCGTTGGAACATCGTAGAAACTTTATTTAAAAACGTTTTGAAAGAGAGGGTTTTAAGGTCTAAAATCTTTTGATCAAGATTGTTTTGGTCCAAAAAGGGGTATGAAGTTGAGCTTTAACTCTCTCCTTGCCGAAGAAACTGAACCTTTCCCCTGCACACCTTTCTCCACCATGTAAACCATCAGTCGCGTCCAAGTCTTAAGGGCGGTCAAAAATGGGGTGTCTACAGTTATGATAAATGTAGTGGTGCGTTTCGGCATCCCGCCAGTACTGATTGCGGATAATGGAACACAGTTTGATGGAAAGATCTTCAGAAAGTTTTGTGCCGACCTCAGGATCGAGTATAGGAACTCTTCTCCAGGGTACCCGCAAAGCAACAGACAGGCGGAGGCGTCAAACAAAACCATCATTAATGGAGTGAAAAAACAGCTTGAGCATGCCAAAGGAAAATGGGTTGAAGAGTTACCCCACGTGCTATGGGCATACCGAACCACAGCACGGCGTTCAACGGGGGAAACACCTTACTCACTAACTTATGGAATGGAGGCCGTCATCCCACTCAAAGTCGGCCTCCCAACCCTTCGGTCTGAATTGTTTGAGAGCACCAGTAACGAGGAAGCCATTGCGCAAGCACTAGATATGGCGGAAGGCCGGAGAGAAGCAGCACTGATCAGACTTATAGCGTATCAGCAGCAGCTCATTAAGAGTTTCGACGAAAAAGTTTTCCCACGGCAATTTACACTAGGAGAACTGGTCTTGAGAAAAGTTATGGATCACAAAAGGGTACCTGGCGAGGGCAAACTTGGGCCTAACTGGGAGGGTCCGTACAAAGCCACAATTGTTGTTGGAAATGGAGCTTACTACCTAGAGGATCTGAATGGCAGAGCTATACCTCGGCCCTGGAACATAGCGAATCTCAAGAAATACTATCAATGGAATTGTCTCCCAACTTCTCTATCAGAATGTAAAGACATTTATCTATTGACCAATGTAAATGCTTCCCCACTTCCCTCAAATTTATCAATTTCTTGTAATTAGCTTTGATGTTTATCAAACGGAATTAGCTTTGGTTCTTACCAAACGGAATTAGCTTTGGTTCTTACCAAACGAAATTAGCTTTGGTTCTTACCAAACGGAATTTGCTTTGATGTTAATCAAACGGAATTAACTTTGGTTCTCACCAAACGGAATTAGCTTTGATGTTTATCAAACGGAGCTAATTTTGGTCTTAACCCAAATGGACTTAGTTTCAGAACGACTGGACAGAATTTAGATTTGGTTAGCACTCAAACATGCTAGGTGGAATTGCTTGGTGGAATAATGTTTGGCAACTAAATTGAACTTTAGCCAAGTGGAATTGCTTGGTGGAAACCACACTAACATATCTTAAGTAAACGTCTTTGAATCCAGAGAATTCCTTAAGTACCAACACGTCAACACTTCAGTACTGATTCGAACAAGCAGACTTGGAACAAGCATGACCAGGTTCCGTCAGGAGTAAGCTTCCAGCATTAGTCTTACTCAACTCCAAGTGGGGGCAAACAATTGTTTTTTCAAACCAACCTGGACCTGAGTAAGACACATCTTCATGCCTTTATCTCATTCAAATGCATCTGCGCTACCAAAGTTGCAACAGACTTACACAGTTCTATCTAAGAGCACAATCTTCAGTACCAATCTTACTTAGCTCCAGGTGGGGGCAAACAATTGTTTTCTTTTAAAAACCAACCTGGACCTAAGTAAGATCCACTTACAAATTCAAGCACAGCCATACTACATATACGTTAGCCACACCGAGCATCAGTTCGGCCCCGAGGTCCCAACAGTGCTCGGCTGGGGGCAAACAGTACAAATCCACACCGAGCATCAGTTTAGCCCCGAGGCCCCAACAATGCTCAGCTGGGGGCAAGCAGTATAGAATTGGACAGAGCATCTATTTAAAAGCAATACGAAACCAGACCGAGCATCTATTCAGCCCTAAGGCCCCAATAGTGCTCGGTCGGGGGCAAGCAGTATAGAAAACATTCAGACAAAAAAGCCAAACAACATTAGATTGCAAGTTCAGAGAGAAAATTCTATCATCCAACAAAAGGCACAGATGGTCCATAACCAGCAGCAAAGAAAACAAAAGAGAAAAGAAAAATTGTCTTGGCAAGTGCAGAAAGAAAGCTCGTCATGGAGACCGAGCCACAATACATCAAAACAAAAAAACAAAAAAGTTCAAATCCTTTCAACATCAACTTTCAGTAATAGAGGGAAACTCAGGAGCAGCATCAACAATTTCGTCCAGGTCGTCTGGGGGAGGAAAAGTAGAGGCAACTCTAACTTCTTGAGAAGTAGAAGCCTCCTTAACCACATCTCCCGCGGCTTCGATCTCCAGGGTTGCAACCCCTTCAACATCCACCATTTTAGTGGCAACATTACCGTCCTGGGTCTTGTTTGCAGAATCAGCTTCAGGGGCAACTTCGGTTGGAGGAACAGCAGGGGTGAAAACAGTCTTTGAACCCAAGGATCTTGAAGGAACCGGGACATCCTGTGTGATGACCCTCACACTGATTACCAATTAATTACCGATTATGGCTAAACTGAGACTGATTGTGACTGATAATTGAAGTAATTGAAATCGGTCGATCAATTGAAATCTGGGCCGGTGATTATATCTATTCAAATGCATTTTCTATCTGTTTGACTGCGTGATTATCTGTTCATGTTTATGCGTTAAACTGAAAATTAAAGGCCTTATCGGCAGCCAAATCTGAAATTGATTGATGTTCTGTGTTAATTAGATTTTATATGATTTTATGGCATATTTATCTGGAAATTGATTAGGTATGATTAAATTAGAGTAAATGTTGGTAAATTACATGAATTTGACTTATTTACAATTAGACCACTTAGTGGCCACTACCTTACACATTTTGATACTTGTATACATTTAACTAAAACATTTGATCAGCCATATTTGAGAAGCTCAACCGACCAAAGAGAGAGAGGAAGTGAGGGAGTTGAATTCAACTTGTGATTTGCTTGGAAATTGAAGTGTAGTTTGCCATTTGAGCTCCTAGTCTTGTAATTGAAGCTCTAGGTAAGGAATTCAACCTTTTTGATTTTGAATTTAAGTTAGTCCTTGTATGTTTCATGCTAATTTGAAGAATTGAGCCTAGAATGGGTTTAATTTGTTGCATTAGAGGCCTAATCTTTGCATGCATGGCATACTCTTGCATTTTGAGCTTGTTTTTCATAAATTACCACATGCATGTACACATTTTGAGAATAGACCATGTTTTTATCTTGTTTTTGAAATAATTGGCTCCTTAGAGCATCAAATTGAAGCTTTGAAATGGTTTTAATCCATGCATGTTTGCATGTTCTTCATGTTCATGAAAATTGGTTTGAAATTGAGTTTGAATTAAACACCCTTGGGCTTTGATTTCTCAAATTGAGCTTTGAATCATGTTGTTTTAAGTGTTTACAAGTGTTTTCCAGGTTTTCAGCCCAAGAGGATCGAAAATTTTGCATTTAAACTTGATTTTGAGCTTGGGACTCAAATCTGGAATTTCCAGATTTTGGGCCTACGCTCGAGCGAGGAAGTCCACGCTCGAGCGTACACTCAGCGACCGTACCTTCTGCTTGAGCGAGAAAAGTTACGCTCGAGCGTGAAATGCGAGCATCCAGTACTTTGCATGAGTTCACAGTCTGCTCGAGCGAGGAAACTCACGCTCAAGCGAGGACACTCACGCTCGAGCGAGGACTTGTGTCTTACGCTCGAGCGAGGGTCAAGCGTCCATCGAGCGTAAATTTGAAGCATCCAGTATTTTTACTGTAGCACATAGTCCGCTCGAGCAACGGAATTCATGCTTGAGCGGAGGCCCTTTGTCTACATGTCCGCTCGAGCGTAGAAAGCCACGCTCGAGCGAGACCCCTGTTTTCAGCAAATTTTGTTAAGTGTTCAAAAGTGCATCTTTGCATCCTCTTTCCATCCTAGGCATTCCTAGGGCATATTTAAGGCATCTTAAAGAGGATATAGATGTAGAACACACCGAGGCAAATTAGGGATTAAATTATTATCTTTCCCAACTGTATAGCTTAGTGTGTGTTCAATCTGTTAACTGTATAGGGTTGGCTTTCCGAGGAGACGCTCTAGTTCGCTGTAGCCCAGAACTCTGTGAGTAATAATTGTGTAAAGATATGTTTGAAATGATTATCTTCAATCTTGAATCAAGGCATTTCTTGAATCGATATTGTTCTTGAATGAATGTATGTCCTATATTCTCTGCATCTTGGCATCCTTAGCACCTCATCATTCGTTATCTTTATTCTGAGATCTCTGTCGGTTCCCTCGTGGAACCACTACTGTTTACTGACAGATGGCCATCATTATTGTTTGGTCTTTTAAGACCTACTGTTTACTGTTATGCTAATGGATATACCACATATGACTGATTGACTGAAAGACTGAAATGCTGATTTAATGAACTATTTTCATTACTATAAGGACATTCATTCTAAACCTCTTTATGCATTATGTTATTCACTGGGCTTTATCTCACTGCTTATATATATATATATATATGTAGGTGTACAGGCACCGGATCAAAGCTAGAGGCATCGAGGTAAACTCCAGTTTTATCAAGCCAACCAATGTGCCTCACTGCGAGGTTCCAAACCTGCCAAGCTATGGCTTAGGGGTGTTTTTATTTCCCCGTCCGTCTCTGTACCGTTTGTAGCATTGTATAGACTGAACGTTTTGCACTGTACTATTTATCGGGGATTAAGTCCCTGTTCTGACTGGTTGTATATGATATGCATACTGTTTCGTATTGTCCTGTATAAATGTATGAAAAATCTTTTGGCATACAGACTGTCACAGCTCATTGGGCATTGTTTATTTACTATATTGGTTACCGCCAAGCCCTTGTACTCTGTATTATTGTATTACTGTTAAGTAGGCCTTCAGTAATCTAGGATTACTGGCCGGTTACGGTGCTAAACCCATAGGGGCGGGTTTGGGTCGTGACATCCTGAAACAGGGAAGAGCCTTCAGGAACCAACGCGGCAGCTAAAGCGCTCGTCCAACCCTTTAGAAAGAGCTTGTCTCGCAGCACTAGCACTTCCTCCTTATACGCTGCCCCAGCTTCATCCCAGCCTTGTTGCCAATGCTTGGCCTCCAAAGTAGAGCGCTCGGCGGCTATTACGGCAATAACGGCTTTCAGTTCGGCCACCTTCCTCTCGAGTTGAGCTTGTGTCCCAATAGCAGCCTCCTTTGATTTTTCAGATGAAGTGACAATCTTGTTCAACCGAAATGCTTCCCTCTCCGCGGTTCAGCGTCCTTCCTTCTCTGTCTCCAAGCTTACCGTCAATCTCTCAGCGTTCATTACGGCCTCCAACACAGCCCTTTCTAGCTATTCAGCACAGGTAATGGACAGATGCATTCTCTGGATACACTGCAAAGGACAATGAAGAATTAAGAGAAAAGGAGATAGTAACGCAACAACAAAGACAAGTAAAACAAGAAAACACTCACAGCAGTCATCATCTGAAGGGTCCCCTTCAGGATAGGCATGTCACGGGGCCCATTATGGTCGGCCATGTCAACCGGCATCAACAAAAACTTAGTCAAATCAAAGGCAAAATCTTGTGAAGCAACAACTGAATCAGAAGTGGAAATGGGCCTGCCTTTATGTGACATTGGCGGCTCCCATTTCTCAAAAGTCTCATCCTCAACAGGATCCTCAGAAGCTTCCCCCACCACTACTTTGTCAGCCTCTCTTCTTCTCTTCTTTGCTCATGCAAGAAGAACCGGCCGAGGGCTCGGCAGGGTCCAGAAGCTCCCACCTCCATCTTCACTTCCATGAGGCTCTTCGCCTCAGTCCTCTCCGGAGGGGTTTCCAAAACATCGGAGGCTCCGAAAGCCTCGGCCTCTAGATCCACTAACACCCTTCTTTTCGCCACTGACCCGCCCCCTGCGAAACTGGGGGCAAGGGAGGGCGCTCTCTCAGAAAGTGCGCCTTGACTCCTGCAACGGTTTGTGACCAAAGGAGTGAGAGACGTGTCAGTCTCGGTATCAGAGTCTAGAAGGGCAGCAGCGAGCCTCGCCTTCTTTGGAATAGTAGAACGGTAAGTAGACTGGTATTCCAATAACTCGGGTGCAGATCTCTTTTTATACCTCAGGGCCGTTTTGATGGCTTCAGCATTCTCTCGGTTCGGTCTTCGTTGGAAACAAGAGGCCTTTGCAAAAAAGAAGTGATCCATCAGAGCAACATCCAAAATAAATTAAGAAATACGAAAGGCATTAGAAGGAGAGGCCCGAACCTGGGTAGCCGTCTTTCTAGGGTATCCTCTCAGACTGAAACTCAAATCCGACAGGAAACTCCCAATTTTCGCCAACTTGTAAGAAATCATCGTTGTGTTTATCCGAATCGGGCAACCCAGTAACCAAATGGCAATCAAACAAGCGAACACGCAAGTAATATGTGCTGTGGTCTTTGTTATGAGAAAGAGTGTAACAACCTAAGATATCCCATATGTCAAGGTTCAAACCCAATCGTCTATTGAGGGCAAATACGCCGCAAACAATACGAAAAAGGTTCACAGATACTTGCATTGGGGTTAACTGGACTTGATGGAGAAACCGGCACACCAACGGATCAAGAGGAAACTGAACCCCTCCTTCGACTATGGCCGCGATAGGAAAAGCTATGGTATTCCTCATGCCCATACGTTTGGCGTTTACTTTCGCCAATGAGAGGGTAAAGTCGTCGGGAATATTATAGTCCAGGCGGAACATAGCCATGGCCTCGGGGGTATCAACTAGCGAGCGGAACTTCCCCATTTAACAGATCTAATGGGACAGAGGTAAGACTCAGATGACAGAGTATGGAACACAAGCAGCGAGTGAGCCAAACAAGATGATTAAGACAACAAGAAGCAAGAGAAAAGGAATTACAAGAGGACTTACAGAGACTGGAATAGTGGTAGCAGAGCAAGATCAGTGGCGAAGAAAGTCTAAGCAGAAGCACCAACGGGACTGGTTCAGAGGAATGGGAAGAGTCCTTTCTCTCTCTTTGAAACTCTCTAGAGGAACGAAAAAGCAGATAAAGGAATTTGTATTGATAGCCAGAGCATTAATTGCACCAGCCGGTGCGCAGGTACACGGAGCACGACCTTCGGTATGGAATCGACGCACTATCTCTGCACACCTATCTCATATCGCCACGTGTCACCATGAAAGGACGCATACAGGGATTGTGTGTCAGGATTGAACCATCACCAAGGCCGAACTGGGGAAAACCGAAACGATGCGACGCTTGGAAAGCAGAACAATAGCTCCCCCCAAGGGGAACCTTAGCGCGAGCTAGGGGGCAAATGAAGGAGCTAAACGTGAAATGGGTCGGGTCTAAGCCTTGGGCCGGTCCAATCCACTGAAGTCCAAATACAAGTGGGTTGGATGAGCATATGGGCAAAGCAATTGAGCCCAACTTCATGATCAACAAGTCCACCGAAGTCCTCAAGCACTTGGGCCCAACCCGCAGTGGAAAGGCTAGTCCAGCCGTGGTGCTGGGCTGGGCCGAGCTGTGAAACTAAATCTTTGGGCCGAACAGGAAATAGGCCGAGCCCATACAAAGATATCCAAATGGATCAGCCCATCTCAATGAATGATCCTATGAAAGGTCGAGACAAGTCATAATGATACCGAGTTGAGGCACGTTGGTACCAAGCTGAGGAAACCTCACAAGGAAACGTGAAAGTTGTGAATGTGTGCATGTGCAAGTTGCCACCTCAGCTGGTCCCCTACACCTAGAATCACGGAAGTTGTTGAATCAAAGGAATGTGGTTTGTTATCAGCATGATTACAACGAGTATATGCATTCAATGGCAACTACCAGGTGGTCCCCCACCTTGAGCAATGCTAAAAGGACACCTTGCAGCATCCAGGCTCCATGAACTCACCTTGAGAAGCAAGCAAGGAACACTATATATACAACATGAACTTCACATTGAAGGTAACTGAACTATTCGAAGCTAAACCACACTTACATACAAATTCAACCCTCTATACACTCCTTCTTCGATCGCTAATTCCCACACCGGAGGGGTTATCCGGCCAACCTCGGCCAGGCAGCTCTAAGGGTGCTTCTTGTGGCAAGAACCTCAGTCCCTGGATAGTCCAACCGAGTGCGGAGCCCAGATCCACTTTCATCTATTGCGAAATCCGGTACGCACACCTACTTATGTTCCATTTAATTCAAATTATTTTCTTATATTTCAATAAGTCTTGTGGGTGACATAATTACCAAAATATCCATAATAATAAGCGCAAATTAATATCCACATTGACAATGCGAATGTTTCATGATATGAATATTCATATTAATAGTGTGAATATTCATGTTATCAATCTGGGTGCCAATCTAGTTGGGATCATGCTATGTTACTATGATGCTCTCTGTGCTCCTCTCTCATTTATTGACGTAAAATCATAGTTATGTATGTCGATTTCATCAATAAAGGTTTTTGCTAATAAAAAAAAATATTCACATTATCAATGTGAACATTGTACACCATTAAATTTAATTAATGTGAATGTTTACATCATGAAATATTTAAAATAGTCCAAAATAGTGCATACTAAGTTGTTAAGAGTTCGACAAATATTTATAAGGATAAAATTGTTCATAAAATTCAATAAATATGAGAATTAAGATTTGGTGGATTAAATGTCTAAAATAACAGGACTTATTGGAATAAGAATATCTTATAGATTAATTATGATCCAAGCACTTGAAAAAGAATTTTCTAATAAATTGTGCATAAAATTTTTTTAAAATACTAATTTTCATTAAGTTCAGTAACTAAAATATAACAACTTTTTCAATAATTTTACTTAACAAAAATATGCGAATGACTAGATTAAAAATACATTAAAAAATTTAAATTAAAATTGAAAAAAATTGAAGACTCATTTTTTTTTCCTTTTTTTCTTCTGAAATTAAGATGTAAATTAGGATTTGTTAGAATGCTCCAACCCAATTCTTCTTGAAAATAAACTTTCTTAACTAGCATAATCACCCATGCTATGCACGGGAATAAATAAATAATCAAAAATTAATTTTTACAATTAAATAATAATCTAAAAATTTTATCTACAATATTTAGTAAAAATTATTTAGAATTAATTAAATTTTATTCATTTTTATCATAGTTACATATAAGAGAATTTTTTTTACTCTTATATTATTAATTGTGTGCTCTAAGTTCTTAATAACAAATATATGCAATAATTTAAGTGGTAAAAATTAAAAAAATAAATCACAAAAATTATATTTATGATAAAATATAAATACATTTCGTCTTATGAGTTTCGTAAATTTAATTTATCATATGATGGTGGTAAATTACATTTGTCAATATAGTAATTTTTTTATGTTTTGTGAAATCTAAAAATTATAATTTGTCTTATGTTATAAGATTTATGTAAAAATGAATTAGGATTCACTTGTAATATTAAATTTGGGTTTAACATTAGATTTACGCCAACTTGTCATTCACCAAATCATTAAAAATTGTCTTGTTATATTCCCAACTTATATGAATTATTTGATCTATCTATTTATTAAATTAGTAAATAAATATTTGTAAATATTTTTGTATAATAAAAATAAGAAATATGGACTTATTTTATGCATACTTATTAAAAAGTTTGAACTATAGTTTAAAAAAAAAAACTATATATTTATGTTTAAAACATTTAAATGAATAGTTATATATATTTATGTATAAAAAAATTATTTAAGATAAAGCCACCCTAAATTGTAGATCATATTTTAGTCCTAATAAATTTAAATTTTATATTTAAATTATATCATAGTTTATCAGTTCGTGACTGATATGAGCTAATTTGAGGGTTCTAATATTGGATTCAATACTAAAAAGTAGTCAAGAAAATTTAGTTCAAGTCAATTTTTTTTGCCAATAATTCATGATTTAAGCCTAGTCCTTAGAGAATCGTCTGATTCATGTCCAATCCATGAGTTAGTAAACCTACCCATTTATTTTTTTAAGTAGTAAATATATTTAAAAAATATATAACAAATATAGGAAATATGTATATATTTGTTTCGTATATTTATTAACAATTTCAAAATTAATTAAGAAATTATGTACTTATTTTTAAAAGGATAAATTATATCGGAAATCCCTATATTTTAACTCTTGTGTTATTTTTGTTCTTGCAATTTTAATTTGCTCAATTTTGACCCTAAATTTATAATTTTGTCTTAATTTGGTCCAATTGTTATAATTGCTAGTATTTTTTTTATTATTAAAAATACACACATGAGTAGCATCTGTTATACTTTTGTAGACAAAATTATAAACTTGTTCAACTTAATATGTTAATCTCAACCAACTCAATAACTATTTTCTTTTAAAAATCTTAACTGGCATTATCAATTGGACCAAATTAATACAAAATCTAAAATTATCAATAAAAATCAAATTAATTGAAATTACAGAGACCAAATTGACACAAGTAATTTACCCTTCTTAAAATATGTCTAATATTGATTATATCAATATTAAGATATACTTATATCTGAAAAACTATTTAAAACCAGATCAGGTTAAAATCTAAACAAAAAATTAATGACTTATTCAAAATATTTAATAATTTTAAATTCAAATTTGATCGATTTTTCATTTAAATTTTTTCATAGAACTAGGTTGTTTAATAATACGAATTTATAGTTTCAATTTTTCCTTGTATTTTTTAAAAATATTTTTAAATTATATATAGTTATAATTTCTTTTGAAATTTCCTTTTCAGTCTCAAATTAGTTGCAACTTGAATTTGATTAAAATTTATTTTTGACTTCTCATCTACAAAAATTAACAATAAACATAAATTAATTTTTTGAACATTATAAAAAGGTAAATAAAGAAATATATTATCAATAATAATAATAACAAAACATATTTTTATTTATCATGTGACGTCTTACCACTGCATTGATAACCGACATTAATAATAAAATTCATTACGATAATACAATAATAATATATCAAATAATAAGTAACATATGATCACAATAATTTTTTATAGTTATACAAAAGTATCCAAAATTATATATAAAAATAATATATAATCCATATTTAATTTTTATATGGTAAAATTCACACTTAATCTTAACCACTTATTAGTTTTCTAAATCAATTCATCACCCAAACTATCTACTATTCTTTTAACATTCACATTTTTACAAGCCATTCAAACAATGCTCTAACTGAGCTCATCATCACCCTTGTTGTTGCCATGCTCACTATCTCCACTAACCATTATGCAATTCCAACCTAGTTTTTTTATCTTTGTAAATATAAAAAGACAATATTGTAAAAGTAAAAAGGTACTGTTAAAGTTTTAAAGAGTTAAAAATGAAAAATAGAAAAAATATGTGATTTTAGGTTTTTTTTATTCCATATATGGGTGTTAATTTTTTTTTTAAATCCATAAATTAAGGAATAGTATTCATTATTTAAAATTTTATTTATTAATGGGTAAGTCAATTAAATGTTTTAATTTTTTACAAATAAAAAATTTGAAAATTTTGTTTAAGAAATTTAAAAAATGGCCAAATCATAAAGAACAATATAAGACGCCTTATTCTTTAAAAAAATAAATAAATAAATAACCTCATAACTATATTATTAATTTACATATATCAAAAGAAATAATAACAACAATATAAAAAATACACAAACATTCACAAAAAAAAAAAAAAAAACCTTCACATCAACTCCCAAAACAAAGATAATTAACGGATATATATTTATTATCAATTTAGTTGGAAAAAAAAATATTCACATGAAAATATAAATTTACAAAAAAAAAAAAATTCACAAACAAACAAACTTGAAATAAGTTTGTACTATTGGCAAAGAGAGAGAATAACCATTGAATCATTATATTTGGAGAGGAGTTGGCCGGACTGAAAAAATTGATCAAATATTAAGTATTTTATAGAATGAATTGTATTTGAATTTTTAAAATTTTAGATTTATATTATTTTCGGAAAAAGGTGAGAGTAGAATGAAGGTGGCTTACCATATTATTTTGAATTTTGAAATTCAAAATCATAGACTTTATTTTTTTTATTTTAATTGTTTTGATTAAAATTATTTTTAAAAAGAGTGAGGGTGACTTATCATATTGTTTTAAATTTTTAAAATTCAAAATTATAAATAATTAAAAAAAATTTAGATTTTTTATTTAAGGAACTAACCAATAAATTTTTTTATTTTTTTAAAAATTAATAAATTAACCAAATTAATTTGAGAGTTTAGAACTTGGAAAAATTACTCATAAATCCTATTCTAGTAAATGTTACACTAATTAGTCCTGAATATTTTTTATTAAACCATTTAGTCCTGATTATTTTTTATATAATATTGTTTCTAAATTCAATATATATCATGTTTACATCTTTGCCCATAGTTTGTTTTGTTTTTGATGTTTTCCTGGTGTTTGTTTTTTAAAGATATATTGTAACATTCCTTTTTATTATGAGGGAATTTCGTGGAAGGCGTGGACTCGTATGGAAGTTTTTTCTGTTCCCGTTCTGGTGTTCTTGCTGAGAATGTTGTTGTTTTGGTCTATGGTCGTTCATTTCTTGGTGTGTTGTTTGCCTTATACGGTTTGATTCTTAGAGTTTTTCTTTCGATTCACGTTCGTCCAGGTTCGGGTGATGTTACTGTTTCTGTTATTATGTTTGCGATGGATTTTCTGATGGTCTTTGGGTGTGTTTTGTTGGACTATTGTATGTGCGATGTTTGTTTGTGGGTTTATGTTGTTTTATATGCTTCATTATTATTGTTTCACGCATTGCCATTTATGCATTTTGTATAGGTGTGTTTTGAATTTTTTTGGGGGGTATTTGCGGGGGATTTGTTCTGTTGTGAAGTGTATTTTTCGGTATTGAATTATTGATGACATTTAGACGGTGTGTCGATTTGGCTGTTTATTGTAACTTCCCTTCATCAATGAACAGTTCGGGTGGATGTATTTAGGGGAATTGGTGTTTTGGTAATGTGTGTTTTGATGTTGGTTTGTGGGTCGTATGTATGGGGCGATGTTCTGACCGCTAGTATGTGTGTGAGTGTTTGTCTGTGTTGATGTTAATCTTGATGGAATAGGAGTTTATTAGCATATGCTGATGCAGTGTTAAAACATATGACAGCACAATTTGTTGCATCGAATACATTCCGAGACTGAGCATAACTTGTTTTGGTTGGTAGCTAAGTGTGATGTATCTGTTCTACTTGTCTATATGCATATATATATATTTAATTTTGTATGTTTAAATACATTTGCGGGTTGTGTTATTTTTCTTATTTGTTACCAATTTTATGTTGTCGATAGTTAGCTTCTCAATTTCCAAATGTTAATTTGGCAATTTGTAAGTTTATGGAGGAGCTAGAAGTGTTGTTGAAGTGAAGAAGGTAGTTTTTTGGGTGGTGGTCTGTTATTGTGAATGGGTGTTTAATATTTTTGGGTGTAATGTCTGTTATTGCAAGTTATTTTTGGCAGGTATGGAGTTTGCAGTGTTGTTGTTATGTACGTTCGGTCAAACTAACGCAGTGTTCCGCATTCATCAAGCATTCACTGTCAAACAATTAATTGATGCCGTTTGCGACAAGTTTGATATCATGGAGCAGGAATTGGTTTATTTATTGTTTACTATTCCAGGATATAATAAGTTTAAGGTTGACTCTGACGATGATGTGCGAAACATGTTGTTACTTGCATAGTCTTTCAGGCTTGAACATATTGACGTGATAATTCAAGTGCAGGGTAATGGGTCTGCTACTCAATGTGGTGTTTCAGTGTCACATGATGATGGGGAGTGTGAGACCGTGGATATGCGGACGGCCGATATGGTAGACCGAACGGATTTGTTGGCGATATATTATCCTCATCGAACGAAGACATACTTGTCTGCTGGGTGGGCATTCAGTATTACACATGTCGGTCAATTTTTTTTTGGTGGTGCACATGAATTCCGAACGGTATTGTGCAAGTATGCAGTAAAATATGGGTTTCAGTTCAAGTATGTCAAAAACGACACTGTACATGTCACTGCTATATGCAAATCAACTGCGTGCAAGTGGTTAGTGCATGCAAGGGTGTCTCCTTCGAATGGTATTATGTGTTTGAATAGATTTATTAGTGTACATTCCTGAGGGGCTACTGTATGAACATACCGTAATCCACGGACTGGGTCAGATTTGGTGTCCGATGTAATCGCAGGACGTGTGCGTGAACAACCATTGACACGACCAACGGATGTGGTGTTCGACATGAAGGATGGTTATGGCCTGGATACTAGTTATCGGGTTGCATGGTTAGGGGTGGAAAAAGCAAGAAATGAAGTATTTGGCGACCACGCTATGTCGTTCGACCAACTTAGGTGGTATAGTGATGCTGTTATGGAAAACAACCCTCATAGCTACATTAATTTGGATTTCGATCAGCAAACTGGAAGGTTTGTGAGGTATTTCATAGCTTTTCGTGCATGCATCGACGGGTTCAATGGTTGTCGTCCACTTCTATTTTTGGATGGTACGTTTTTTAAGAGAAGGTTCAAGGGGACGTTGCTTGCAGCCACCGCCAAGGATGGAAACCAAGGTATGAATGACAATTTGTAATGGTTATTTGTACTACCTCCAAGACTATGTTACACCTTTGTCTGTCACCATACCATGTGACTTTAAGTTTGCAAGTTGTATAATTTTATATTGCATTATGTAGCAACCACTTGATTTGCATAGCATGGTACTGACATGATGTTATGCAGGTTTATTCCCCGTCGCATTTGCTATTGTCGATTCTGAAAACTCATCAAATTGGGAATGGTTCTTGCGTCATTTGGCCGAAGTTGTAGATGGAGCTAGGAATTTAACTTTAGTGTCTGATCATAACTTGGGTTTAATACAATCAATGCCCGTTGTCTTCCCCGCGGCACACCATGCATTTTGTTTGCTACATCTTCAGATGAATCTTCGTGACCGGATGAAATATGTTAACGCTGATCAGAAAGTTGGTCTAATACGGAAGTTACGAGATTGTGCTTACGCACCTACAGTAACGTCATTCAACCAGAAAATTAAAATTTTAAAACAATGCAGCCTAGTAGTGGTTGGTAATTTTTTGCAAGACCTGAATCCCCAACATTGGGCCAATGCGTACTTTAGGTATTTTTTAATCTTCATAATCAAGCCTTCCACTTATCCGTGTATTACTTATTAAAGGGCATGTACATCACTAATTGTTTCCCTTTCACAAGGGTCGCCGATACAATGAGATGTGGTCTAACGCCGCAAAGTCGTTCAACAATTGGATTCAGGAAGCTCGCCACCTGCCCATTACTCAATTGGTGGATGCAATAAGGGGGAAGATCATGGAAAAAATGTCAAAGCGTAAAGTAAAATCTAGTGTCTGGGTTGGTGAACTTTGTCCGAAAATGGAAAAACGTTTGATGCCTGAGTTTAAAGATAGCAGGCACTGGATCGTTAGTCAATCGGATGACAATATTTTTGAGGTTCGGTCCCACCCATCAGTGTTAGTTGACATTGGCAATCGTTCATGTTCTTGTTTTCAATGGCAACTAAATGGTTTCCCATGTCCCCACGCGGTTGTTGCTTTTTGGAATAGTGGTAAGAATGTGTACGATTACATTGAATCGTTTTATCACGTAGTGAAGTATAGGGCAGCGTATGAGGGGTCGATTCACCAAATTCCCACCATGGCGAAACCCAAGTTCACACCATCAGACTATCTCATTGCACCACCCGTTTACAAACGTCCTCCTGGAAGGCCCAAGTGGAAAAGGATTCCATCAAAGAGCGAGGTTGTTCAACACATTTGGTGTGGTCGCTGTGGCAAAATGGGCCATCATAATAGGAAAACATACAAGGAAGCGATGTAGCAGACTCGTTGTCAACGTTATCTTATATCAGAACGTTCATGAAATATTGGTTTCACATTATTAAATAATTATGTTATCTCTCCCAAAACTTTACCGTATTACTCTACAATAATGGATGTTTATGAAACATTATATATTTTTAACATTTACACTCATCTTGCTGTAACACCAGTCCACTTACTTGTTCTAACAAGTTACATAACATGTCCTTGTGGCTAGAAAAATGCTGTACAGAATGGGTAATTTGGGAACATCAAACAATTGAACATCAATGTTGTTTGTAGTTCATGCCAGTGTGAGGGGGGGTTCGGGGGAAAGGTGGGTGTACTACATACCTTTCACCTAACAAAATAAAGAATTGTGTTGATTGATGAAAATTTTCAAAGCAACTTCCAATAAAACCATACTGCAGCTTTACCCACTTTTGATTTTAATTAAATGGCTTACGTTGATCATAACGTTTCACGCCAAAACAACCTTGAGAACGTACATGTTGTACACCTCACACAATTACATCATCTGTGTACGTGCAAAAAAACACGCCAAGAGTCATCATTTCCGTAGCTAAATCAGTCATGAAATTATGCACTACCATCATTTGACAACATCCATACAAAACAACATACGTATTAATTGAAAACACACCCACTCCCGACGATATTATCGTCAAATACCATTAAAAATTAGTCTATTATCAGATTTACACGTCCAATGTAACACTCATGTCACTTTGACCCACAAGAACAAACATAACCAACATCCACAAGAATATTATCACAACAATCTATAGAATAGCCAACAAATTGCACGTTCCCAAAATATCAACGACATTACGTCCAAATCACATTCGTCCAGTACAACCAACAAAATTATGTACACAATACATTCGAGCCCCAGCGAATGTGTAAATCATTTAACGTCGCGACATTTGTTCGTAATTATCAAGGCATAATGTACGTGGCAAAGCAAACAAACAAAATCTAAGTAGCGTACTCCAAAATAATTGAACCAAAAACAAACTAATCTATCTACAGCTTTCATCACAAAAAAAAAAAAAAAAAAAAATCAACCATCAAAATGTAAAACCAGAATCTATTTGCAGTTTCCACTATTTCTGGGATGATAGTGTTCTCAGTTCCATCAACGTATGGTACTGCAAAGGCCTCTGCCTGAGTCGTTTAAGAACATCTTGACCATTGCTGCGCGTAACTCGAGTGGCGTTGTTTCTTCCATCGTGGCACCAATGTTGCAACCATGCATGTACTTCCTGATGATGTAGCAGATGAAGATTGCACAATCTGATCTGCAAATAGACAGCATAGCATATCAACATCCCTGTGACTGTAAGAAGTTATTTTCTTTTTTCAGTTAAAAGAATTTTTAAAAATAAGCAACCCACTATAACAACTTACGTTTTCGGGCTCTGTTGTGGACAATCAATGACTGAAACAAGGGGTCTGTCAAAGTCTAGCATTCTAACAGTACCGGGTGCCAACCATGGCCAGACAAATTTTGTATAATATTCTTCCACCCACTGTTTCTACGAAATCAAATTTAATATACGTCATTTTTTGGACATACATGTTTACATCAAACTAAGTAAACTTCATAATAAATGTTTTCCTGTCAAACATGCAAATGGTCTGGCATGTCACTAACTTACGAGGAAATAATAATACGTATGGTGTAGACACCCCATTTTTGATCGAACTTAAGACTCAGATGTCACCAATTAAGCGCTCGGTGATAGTGCATATTGTGCTCGTTCTGAGGTTTCAGAGTTTCGGTTGCGAGCCTTGCCTCCAGACTTCGAGGCTCTTTTGTGCTTTGCCTCGGTTTGCGAACCAGGTCTTGTTTTCTCTGTTTTCTCTTCCCGAAGGGAGGGAGAGGTCTCGTAGACCATCTCTCACTGGCCGTAGGCTATGTTTCGTGGTCGTAGGCCACTTTTCCCGTTTGGAGACTAGTTTTCGATTTTCGGAGCTGTCGGCCGTGTGCCTCGGTTCGGGACCACTTAACTACCTCCGTTTGCTCCGGTTTTTGGCACACACCTTATTTCCTCTCCTTAGAGGGACACTGTGGCTCGGGAGACCACCTTTGTGGTCATACGACACCTCCGGTGCCTAACAGTCAGTTTTCGGGGCCCCCAACTACGCGTTTTGGCCCCCGAACCCTCGTTTTGCATCGTGTGGGTTCATTTTCGGCATGGACCCTAGTTTCATTATTAGGAAGGTGGTAGTATGGTGGGAGACCACCTTTTCTTCTTGGAGACCACCTTTCTCTTCGCCGTCCCGTTTTTCTTAGCAGGTAGGTGGTCTCCCTCACTTTTGAGCCACAATTTCAGGTCTCCCATACCACCACTGTATTGCATTCACCTGGGAGGCCACCAATATGGGTAGGCCGACCAGCTTTTCTTCCTGACCCTTTTGAACCTTGCTAGAAAGCTGGTTTTCCTCTCTCCTGGGTCATATTTTCTGGTCTCCCATACTACCACTGTATTACATTCACCTGGGAGGCCACCTTTCTGGGTAGGTCGACCAGCTTTTCTTCTTAACCTTTTTGAACCCTGGTCGGCCAGCCATCTACTTTTTGCCCTTCCTGAGTGCAACACAGCTGTGCCAGCTAGGAAGCATTTGACCCATCTTCCGAGATTTAACCCCTTTGTTTGTCTTTTTAAGGAAGCTTTGGTCCTTTTACTTAGCTTCTAGGAGAAACTTGACCCCTTTGGTCTAGCTTCCTCAGGAAGCTTGGCCCTTTTGGTTAAACTTCTTTTAGAAGCTTTGGCCCTTTGTTGAAGCTTCTTAGAGAAGCCTTGGCCCTTTGTCTTCTATAAGAGAGGGTCTCCTCTCCATTTGCAAGGGTTAGAAAAATTTTGGCTGAGGCTTATACATTTCTCCCTCCATAGCTCTCTTCTTCAAGCCCCAAACCCTATTATTCTTGCACCCATTACACTACATCTCCTAGCACAACACCTCCACCATCCATCCAAGCACCTTGGAACTGATTTGCAGAGGTTGAAGGCTCATTACCTTGGTCCAGAAGTTGCTGAGGGTCGGCTCTACAAGGGGAAGTCACCATTTCCCCCATTTTGACATTGTTTTGCTCCATGCTTTAGCCTTATTTCTAAGCATTTTTGGACTTCGACATAAACTAAAAAAAGTTTTTTTTTTTAGCTCCTCTTTAAGTTTGATCAAGGTCATTTTTCTGTTTGGGGTCATCTTCCCCTTTACATGCTTCATTTCCTCATGTTTAGGACTATGCATTAGAGCATTTGTATTGGCCTTGGTTTGGCCTTTTGGCCACTGAAATCTAGTGGATTTTTAGTGGCTAACATGTGTGTTTGAGCCTCAAAATCAGAGAGGGGTGACCCTCTCACCCCTTGTTCTCTTTACTAGCTTTGTTGGCCTTGCAAAGGAGCCCCTATTTACATGTTTTGAAGTCATGTTTTAGGCCATTATTTGTGAGTTTTATGACCTGCATTAGCTCTATCCAGAGCCCTTTTGGCCATTGTGAATGTCTATTATGCATGTGTAGAGTAATCCTATTCAAGGCCTTTCAAAGGAGCTTTTACTTGCATGCTTCCTAGCTTCATTTCAGGCCATTTTTGATGAGTTTTATGGCCTCATAACCTCTTTTCAGAGGTGGTTTTTCCATTTTGTATGTCTATCATATATGTGTAGAATAACCCTCTTATTAGCCCATCAAAGGAGCCTATCATTCTTGCATTCATTGACTGAGTTTCAGTGGGTTTTTGGGCATATTTCGGCATGGCATACTTCTGTTTTTGGCTAGTTTGGTGACCTCTCATATGCTTCATATAGTTGTAGTACAACTCATGGTTCACTAGCTTTCTTTGCATGCTTTGTTGACCCTTGATTTTAGCACTTTTTGGCCATACCTTAAACTGATTTTGTGTATATTTTGGACTGCCTTAGCTCTATTTTTGGCTCTCATGGTCGAATGATGCTTATTTTGCATGCTTGTAGTTCAATACACTTACCTAGCTTTGAGATTTGAGGTCTATTGCATGCATGTACTGAGGTGTTTCCATGCTTTGGGATCATTTTGCATCATATTTCAGAGCTTATGTGAATGCCATTTTCCCATATTTTATACTCTTTAAATGCGTTTGAGAGTCGGGCTTGTATGCCTTATTTACCGACCATTGAATGAGCTCCATTTTTTTGCATTCTGAGCCATCATTTTAGGCCATTTCCCCACTGTTTCAGACCTGCCTAGGGTCTGTTTGGGGTTGGTTTTGCCATTTGTACATTGCTTTGTGTACCTCTAGTGTAACGCACTTCACTAGTTTCAGTACCTGAGCCACCTAGCATGCATTGTGTGACATATTTGCATGTTTCGGGACCATCTTTTATGCCATTTCAGAGCTGTATCATGTCCCATTCTATGCCATGTTTCATCATTTGCCATGCTTAGTTA
The DNA here is from genome assembly GCA_025200525.1 of Camellia lanceoleosa. Classification (NCBI taxonomy): domain Eukaryota; kingdom Viridiplantae; phylum Streptophyta; class Magnoliopsida; order Ericales; family Theaceae; genus Camellia; species Camellia lanceoleosa. The sequence goes on from CM045764.1 coordinate 154,054,285, forward strand.
GAGTTGCATGTTTTGCCTTAGGATCGGTCCTTTGCATCCATGCATGTTTGCATGTGTTTCGGTTGTCTCATTTCCACCATTGGCCACTGATGTAAGTGTGGCTGAGGTCCACTCATATTGGTGTAAGTCCATCTTGCATTGTGTATGCCATTTTAGTCCATAGCATTGCGTATGCTAGGTTGCATGTTAGCGCAATGTGTTGTGCATGTTATGTTGTTAGCATTGTGTATGCCACATCATTCCTCGTATTGTGTATGCTAGGTTGTTAGTCGCATTGAGTATGCCATAATTCATGAGCGTTGTGCATGTCATATAGTTCATAGCATTGTCCATGTTAGTCGCATTTGCATCACTTAGTTGCATCACATTAGGGTTGCATGATATATTTGCATTGGTGCATGCCATCCTACTTGTTGCATTGTGTTTGGGGTAGGAGTTAGCCCAAACACGGGAAACGAAGCACGTTTCGTACTCAAAGTGACGAAACGTGTCTCAATTCCCAATCGCCGACACTTCGGATTACCCATGATGGAGTCTAGGCCTTGTTGGGTTTATATGTGCATTCATTTCACATCGAGTCGTGCAATTCGACTCCTCGGCCATCATGCATCGAGATGCGTGATTGGTGGCACGAGGATCGAGGTGTGCATACATATGTGAAAATACTTTTTCATGCCCCTTTCTTGCTCTCTGTTACAGCAAACCAGAAATCAACAGCCTTCTAGAGCTTTGTACAGCATTTCGGGATTAATTGCAAATAGAGGCAAATCGGGGCATCGCGAGGAATTTCCCGACAAGACGACGCGAGTATGCATGCATCTTTCGTCATTTGGAACAGAGCTGAGGCGGTCCATGGATTTGCATATTAGTTTATTTTGTTTTCTTAGTTAATTTGTTAATTAATTAGGATTTTGTAATATTTAATTAGCTAGAGTAGTTAATTATTTGTTTGGTTGTGTAATATTTATTCGGACCCTCCGAGAGAGGGCAAAGTTGTAATATGTGTGTGTGCGTGTGATGTATGTTTTCTAACCCCACGTCTTTCTTCCTTTTATTTACCAGCTTATGATGGTTAGATTAGAGCATGTTTCAATTAGCATAATTATGCTCGCATGTTTGTATTCATTCATCTGTCTTGCATGCACCAGACTCGACGCATCATACTAACTGCATTGTATTTCAATTCCAAGTTGAATACGTGTTAGCTGTAGCATCATCATATGACATCTTAGAATAGTCGAGCCTATTTTTAATTGCATTTTGCATGTGTTGCATTAGGCATTTCAGCATAGTTAGGATCATGCATTGATTTCTAACATAGCTTCTGTTTTGGCTTGGAGTACTCGGTAAGTGTTATACTTTAGCATCCTTGCATGCGTGTGAGTGATTGCCATGATAGCATGCTTAACATGAGGCTATTTGCTTATGTGATATAACTGCCTGAATGCCTGTGGGTGAAGGTTGGATTATCTGAATTGGAATAATGCATTGACTGTGAGTTTTAAGCCCACTAAATAGTGGCAAAATCATGTTTTCTAAGCCCACCCGGGGGTGGCAAATCCGCATTTTAGCCTACTTGTGAGTAGCAAACCGCTTTCAAAAACAAACATGAAATGTTTTGTTCCAATTCAGGCGATCTAGTCTATACTTGTATGCTGTGCGCATCACATAGTAATTCTAGGCTAATAACTGGAATAAGAACACATAATGTTGTCAAAACTCGATATCATGGTTAGTAGAGGCCGATCTTTGATCGGGCGAGCGGGGGATTCCCTCTCAGGATGTTTGGGGACGTCTACATATGGTAAAAATTAATTTTACGTTGACAAACTTACTACGTTCAGTGATTCATTATAATGTTCATCACGTATTCCTCGCCTTGGTTTCGAAGAATTATAATGTTTCCATGACCCGCTCACCGTGTCATGCACCATTACAGTCCAGTGGTTGGCATGATACACCGGGTAATGCGTGTATCTGTGTCCTTTTGCAGCTTTGATTTGCAAATTCAAATATTTCCCCCGCGACAGTGCATTTGGATTCCTCATAAAATCCTATTTTATTATGCCAGTCGTACCAGCATAATCAGGTATTTTGAAAAAAATTAAATGAACTTAATAGTTTGGGCAATGTGGGAATGTATACGTCTAGTTCTACGCGCTTACATTACATACACTTACCGAGCATACGCTGCTAAAAACATATGAACTGTCCCCAGCGTCTTCTCTTTCAATACCTTTTTCCTGCAATTCCATCAACATGGCTGCGTACGCATCAATTACCTACACCAATCAGCCATGATGTTATTTCTATTACACAAACATCACATGCAGAAAGTCATGTTTAGGCTACGTTTTCAACATAGTTTTCAGTGTGTTAACACTATACTTACATTCCCTTGAATAGATGATCTCTGCACTAGGTCACGGAAATCACCGAACAGAACTTGTATCCTGCTTTCACCTCCATCCCATATTATAGCTCTGCAAACAACATCACATCATTACCAAATGTACAAAATTACACTCTCACACGCACAGTAACATAGAAATGCATTCATATTCATAATGGTTACCCATCGCCATCAAATGTGTACACTCTTTTCAGAAGCATAATTTCATCTTCATCAAGCATGTTCCACACAGCATGTTTTCTGCTCATTCCAAATCCTTGCCATGTTTTATTTCCAACTTCAACATCCTCAACGTCATATATTGCTTCAAGACCAACATTTTCCCTATTACCCATCTTCCATTTCTGTTTGCCACGACCAACTAAATTTGGGTAATCATAGTCACTTAATCAAAATTCACGTCGTGCCTTGCTCTTAACTCTCCTCACCAACGATGTCATATCCGGACTAGGTCTGATGTCTTCTAACCTGTCAATCCTATTCATCGTAATGCTTTCAACGTTAATGAGGTTGTTCTCTTGTTCACTAACAACAGCATTCTCAACATCACTATCTTTCGATGGCATTTCCCAGTTTCTATTGACAACCTGTTCATCAGCCAATTTACTAACCCAGTCCATTCCTGTAATGTCATCTGCGGTGACAAGCATGGTATTTGCATTTCTTCTACACCTATCTGCCAAACGTTTACCACTACCAGTTACTGATACACTTTTCAGACTTGTGACTTTTGCCCGAATCATTTTCCCATGACGTCTGTTCTTTGTTTTTCTCCTTAAATATTGACTGGGTTACTTCGTGCACCTCACACTCATCCACATGGTCTTCCAAAATTGTTATCCTTGTTTCTAGCTTTTGAACTTGTGTCGTCAACCTTAAAATTTCAGCATCTTTCGCAACAATTACACTATCAAAGTCGATGAATAAGTTGGTGGCATGTGCACCTACCAATCTCTCCATCGCCGCAACTTTAACATCTACATCACACAAACGGGCAGACTTCACACAAACTTCCATCTCTAATTCATTAATTCTCTTCATAGCCTCTCTTAACTGTTCGGTTGCGTCATTGGTGTCTTCACAAACAGAGCCCCCAGGTTGTGTGCTTGCCAGGTCTAGTAGATCGGGGAACAAAACTGGGAACGATCTCCCATCTGCCAATATATTACCATCCTCGTTGCTCGTACCATATGGCTTTGTAATGCGAGTTTCTTCATTCTTGTTAGCGAACGTCCATTCGACCTCACCTCCATTGGGTAAATCTGGCTGCCAACAATTTAAACTCAGTTCCGCAACGTTCACAGCAGCATCAGGAGCATTAGCAGACAACCCATTCCACGTACTCACCGGCTCCACTACCAACACTTTCCTCTTTCTTCCACACTGCCTTCTGCATCCACTGATTTCTCAACAAAATACCTTTCGACGACAATCCCCAAAAGTTTACCAGGATTAACCTGGACGGGAAAAAAAAAAAGGTACCATATATTAAGTACAAACCAACCAAACGTAGAACATATGTCAACAGTAAGTTGTATGTCATACCTTAAAAGAAGCCTCCACCGATAATTCCACGCTTTTCACTTTTCCAATTATTTTTCCAAGGTTCCTCCGACAAAACCTTGGTGCAACGTTCGACCTATCTGGCTGTATAATGTATGTGTGCTCGCAAAGCAGAAACTACAAATTAAAAACAATAGTCAATGATCAATCACAATGTTAACTACTCGTGCACAATCAAACTCTTAATGTTTAGTAAGCTTAATAGTTTTTCTGGGTTTTACACCAACTTACCAACAACGCTACGACACACCCGGTGACCTGTTCTGGCCTGTTGTGCATCTCATTCAACGAAGAAACTAGCGAGTTTCGGATTGTTGCTGTCCAATCATACAACCGTAAACTCTCTAACTTATGGATAACTCGCACAAACACCCAACCAATGGACTCACCTGTTATTGCGAAAAATAATTTTGCACAGATGTACAGGCACATTAGCTTTGCAACATCTTCTTCGTCTCGCTCCGTCCTCCCACGCATTGCCACTACAAGCGCATCTTTGATTACCTTTGATGATATCCGACTAACATTAGGGCATCTTCTTTGTATAAAATCTGCCGATCCTTTACCAACATGCGACAAATCTAACTTCTCCCTCCCACATTGCAACCCAAATAATAAACAGATGTCGCTATTTCGGATTGGCAGCCCTACTCCCCCGATGTAAAATTTCTCATCAATAGGGTTGTATGGCTGAATTACACGGCACACCGTCGCATCACACTTCTTATATGCAGCTGGATCCAATTTATGCACTTGGATAGCGTCAATCATGAGCCAAAACGGCATTTTCTGTAATTGCTTGACATGACGAGCACTGAACTGAAACTCTAGCATGGTTTTCATAACACCGGCAATGTTAGACCAGTACATTAGCTTCTTCATGTCAACAAAAACTCTTCTCACAGGACGTGTACCTGTCCTGCTTGTCTTGAATGGCAATTTTGATTGTCTCCTCGCAGCTAATCGGGTTGATGTTTGAACAGAAGATCGTGATTGTGGAGTTCGGCATTCTGCCTTACGTGTCGCACGCTGCCGGCTTCCACTTCCTACACAACATTAACATTATCAAATTAGCACCATTAAAAAAATTTGACTAACGATAACCACACAACACAACATTTACATACCCAAAAAAACACAAACTAAAACTGCAGTAAAATACAACATCACCCTTACTAATAAAAAATGAATACAATCAAATTTCAAAAAAAAAATTCAATTACCTTTGACATAGTAACAATACAAGATTCTTTAGTAACTTATTTCATAACCCTAATGTGCCTACCAACTCATATTTAACCCCACATTACCACGTCACCATAACCTACATACATCACCTCTACACATCTCATTTCATTCTACAACCCAATGTAATTCAAGTAACTTGGAAATTTACAATAACTCTAACAAAAGTAGTGGTCCCTCACCAACATAGTAAACACACAACTAGCTGGGACCATAATGGGAGTGATATACTAATACAATGTTTCCCCAACCCAACACACTAGGCCACCGTTGACATTGGCACCTCAACATTTTCAAACAAACCAAATTACTAATTTCACCAAATCACTTCCACTAAATTAACATTTCCTGGGGAACAACACCACAATGACCATTGACTTATTATCAAGCACCACTGAATCTGCTATCCAAAGTTCAATAGTAAACAATACGTACTTTGACCAACGCAATGTTTGCCCAACCCAATAAAATGGTCTACCTACAACATTGCCATTTTAACATCGGCCAAAAAAAAAAAAAAAAAAAACCTAGAGGATTTTTCAAACACCACTTCGACTAACTTAACATTGACATATATACAACACCACATCGCCCATTAATTCTGTTATGAAACCCCACCCAATCAAAATCAAGTCCCACTTTCTCCGACCCTCATCACCAACACACCCAAAAATAGGGCTCCACCACAAACATATAAAAACACACAACTAGGCCATCCCAATAGACAACTATCAAACCAATGTTTACCCCGAACAAGTATAGTGGTCCACATAGAACAACATTAAACAACACGACAACATGTACACACTATCAGACCAAAAGTTACATACCTGCCGCCATTTGTTTCTGCGGCGATTACCGGCGCAACCGCTCTATTTGTGTCGTATTATACGCCAATGACTGTTCTTCACGATGTTCAAACTCAACTCCTACTATCCCAACACTGTATTCCCACGATTGAGGTTTTCCAATAACTAGGGTTTTACTCGGCAATCGAACGTTAAATTAGGAAATCACATCAACAACACCAATCTTAACAAACAGTCTCTGTAATCACAGATTCAGAATCGCTTAAACATCGGAATCACGATCCCACTCCAGAGATTACCTCCCATATTCACTCACACTAGATTGACGTTCCATTTCGATCAGGGGTAGCTCCAAGGCTTGGTCAGGGGTGTCACCCGAACCCCCTGACTGAATTTATTTATTTATTTATTATATAAATATTTGATTTTAGGAAAAAAAATTAGTAATTGAACTCACTAAAATACAATTTTGAACCTATAGTTTTAAGTCCTCCTCTTTTGAACCCACTAATGAAAAAAGTTTACTTTTTAACTTTTACCTATTTTTTGTTTAAAATATTTTATTTGTAAAGTCATATTTTTTTTACGTAAGAATTTTATATTAATTTGTTGATTAATTTTTTGATTTTTTTCTTCATAGGTGATATAATGATTAATGTGAATTTTCTGTAAGATATATGGTATTTAAGTTTTTGATTGATATCACTGACAAAAATTCCTAGAGTCACCATTGATTTCGATGTTGGCCTCTTCGGTAAATTCAACAACAAATAATACCCGTTATTTACCCCTTGCTTCAAGACACGTATTCCACAAAGCATGGGTTTTAACATCTTTAACATTAGAATGGGATCTATTAATGTTTCAAAATAAACATAGAACTAAATGGTTTAACATTTACCAATTTAGGAGTTATTGGTATTTTACCCTTAGAACTTTCACAACTTATTCTTTTATATATATATAGATTATTTTTTATTCAATAAAAATTTAGGGGTGATTTGGCATCCTCTATATAATCCATCTTTTTATCTTTTTTTCTATCATATTACATTTTTATTTTTTTACACATCTTTTTATAAAAAAAATAAAAAATACACTTATTTAGATAATCCCACGCAACCCCTTAATACAATAGAGAAATTGAATTAGTATAATTATATTGGGTCACTCGCCTCACAAAGCGAAACCCCGATTCCTAACCCTAAATCGAATTCGCTCCTCAAACCCTCAAACTCGCAACCCTAATCCAATCCACTTCTAGCTCTTCCGAAACCAGTTGTGGGATTCTTCGATTCTGCTCTCTGCATTCATCTCTCTCCGTATATCATAGTTAGCTTCATCTTGATTCTCTCTGAAAAGTGTGAATTTTGGTGATCTGCTGAATTCAAGACAACAATGGTTAGTTCTCTTTGCACTTCACTCGTTCTTCATTTTTTTTTTTACAAATTTGCAACTTTACCAATTGTATGCTGTTAACTGTTCATGTTTCATCTTCTGTTAGGATTTTACGAGCATCGTCGAATCTATAATTAATCATATAGAGAATCATTGCTGGATTGAACTCGACACACTTTAAAAAATCTTTATTCAACTTTTCCATGTCTCAAAGAATCATATAGGGCCAGTTATGTAATTGCTTTGAATATTTGCAAAATAAAAATGGTCTCTTTGAGCTTCAATGTCCCATTATTTATTTATTTTTAATATTTGGGTGTATAAACACATGTGCACAACATGTATAATGATAATTTCATATACATATCTCTGTTTGATCTTGAAAGTGACTAGATAGAGGAGGCTTCCTTTAGTTCTGAATACCGAATTTATTTTTCAGTGGGGACCCGTGTTTGAAGCACCCTTTCCCCTCATTTATCTGTTAATCGTAGAGTATTATGTTTATTTGTGTGTGATACTGAGAATTTAATGACACTGTTTGTTTGATCATGACTGGTTTCTGTGATACCTTTGATAGAGTAGCAGAGGAGGAAGGGACAGAATTCGTAGAGATTTCCCTCCAAGAATCGAAGAGAAGAGCCATCATGGGCGAAGTAATGCTCCTCCGTCAAGACACCTTTGGGTTGGAAATCTGTCTCACAGCATGGAGGAAAAAAATGTAACTCGTCACTTCTTAAAATTTGGGGAACTTGAGAGTGTCTCTTTCCAACCAGGTCGTAGCTATGCCTTCATTAATTTTAAAAATGAAGAAGATGCTTTTGCAGCTGTGAGTGCACTTAATGGTTTTGTTGTCGCGGGGAATCCACTTAAAATTGAGTTTGCAAAGGCGGTTAGTTTTGCCCACTTTTGGCTGTTTTTTTTACTATGCAATGTAGCTGTCATTTCTTGTATGTGTATATTTTCCATCAGTTATTTGATTCATTATTTGAAAGCAATAACCGATCAAATTAAGACATGATGAAGAAGAACAGAGAAAAGAAACATATAGTCCAAGTCCAACAACAAATTATTATGAGAGAAGATTCATAGACCGTTAAATAAAAAATCCACCTCTCATTTCATGCTGTTGAGTATGGCTGTTTAATGAACAGATGAGCTAATCACAAATAAAATTAACTATCAGATATAAAGCAGTTGACAGCCTAATCTAGTGAATAGGTCCATCATTCTTCCATTTCCATTGCAGGCTTACATTTACTCAGTCAGCTGGAGGGTCACTTCCATGTTGCACAAAATTCCACGATTAGCAACTGTACACTTGAGAATCAAGTCTTACGTATGTAAATAAGCATAACAACAACACAGTTATGCTTACCAACACAATCAAAAGAAGGGAAAATATAAGTAATCAAATGAGATGCAGGCACTGTACTTGGAGTATAGGTCTTTCTTTCCCTTTCCATTGCATGTACCACCTTTTATTCAGCTAGTATAAAGGATGTCTCTTCTATCTTGGACAAAAAGTTGCAGTTTAAAGAAATTAACGATCCGACAAATAAAGTGTCATCTGTAATCTGTTCCTCCCTTAGAATGGGCTTTCTCATGCTCACCACCACCACCATTAACCGAAGGGAACCTGTAAGTAATCAGATATGTAAAGAGCAGACATTCAATTCCATGGAAGAGGTTCTTTCATTTTATATTGAGTACTCAGCCTACAAAAAGGAGGCCTCTTTTGTCTTTGAAGCTAAATATAAAAATTAATGGCACTAACAATGTTACCCTTAAATCATGTGTGATTGCAATGGGCCATCCATCATCTTGTTCACCAGCGATAAAATAAGGAGATGATTATTTGCATAAGCTATGGCATTGACATTGTAATTGAGGGATAAACTTCTCTTTCTTTTACATTTGATGATTCTTAGTCAACTAAAACGACGATTTCCAATATTTATTACTCAAATTGAATTTGCATTTTGGGGGTTCAACTGTCATGCTTACTGCGTCCATTAATAGAAGGGAAATTTTAAGTCATCTATCTTGGTCCTAGAAATTTAAGAGAGGAAACATGTTTTCAGCTTGAATCCTTTCTGTTCTTCATACTTAATTATTAAAAAGTTCAAGGAGCTGTTGATCAAGGTTTCATGTTTCAAAGGATCACTATCTTAAATTATAAATTAGGACCTCAATTTTGTGGTGCAGGACAAATTTAATAAACTTGGTCCAAGGCTGCTTACGATTGGAATTGTGGTGAGTTTTGTGTATGGAAAGCTTCTAGAGTTAGGTTTTATGAGGGATAAGAAGGTTTCTAAGAGGCTAATTTGGGTTTAGTTTTCAGAAGTTTCTGGTTACAAATTTTCCAGATTAGTTGTCAGATTTTTCTGGGATGCAACTATTTTGTGGTGTTTTAGTGTGGATTTATCAGCCAAAGGGTTGGAGATGAGTTGAACTTGATAGATTAGGGTTGAGGGACTGGAAGAAGGGGCCTGTTCTATGACTGTGAATAGTAATCTGAGAATAAGAACTTGAGCAAGGTTTCATGTTTAAAAGGATCTTTATATTAAATTATAAATTAGGACCTCAATTTTGTGGTATAGGATAAATTTAAGAAACTTTGTCCAAGGCTGCTTGCAATTGGAATGAGTTTTTCTTATGGAAAGCTTCTAGAGTTAGGTTTTATGAGGGAGAAGAAGGTTTCTAAGGTTTTCAAAAGGCTAATTTGGGTGTAGTATTCATAGGTTTCCAGTTACAATTTTTTTAGAATTAGTTGCAAGATTATTCTGGGATGCAACTATTTATGGTGTTTTAGTATGGATTTATCAGCCGAAGAGTTGGGAAAAAAGGGTTGGAGATGAGTTGAACTTGATAGACTAGGGTTTAGGGGCGGAAAAAGGGGGCTAATAACCTGAGAATAAGATGTCCTCGCAACGGTTAAACAAAACTCATACAAAACACATTATCAGTTTTTCATAACATCAACTCATATTCAATAAGAATGCACCTGTATTTAGAGGCTTAAAAAAGACTCCTACTTCCTGTAAGGAGCAAGATTCAAATTTAAAAACAGAGTATTTTGTAGTAATTATTGAAATTATTAAAATATCTTTATTCCCTAATTACAAAAACCTTATATAATGCTATAAAATCTGCCCAGCAGCATACTGAACCAAAGATGCACAAATAAATGCTTAAAATGCTTCCAAAAACTTTACTCCATCATGACAGGGGAAGTTCTGGATTTGCCATTTCTCTTTTTGGTATGCTCTGCAGCACTCTCACCCACATTTGATCAAACTTGACATGTAATGTTGAAGTATAGGGATTCTGGAATCTTGCACTCGCATCAATTCAAATTAATTTTTTCAAAGCAACAATCCATTCAAACGGGCTCAATGTGATGAAGCCAATTCTCAAGACAATGAAATTTTTTCGTCTCTGAAAGCAAATATGTGCATTAGGACATGCTGCAAACTGCCAAAGCTGAATAATTTATTGCTTGATATTGTGTGATGAACATGTTAAGATCAGAAGGTACATGCTTTTTAAAACTAATAATTAAAAATCTATAAAGAGAATGGGTAAAATTGCTGCGTGTGCATTATCACAGATATTGGGACCAGTGAATAACACCCACTTGCCAGTTTACACATAATTGCAAATTGATTCTGCCAGTAAGTTTTGGAGCTCAACACACGTAATTTGTCCTCTGAAATATCTGAAATTTAGTTACTTTGGATAATCACTTAACAAATCTTAGAATTTGATCATGCTTTCCCAAAATAAACTCTTAAGAAGTGGTTCTTCATGGAGTACACCAAGGGTAAGCCATTTGCAGCGACTGACATAAAGGACCATCACTAGATGGTTTCCATGTCCAATTTAATTCACACTAACATGATTTGTTTGATCTAGAGTTTGAATGTCATCCAGTCTGAAGTACATGTATCGATTTGAATCCTTTTATCTTAGAACTAGAAACTAATTGTAATAAGTTTGGTTTTTATATTTACAATTTTTTGGTGTGTTAGTAAGATTTTTTAGTTTGTAAATGCACTTCCCTAGGGCAAATGCTTGTGTTTAGTGATGAAAAATTGATCCTCGTTGTCGACTGTTTTAGTCGGTTTTTTATCTTGTCAAAAGTTAGCTTTTTTCAGTAATGGGCATAATATTTCCACTATTATTTAATTTGATTTTTAAGTTGTGGAAAATGGAATGATATTTTAAGCTATTGGTCTTTCCATGGGGGTGCTGTTAATCACCTTAAATAACCGATTTGAAACATGCAAAACACCAGGCAAGCATTAGGTGATGAGGCCCAAGAGCATAGTATTCAGTTAACTTAGGGTAAGGGATTGAACTATCATGTTTTCATGTAAAATCTAATCATCTAGGGTGTTCAAAACTTCTCACTGGAAGATGATTTACTGAATTTGCAGACTTCATATGAAGCAAGAATTACAGAATAGTCTTTTGTTGAGTGATATGACTGCCTGATCAAATATATATTCTTACATTGGATGATAAGTGGAATTCTGTGATTATTCAATATTTTTGAGTGTTTGGGTGAAAGCTGCAAAACAAGTCCTATATACTGGTTTGTGTAGCAAATACATCATATTGACTTATGTGCTAGGGTTAGATTGCTTCATTAGTTATGGAATAGCCACAGCCCTAGGTGTACCGTGTATTACATATGAAAATTTTGTCACTAGCACTAAAATTTCAGTGCATATAAAATCCTCAGCCTTTTAATGTGTGTGTGTGAGCTGCTAAAGCAAGGTGTTGAATTCTGTTTTTGAAGTTGGGTAGCTTGGGATTCTTCATTTGATGAATGTATTTGGATCATCAATTGAAACATGTACTCAGCTAGAATAAGGATTAGCTTCATGAGCACTAGGGAAATGAATTGAGTTTGAAATAATTTTCGAATGTAGGTATGGTTTGGATGTCTATTTTCCGGTTAATCAAGTTTAAATAACCAACCTCACAATAATATATCTAAGAAATCTAAATTAGCAAGCAACAATAATACTCAGCAACTTTTAATGTCGAAACCCCAACAGATAAAAACAATGGGATCAATTCGGGACCACCGCAGGTCCAATCAAGCATATAATCTCCAACGGTTACAAGATACAACTTATAGGCCACTCTGTTGAATGCTTGTACCTTCGCTGCAATGCCTCCTAAGGTAAAAATAGCCTCCGAAACACAGTTTTGAGACCTAAACATGAGATCACAATTTAAATTGTTTCGTTCATGAATTGCCAAAAAACTACCTGCAGTAACAGAGTCAAATATCACTTGACATATAATATCTTCTGTAATACCATTTGTAAACAAAAAATCTGTTCTGCAGCACCACTTTAATGATAAAAAGAATGTTCTTATCTAGGGCAGCTGGAAAGCTAACTCAATTGAGCAGGATCTTTTGTTCTTCAAGCATCATCTTCCACCTTCACATGAGAATAATTGAATATGGCACTTCTTGAAACACCTTCTAAGGACAAGCAACTCAACAAGTTTGACATTATTCATGGTTATTTCCGTTATTAAATTCCTACATCCATTCTAATAAAATTTTAACAGTGAACTATGCTCAAGTCACCAAAACACATATGAAGCATTCAGCACAGACAAATCCCCACTGCAGTAGAGTACCTTGGGCAAACCAAAATGCCTTTGCACTGTAACGGGTTTCTTCAAATTGTCAGCTACAGAGTAATAATTTGTAATGTGCAAAATAAATAAATAAATACAATAGCATACTTCAGATGATAATTACTAAGGTCTGATGCCACATTAAAAAGAACTTAATCATTCAATCCCATTATGGTGAAGTTTCTTGTAGTTTGTTTGTATCAGCTATCTTATTTGAATACTTGTTAAACTGTCAAGCAATTATAGCCATTCTCAGTGCAAGTTTTAATTGTGAACTCAGTTCAAGCAAAACCAGTACTATTTATTGGGCAGTTCAGCAATTGTTGAATTTTAGATGTGCAATATTCCAGGAAAAGTTTGTTAACTGCAATTTCCTGCTACACTTCAACCTCAGAAAGGCCTGGATTATGGGTTTTTTGTGACCCACTAGTGTTTGACTCTTGCATGTTGAGACCATCAGTTCTTCAGTTAATATACTTGGCCTTATGTTTATGCCTGTTAGTTGGATCATTAGGCATCACTGACGTAGTTGGTGCAGCTGGAGTACTAGTTGGTGCAACTGGAGCAAGAATGGGGGCAGGGGTATCCCCTTGGCTAGTGTGACCTTGTGGCTAGTTTCATTAGTACTCCTTTTGCTTCTCTTAGGTGGCATCTTATAACCTTCAAAATGAAAGAAGAGAAGGTAAATGCTGGTCTTAGAGAAATAAGTATGGTGATAATATTAGGAGCAATAGAAAATATCCCTTCCAGGTGCATTACAAATGTCGCTGTCCTTGAGGCGTTATTTGCCCTCACAAATAGTGCAACGGGTAATGACAAATCGTCTCTAGGATACAATGAAGCCCAGCCAAAAGTGATTATCAATTTGCGCTTTGCACTTGGCGAAAATTGACCCAAAATACCTTTGGTGATCGCAAATAGAACAGGTTCTGGAATTCTGTTTCGGCAGAAAACAGAACCCAGAAGAAGAAGAGAAAGAGTAGTAGATTGCCTTTAGAAAACCTTGTGAAAATAGGAAGAGTAACCTGAATATTTTTTTCTACCCATTCTTGAATGCCTGATCATCTACATATAGATCAGAACATGACTGTTAGGAACAGTCGTGTCTCACCTTTTGAATTTGAATTAAAATAACTATTAATAACAGTCATAAACTGCCACTAAACAGTTACTTCTACAACTGTCATAGTGACCGTTTGAAATCTGACCCTTTGATCTCATTTTGTAGCATTTTAACCATCCAATCAAGATATGAAAACTTTGTCCTATCTTTCCTATGTGAAACAAGACTTCGTAAAGGCAATAACAAAAAGAAGCAAAAAACTGAAAAAAACCCGTAAACTCAAAACAACATTTAAATATTTTGAAAATATTTCAACAGGTCATAATCAAAATGACTCACCCACACACTACTGAAGGACTCTGGAACCAGATCTTGTGTAAAATAATGAAATACAAGATACATGGTTTGATAAACTTAGAACTCCTGTAATGTCCCAAGCAAAATACTAGCCACAAGGCGAACAACTCAAATTAGGTGGGTCTATCAACATGACCTAAAAGCATAAACATTTACTTGGTTCATTATATACTGAGCTAAGGGTTCATATTCTATCAATGTGGGATATCACACATATTATATACTGAACTATGGTTCATATTATAACAGGTTTGTGTTGATAGAGAGACATTCAGCTTTTAGATAATTCAAGAACAAAGCCTGCCCTGAGGTGATTAATGAGTGTCATTTCTTTGAGCCCATCAAAATTGTTGAAGTTCAAGCATGCCAGATCTGTCATTACAACCGTCATTGGAGTGTTGTTGAGTCTGTTCAATCTGTCCAAAGCTTTTCATAAACTACATTGACATTGATTCTAGTTCTAAGTCCATGTGTTGCAATGTCTTTGTAATCTGCATCATATTGGTATTCTTTAAAGGCTTGGTGTTTTGATCATTAAGGGCTTGCGATTTTTTCTTCTATGAAAACTAAGAAGATATACCTCCTATGATGGTTGTGGGTAGGGCTGGGTACAGGGTTATCCGAACCGCCCAGCTTGCCCAATCCGAACTGATCTGCATACAAATAAATGGTTTCGCAGACACAATACAGGCGGATGCGGTTTGAAATATGGCATTATTGCGGATTACAGGTTTTACTCGTACCCGCAAGAACTTGCCCGCACTTAGACTTTTTTTTTTAAAGAACCTAGCCCATTGATTTCATTCATCCTATCCTAGATGGAGTTTGCGAGTTTGCAAATGTTTTTATTTTATTTAATGGGTTTGAATTGGATGAAGTTTGACAATAATTTATTGTTATTTTATTATTGCATTTTGGATGAATGTAAAAGTTAATGAAGAATTATTTTTAGGTAAGTTTATGATTTTGAATGATTTTACTTTAATTATATTATTGGGTAGTGAATGATTTTGATGATTTAGTTTAGGATTTTGAAAGACGTGCTTGTGTTAGTTTATGATTTTATTTATAAGTTTAAGATTTTGAATGATTTGCTTATATTAGGAATTGATTTAGTTGTATTTTTAATTTTATAAGTTTTAGTTCATTAATTATTAATGTTGAGCATTTTAGAAAATGGGGAGAAAATGGCCCAAAATAAATATTTACAAAATGAGGGGAAAAAAAAAAAGGCCCAAAAATAAATTTTTAAAGAAAAAAGGTCCAATCCGCAAACCACCCGCACATCTGCGAACCCTATCCGCACAAACCGCAACCCGCACTGCAGGCGGTTGCGGATTCAATTTTTCCCAAACTGCGCATATGCAGGCGAGTCCAAACTGTAAACCGAACCGTTCGAAACCAAATCGCAAGCACCCCTACTTGTGGGCATCAGATCTAGATCTTGTTAGGATTCATGCACCAGAATTGGTACTTTTGTGGTGGATGGGGCTGATATAATAGAAGCATAGTCAGGGTACATGGGAATTTGCTTCAATGAATGGTTTAATGTGGATAATTAATTTTCTAGTGCTGTCATTGTGGCTGTAGCCCGTGGGAGTAATTTTACAGCGAAAGTTTTTTTATTTAAAGGTTTGTTTTGTGAGAGATGACAAAGTTTATTCAGCAAAAAAGGTTCCAACACACTACTCATCCCAATTTATTAAAGCCTTATTATTATAGAAGAAATCTTATTTGTTTCCATCATTTTTGTCTATCAAGGTATCACATCTTCCAACTTTGCTTTATGCTTTTTGTATTTAATCATTTGCTTTTACCTTGCCATTAAACATTTAACCAAATTTGTATCATGGTTGCATAATCACTGGTTCAAATAGAAGCAGATGCACTGCCACACTTACCTAGGATTTATTTTCTTGTCCTTAAAAAATTCGTTTTACTTTTTGTTGATGGTAAGAATAAGCAAAACTGCAACTGTACCACATGCTCTCTTTTTTCTTTTTGTCTTTTTCCTTTGGTCTTTCTTGAATGGTTATGGGATCATCAATCCAGCAGTTGCACAAGAGTGATTTCAATTTTCAAGCTTAATGCTTGGGGAATATGTTTAACAAATGCAATTTGGTTGTGGTCTTTGGAAGGAGGATGAATGGCAGATCATTGCCTTGAATTCCTTGTGGAAGTGATGAAATCATTTTTTGTGATTTCATTCCATAATGTCTATTTTGTCCCTGTTTGCCTTTTCCCTCGGGTGTAGTGGACTATATCTGAATATGTTAGTTGATTGGTAATAGTTGTCTTCCATGCTCATAAATGGATGTGTTACTGCTGTATTCATGATAATCCTGTAACACTCTTTGCTATATTGCATCTCATCTATGCCAAAATTTTGAAGTGTAGGCAGTATTCACCTTCTCTCTTTCAGAGAGAAAGCGAGCTATGATTGAAGACCAGTTGTGTGCCTATTACTGGATGCTGTTTGTTAATAAACTGTCAGCAATGTTTGAGACTGAGCTTTGCTTGTCATGCTACATGCCTTGTGTTTGAGTTTTGGACTACCAATCTTTCCAATTATTTGGCATAAACTTTCCAGATTTATCATGATTTATATTAGATTTCTGTTTTGACGTGGTTTCTTTCCATTGAAATTGTGTCATATCCTATTACATTCACTGCACAGATTTCCGCCCCAACCCTCTCCTAACAACAAAAAATGACCCAAAATTAGAAAAAATTTAGTAGAATGTTTTCTTCTTGTGAGGTAAGTTCACTGTAGAATTTTAACCTGTATGTCCTTTGGTTCTGTTCCATCCTCTTCTAATGATCTGATAACTCCTTTTGTGTCTGTAAACAATATAATTGGTTATCTTTGAGATGTTTAAAAGATTGCTTTAATGACAATTCATAAAGTTTTTAATGAGAATACAATCTGTTCAAAACAAGAGAAAAATTTGAGAATACAATGTTCAATAACACATTGTGTTTCTATTCTTTCTCCATTGTGCTTGTAATCAAAACATTGCACCTCTTCTTCCTTTAATTTACAAGTAAGCTCATCTTCTTTGACTCCCCTTAATCTTGGTGAATCAAAATCTTATATCACATTGAGAGAAAAATTTAAATTTTTTTTTTTTTTTTCCATCAATGAAAGTAAATAATTTGTTGTATGCTTGATATGATGTTACATCACAGGATAAGTCATCAACACCATCACGTGATGAAGGTTACTTGCAACGCCGAGATGAAAGG
Source organism: Camellia lanceoleosa (assembly GCA_025200525.1). Lineage (NCBI taxonomy): Eukaryota > Viridiplantae > Streptophyta > Magnoliopsida > Ericales > Theaceae > Camellia > Camellia lanceoleosa. Next base: position 154,072,043 of record CM045764.1, read on the forward strand.
TCTGAAGTAAGAGGATCTTCATTCTCACACAGGGATTCTAGAAAACGTCATTCTAATCCTGATCCACTTTATCCCAACAAATCCAAGATAAGTGATAGAAATGCAGAACCGCCAAGTGAGGTCTTATGGATAGGGTTTCCAGCTTTGCTGAAGGTAGATGAAGTGACTTTAATGAAGGCTTTTTCACCATTTGGTGAGATTGTGAAGGTTACTGCATTTCCAGGTCGTAGTTATGCCTTTGTTCGCTTCAAAAATGTAGTGGCAGCCTGCAGGGCAAAACAAACTCTCCAGGGGAAATTATTTGGTAATCCTCGTGTGCACATATGCTTTGCAAAGAGTGAATCTAGCTCATCCAACAGTGGAAGGAACTCAATGAATTCCCCTCCTTCCCCACATTTCAAGTCATATGGACGCATGGGGTCATCTGAGAACTTTCGACAGGATAGAAATTTTGGGAGCTTCACCGAAGATCCAGACATGAGATCTCGTTTTGTGGCAAATCTGGAGTCTCGGGATCCTGATGTCATGAGTTTAAGCCGGAAGGGTAATTTATGGGAAGGTATGGGTGGTGCATTTGAACAGAGGAGGTTCCAAGAACCGGGGCGTGAACTAGGATTACCAGAAAATATGTATGAACGCCGTGGTAGTCCTACAAGAGACCGAGGTGATCATTTCCATGATTTTTCTTCTCAGCAATTTCCTCAAAAAGGTCCATTCTATGATGATTCTTGGGACTTGCCAGAAGAGCCCTTGCTCTTTCATGGAGCTAAGAAACTAAAAATTGGCTCTTTTCCTTCAGAGAACGAGCTTCCAGAATATCGTTTCTCCAGTTCGGACCAAGCAAAACATGGTTTCCCTAGGATGTTCCATGATCTTCCTCAACCCGAGGCCCCTGATAAAAAATTTGAGTCTAAACCTTTTGGGTATAATCAAATTGATGACCGCCCTATGAATTTAACCCAACCGTACGGAGAAAGGAGTGAACACTGGAATGCATCTTATGATAGCTTCCCAGATGGTTCTGGTTTAACTCCTCCAAACCCTGTTGAGTGGAAAAGATTAACTCCCGAATCACATCAGTCTTCTTTGACTGAAGAGTGGAAATGGGAAGGGACTATAGCAAAGGGAGGAACTCCCATCTGTCGGGCTCGCTGCTTTCCTGTGGGAAAAGTACTGGACATGATGTTGTAAGTGATAAACTCGTCTTTGGTAATGTGAGATTTCTGGAGTAGTTGACATGATTAGTGCCAAATAGATTATATAATTTACTGACGGTTATTGCATTTTCTCTTTCAGATTTGAGGTACGCTAATTATTTGATTCCCTCTTGCCTGCTTTTAACCATACATGAAACCTAAGATATTAGTTAAACCTTTAAATCTTCTCATGAAAGTGTTTTTTTTATCATTTGTTTCAGTCTTTTAGATGTCTTCTCTCTCATTTTTAGAGTACCTACTGTTAGTCGTCCTATGAGAATGGAACCCTGCTATCATGACAGATCCTTTTAGTCTGTGAACTCACTTTATGTAAACTAAAATTGGCTATTTTCAAATACCATGAGAAACAAATCAGACCTTTTTCATGTCTGTGAAACAGGAGACAATAAATTCAGTATCTTTTGACACCTGAATTCACGTGCACATGAGAACTTGGATAGTGAAATTTATAAATATATTCAAATGCTGCAGGCCTGAATTCTTAGATTACACAGCAAGGACTGGCTTAGACATGCTTGCAAAGCATTACCATCAAGCAGCTAGTGCCTGGGTGGTGTTCTTTGTTCCAGGGAGTGATGGTGATATTGGATTCTACAATGAATTCATGCATTATCTGGAGGAGAAACGGCGAGCAGCAGTGGTTAAATTGGATGAAAGGACCACCTTGTTTCTTGTACCCCCTTCAGAATTCTCGGAGAAAGTACTCAAGGTCCCAGGGAAACTGAGTATTTCTGGTGTTATTTTAAGGTTAGAACATTCTGGTTCCAATTTGAGGTCTTCTCTTCAACATCCAAATGAAAAAATAGATACTAATTTCATGCCTTACCATGGGGATACACCGTCAGGACCTTTTACCCCATTACCGCCTTTTCCAAATATGGGAAAATCTGGGGTCAGTAATTTATCTTTTCTGGGGAATTTGTCTACAGCAGCTTCACCTGCATCTTTGTCGGGCTCTGCTCATGCTATTGGAAGTACATCTAATCCCGCTAATGAGAACAGGCATGATTATATGCTTCATCAGCAAAACCCAACATTTGTACCAAACTGGTCACCTCAAAATCTGCAGAACTCAAATTCTGGTACTGGTAATGTAGCATCACAAGCATCAAATACCACTGTTGATCCTGCTTTTCAGGGATGTAATGCGGTCATGCCAAGGGTTGTGCAAGAACCTAGTTACACCACTGGAATTTCAGGTATCCCAATAGAAGCTAAGCCTCAAGTTTCTTCATCCATGCCCATTGCAGTGCTTCAACCTGAAAAACTCGCGCAATTGGCATCATCCCTTCTTGGGCGACCAAGGCAGCCGGGGAGTGGTCCCGCTTCATCTATAGGGGAAGATTTTAGGGAGCCGAGCACTGTGAATCATTCTGAAAACTTGTACAGGACACCAGCACAATATGGTTTACAGAACCAGGTACATTCTGAGCTTTCGGCATCTCAGTTTGGTCAACTGCAGCCTCAGCAGCAGGGATCAAATGCGCCTGCGGTGCCTCAAAGAGAGTTTCAGACAGGTGCTCAAGGGAATCAACAACTGCACAGTTCTGGAGTGCAAGCAGAAGATGCAGATCCCCAGAAACGCCTGCAAGCAACGTTACAGCTGGCAGCAAGCCTTCTTCAGCAAATCCAACAAGGGAAAGGAACTTGAGAAGTACGAAGGGTGGACACCAAATATGAAGTCTGATGCTTGGCGATTCTAGAGATGGCTACATCCATCCAGAGTGTAATTTTTTGTGGTTTTCTTTGTTTAAATAACATATGTTTATCTTAATCAGAATCACCAAGGTTAGTATACAGACACATGGAAAGTGGACCCGCCAGTTTTGATGGCCACTTTCAATGCAATGACTTGGCCTTTCTTTCGTTCACTCTGCTCTGCTCTGTTGTATGCGCTTAGGGTGTATCTAGACATTTTGTAGTTTCAACTTGTTTGGAAATGTTATGTGGTTGTGATAAGGTGGTGGAAATGTCACAGTTTTGATTATTGCTCTTATTGGTACTGTGTTACAACACTAGTGGTAAACTCTACAGACTTGCTGGCTATTGAAATGCTTTCTTGTTGCAGACAAGTAGGAATTAAGGGATGGTTTGAGATATAACTCATGAATGAAAAACCCCTTACTGGAAATTTGATAGCTTTTATTGATATTGAAGAATAAAATACAGAAAGAATCGGTAGATTACATAAAGAATGATATATAAAAGATTACAAACAAAACTACACTGAACTTATTTGGCACGTCTGTGTTGCAAATATACAGCAAGTATGGATACTAATTTAGCTATTACAACAGATAAGCAAGAATGATTAATCCTAGAAATATAAGTAAGTAGATGTATCTGTTGCATTTGTTGCATCTCTACTAAGTATGGATCGAGCTTCTATAATTGATCGAGGGGGCTCAAGATCTTTCTCCTGGAGGGCATTTCCTTGCAATCGCTGCATCTGGGAAGCAAAAGTGTCATCCAAAATCTACAAGGCAAAAGGGAAAGGGAATAAATTTATTATTTTCCCCCTATAAATTTAAGATGTATAATCAAATGACTTGGCTGTTAAAAGATCCTACTTACCCCAAGAGCATAATAAGAGCCATTGTACCAGACTCGATTTTCTTTTCTGCCCTCCAGAAATTTCAACACGATCTGGTAAAAATGAACAATGCATCAGAAGTAACCACAACCATATACAAATGGAAAATATGTAGTAGTAGTAGTATATTTTCTTTACCTGCCCCATTCTATCCCAAAACCCACGACAAGTTGCAATGAATATCCGACTTGTAAAGATGTCGTGCAAGTTAGATATGGAATCGATGAGTTGTGAACTTAGCATTTGCATTCTTTCACGGACCTCAGCCTCTCCATCTGCTTCCTTTGTTTCCTCTAGAATCCTTTTGAGCCGTGTGTTCCTATTATCTTGCATCTGAAACAAGTACCATACACACAATGATAGATACATATATGGACTCAGAGTTTGTATTTGTTTCTAGGATTTTATTCAGGTTAAAATTTATGCTGTTCGATTATAGGTTTAGACTTTTATTGCTAGATTCAGTTGATTCCAATTATTCCTTGAACTTTCAATTTTTTCACTATTATAGAGTATTACCTATCAGATACTTCAGCTCGTATTCATATAATTCATATACTTCCCAATTATTTACCTTGAATTTATGAAGCAAGTAGAATTTTAGTATGAAGTTTCCAAAAACTAATCTACCCTCATCAAAGTTAATTTTATCTTTTCATTTTAAGTTAATATTCATATACTTTCCAATTCTTTACCTTGAATTTATGAAGCAAGTTGAATTTTAGTATAAAGTTTCCAAAACATAATTTCCCCTCATCCAAGTTAATTTTATCTTTTCCTTTTTAAGTGTTGGCTTGCAGGATTATGACCTGAAGTTGAACATCATGGTTGCCACATGCTGTTAAACCAGAAAAAAAGTCTCAGAGGGATGGTAGTGCTTACATTGTTGACAAGCTTAACTACTGTTGCCTGCATGTAATTTTTGTATTTTGTTCTCAACAGGACAGTTATTCCGTTCATCTGCTCTCCAAAAAGCGACTTCTTATCTTCAATGACAGGTAGATAGGATGCCCAAGACTTCAAAATGTCCTCAACCTTGCAGTGTAAAACATCAAGAATCCTCTTGATGGTGTTCAAAAAAGTTCCCAACTGCCAAGGACGGACAAGAAAATTCAGTAAGACAGATGCACCTTTTGTAAGTGCTAGGAGCTAGGAAGCATAGATACGGATACGAGATACGGATACGACACGATACGGATACGGCGATACGACAAAACCTAAAAAAATAGGATACCGATACAGCTATGATACGTTTGTGAAAAATATATTTTTTAAAATTATTGATAGTGAGTTACACATAAGCTAAAGAACGTTGAGAAACCACAATGTAATTTTATAATACAAAATACTAACTTTTAAGAATTTTGTATTAATTTCAGCTAGTAGCTTGTTTACTTTTTAAATTTTTAATAGGTTTTGCAAATATTTTATTTCAATTTCAAGTTTAATATATTTATATTACAATAATAAAACAATTCACAACTTGTCCCTATACTTTTTTCTTTGACACTAGTGAAAAATATTGTATTCATGTTTACTTGCTTATTTATTTATTGATATTGAATTTTACCATTGTTATATTCTCTTGTTAATTCTTACTTTCTACGTAGTTATAGGGGACATGTATGAAATAATTAGGATACATCAATTTGATAAATTCTATTATTTAACTCACTATATGCTCTTCTTATTGAAGAACTTAACAAAGTATTAGAAAAATATTCTTATATTTATGCTTGCAATTATATTATATTATATTACTATGCAAGAAATGTTACAATTCTAATTTCATAAAACAAGTAAACATGACTTGGAGTATCTGATACTTTAAAATTAAGTATCCGATACTCAAAAATTAATAAAAAAATAATTAAGAAGTATTCGATACTTTTAATAAGTATTCGATACGTATCTGCGAGTATCCAAGGAGTATCGGTATCCGATACAGATATGATACGGATACGTCACTCTATTTGAAGTATCCGTGCTTCATAGGCTAGGAGGAGAATTCTTTGGTTGAAGACTTCTTTGCTGAACTTTTTTTTTTGAAAGAATTTTTTTGCTCGACTTGAATATTTATGGCACAAAACATCCCAAATTTTCTATTCTTTTTAATAACTTGAATATTTATGACACAAAATGTCCCAAATTTTCTATTCTTTTTAATTGATAGTCCTAATTTGACAAAATTTTCAGACTGAATTCATGATAAACGTAATAACAGTCGTTTCTGCTGCCTAATTCGGTTGACTGATATAACCTTGATCGGATATAGTATACAGTTTCAGAACTTACTTGACTAGGAACAGAGTAAAGAGCAGTTGATTGTCTTCCTGTTAGTTTATGAACTTGCATACCAAGCCTTTTTGGAATGCTATCTTTCAATGGAGTCAAGATATCACTGTATTGCTTTTCCATTGCTTTTATGATTGCTCTTTCCACATTTGCGACAGCCTTAAGAAAATCAGCAATTCACATTTAGGAAAATTATTAGAATTAGTAAATAACAGTACTTGTGGCTCGTGGTAACTGTTGGGTAAACTTTAGAACTCACATTCTCCAAAACCAATGAATATTGAGGCCATCGATTCATGACAACTTCATACTCAATAAGCATTTCTTTGATCTTCTCATACATTTCCTCAGCAAATGGTGAGGTAGAATGATTTGTAAGTACTCCAGACCATGGCACCTGCAAGAAGCAGTTCCTCATCATAGTTATTCAGTAAATAGTGTCTGATTGATTCTTGAAAGAAATGCTAGTCATTCGATTGAATATGATGCTTGGATGTGAAAAGCTTAAAAGGAAGGTACCTTCTCCGCCTTGCAAAGCTCGAGTAAGGTAAGTTGCATATCCTGTACCCAAACCATTATGTAATTGTGATACAAATTTCTCGAGTCCACACCACCTTGCACTGCACTGTAGGATACAAAAGTTATAGTATGAGAAAGAAAGCTTCAACTTCTACATTGGAAATAGGCAGGTTGCTAAAAATTTTCAAACCTGATATTCCACAATTCAAGACTCCTTTCAAAATCAGCAGTTGCTATCAGAAGTTCATTTACATGTGACAGGGGGCTAGATGGAGGCCATGCAGCAAGAAAACATCTAACCCTCTTGCACAACTCGATGCTGTAAACCGCGGCTGTGATGCTTGATAGGTCAATTGAACTGAAAAATATAAGTCATAAAATTGTTGTTGTTATCAGCTTGAGAAGTTAACAAAATTCAACTCTTATCAGTGCCTATCTACAATCAAACTGTCTACATCAGTTTCTATAAAAAATATTATCCAATTTCGCAATAAGTTCATTGCGAATGAGAGTTTCCTACCTAGGGAGTATATGCTGATTGTGGATCTTAATATCTGCCTGAATTTCACTGCTTATATTTATACAAAGGTTCTTCATTTTCAAATATGCTGTGGAGATGGTAATGGAATCCATAAGAATGCCCTCGGAGTTACTTGACACAAACTCATCAGTCTCCAACATGTGCTTGCGGCACCTCTTTGCTGCTGCTGTCTGCAAACAAATGCTATTTGGTTTAAACTGAAACATTGAACGTATTGCAAAAAAGAAGACAATCTAGTTGCACAGACAAGTGAAAAAAGATAGCATGATTTGAGTCTACATGTTCTTCAGCGGAAGGTAGAGTATGTGGACCTCATGTTCATACTGTATATTTGTTGGTTTGGTAAATGTAGCTCACCTGTAGATAGTTTCTCAACACTGTCTGTGCATCTTGAATAAGTATATCATGAAGAAGAGTGTATACTTGCACTGAAGGTGCTAAAGCCGGTGCAGCGACCTCTGGTATTGAACCAAATATATCTGTTAAACCTGATGGAGAGTTTTCATCCAACGATTTGTAGTTCTCAAAGACAGTTGCCAAGAGACTCTCAACTTGGGTTTCACAGTCCAACAATATGCTTTTCTGCAGGACAAGTAGTTAAACAACTATGTTATGTTCATGAGTAAGAAACAAGTCATACAAAATGTTGTGCAGAAAAACCTTCCAAGAAGGAAACACCATAAAACATCACAGCAAAGTCACTAACCAAAATTGTAGTAGTACTATGGTTACTCTAGCTTATATTAGGAGAATTATTAAATAATCTTGTGGTATTCTCAAGAGACAACTATCCTCATTGGACATTGACACTTCTCCAGCACTCCTTACACAACCAACCACACATGTTGGATGTGTCAAAACCATGTCTTTGTTGCCGTGAACAGCATCAATATGCGTCTTCCAATAACAAGGGCTGACACGGGATAGTGTACAAAGGATACCAAACTAGTATGCATTTAAAGGATTTTAGGCACAATTATCAAAATGTTTGTAACTAGCCTGCTAAGTCTAAATCCTTGAAATTGAAAGGCCCTACTCAGGTAATCAGCTCAGGAATGAACACACGCATGCACACAAAAATAAATCAATAAACACAGTAGACTACTGTCATATCCAGACTGATACTTATTTGATGACACTACTGGAGCACAGCTTGGTGAGGACAATCCTCAGGTACTCCCGTATCTGTGTGCACATTTTTCCTGTTTTAATTAAAACTACACAATTTAATCTTTTTATTTAGCTACTTCCGAAGAGCCCCAGGTATGAGCAACACATGCAACTGGTCATTTTGAGAGACTTAACTTTTCCGTCATATAGTTTTTGCTCCTAGGAAACTTAGTGACAAGTGCAAAGTATCATTCAAGTGATTACAAACATAATGGACATGGTTTGGAAAGGCTTACCTCTTGTCTAGTTAAGCTTTTCTCAGTCCTGGCCTTTATAACAGGCACAAGCAACTCATACACAAGCTCTAAGCAATCTTTTGTAGGAGTTGCCACATTCATGACATATGAAAGATATCTGTAGAAGTTTAAAAGTTGAGTGAAAATTTTGCAAGGGATGCCTGAACCAGGAATGTATGAGCCAAATATTATTTAACTTAGTGTTGATCTTTAAGTACCTTAGCTTAGTGTATGAATCTGATACTCCATAGTAGTCGGCAAACTCGCTAAGCAGCCATTTCCAAGGTCCATCTAGCCTTAAATTTCGCTCATGAAAGTGCTGTGAACGCATGGCAGCTTCCAGCAACAGATCATATGCAAGCGTTTCCACAATAGGTCCACTCTGTCGTATGTTTAGAATCAAACAAGAAATAAATGTCTCACTCCAGTCCATGAGTACAGGAGATTTATATACATCATTATATGTGATATCACATACAATTTTTTTTATTACCAAAACAACTATATAACTATGTGATTTTTGCAAAATGAAACGATTTAACATTCTAGACATTAGCCAGTATCTTTAAGTCAAGTAAGTTATTCCTCACTGAGGGAGTTATTTTTTCAGCAAAAGGAAAATTTTGACACCCAACTAGTTGGGCTAAATATATGGCTTTGCTGTATTGAGATAAAATTATACCTTGATGTGGGCAGTCTCGTTGGATGTAATTGTACTACCAATGGAGAGCTGGACCTTTCCAACACATTCGTGATCATCATGGTAAATTTGCCACCACCGAAATCTATCATTCTGCGTGGTTTGGATTACCAGATCATGTAACTTGCCAAATCAAATTAAAAAAAGCTCCATTATCAGAATATAAATAGATGGTACATACAGGATTTTCAGTCAATGATGCAATTGGAATTATTGCTCGACCATGGATAGTTTTCTTGGTATCCTGGACTTCAAGTAAAAGAGCATCACCTTGGTTCTCTGGAAAACTGAAATTCATGCACATAGTAAGATTTTTTTTAATGTTAATGGTAAACATAACCGAGTATCATTGAACAAATGCAATGTCAAGGGTTCACTAGCAAACATTATACGAGTATGCCTAGTACATCTTAAGGTCAAAGACCATCAAAATCACCACAATTCAAGCTGCTAACAACTAGCCAACATGGTTCAACTTGAGTGCCTTCTAACTCTTTGGGTAAACATGACACTGACCAACCTGTAATCCTTTCATAAAATACAACCGAATACAAAAGATCGTACTCATAACTAGTTTCTACTACTACAATGTGGATTCCATCTTCCTTTTAGTCCATCACTCAGACAATTTTTTCTACTAAATTAGGAGCTTTTACAATAATAAAACAAATCAAAATACAATTCACTTTATTTTGACTATAAAGAGCCACTTTATAATATTAGGAATAAGAATTCACAGAATTTTTTTGACTTAGAAATCAGTGCTTTGAAACAGAAGAACCACCATCCATAAATAAGATACTTACAACACATGATAATCGCCAGTTCCAGGCCGCAAGCAAATAGCAGAACCTTGTTCATCTTGAGTATCTTCTGTAGAACTCTTCAGGTGAAATAGGCATGACAGCCGCTCTGCAAACATGACAGGAATTTCTAATCATCTAACTGAATCAATACAGATGGGAAACCAATACTCAATACACACACTGTTAAAAATCAAATGTGTAAATGAGAAGAGAAGAATGCATGTGAAGTGGGAATAGCCTTCAAATACTGCCTACAGACATTTCTCTTCTCCTATTGTCCTCAGATGTCCAAAGGTTTGTGTCTAGGAATTTAAATGGAGGCCTACTTTGAAAATTTTACTGATTATACTATCTTTCTTGGTATCTAGGTTCCTAAACTAGTCATGATTATTTAATCCTTTTTAAAGTAATCTTGATTTTCTATGTGTGATCGATAAAAACTAGATAGATAAAGAAAGTAAAGCAAAGATTAAAAATAGATCAATGTGTCAAGAACGGCAAACCTTCAGATGTCACCGACAATGAGGCAATTTTAAGAGAATTGATGCTGGTTTTCACAAGTGATGAAACATGTCGGACATATTCTGCTCCCACTTGCATATACATTGCACTTCTCAGTGAGTATGTGCTCTTAAGTTTCCGTCTTGGTATTATGCGAAGCTTTCTCACTGCCAAGCAATTATTTCATAATTTTAGGTTACAAATCCAGTTAACAGGAAGGTCCAAAAGAAGATCAGATTGTTTTTTATTATCAATGTCAATAGAAGTATGAGAACTAATAGATCTGCATATTATCACAACACAACCACCTTGTCTCCACAAACCTTCATATTTGACAGATGAAAATTTGAAATCATCAAAATTACCTTGCAGCTGCGAACAAATGCAACTAAATAATACAAAGAAATCTGGTGCTTGCAATCTAGATACAAATACAACACAATAGACAATGGCCAGAAGCCCATTTGAATGGACATGTCAAAGACCCCATTCCATATGACCTGAAGTATATGTGTAAAGAGTAAACTGAACTTTAGAACCCCCATCTAGTTACAAGCATACCTTCCACTCTAATCTTTCCAACTACTTTCTTTACTTTCAAAGAGCCTGCTTGTTCTGTACTTGAAGTACCCTTCCTTTGCATTGATTGAACACCTCGAGGTTGCAATAAAAGTTTATGTAGCCTATTTAATAAGATAACAAGGAGAGATCACTAATTAGATTTGAGAACTAGCATTCAAACTGAAAAGACGACCACCAATAACAAATGCTGATAATTGATTGCACACACTAGCAGAAGGCAACTTACCCAAATGCACTTCGGAGAACCAGGCACTCATCGCGTAGGAATTCAGGTGCCTCCGTGCAGCCTCTTGCCCAGGCATTTAGGCAAAGGCGAATGCATGCATCATAGGCAATTAGAGTTTGCCATGCATTTTGACCACTGCCAGAAGAAGAGCAATTTCAGATTTCAGAATGGGAAAATGATCACACGTGTATATCAAGCAAGCTGTTTAGATATCAGAATGGTAAATGACTGTGTGTAAAGGAAGTGATTCAGCACAGCTTAACTCAACAATTAGCAAGCAGCCCTCTGCTAAATTGATCCTCGAAATTCAGTGAGGACTTAGAGGGCAAGTACTAAAAACCATGTAGAGTGAAACAACCCTGAGTCCAATGATTGTATCAAAGCCTTAATACCAATTGCTTTCTAGTCTATTTACATATCCTCAAGAGTCATATGATCAAAGCTATTTACAGTAACGTTGATGCACAATTTGGTACAAAAAAAAATGTGATTACTTTGGCAGTGACTAAGACAACTCTGACTGTCGCAGTTAAACAATAAAAACTCCAACTAAAGTGAACACCAAGGATAAACAAAAAGGCCAAAAAAATGGATCATACCTGGCATCATAATAGGGTGAATTATCAAATGAATTTGTTTGCCAATAAGGGGCGGGTGCTTCCATTTCTCCAGCTACTGTTTTGTTTTCCCTGTACAAGAGAAACTTTCAAAACATACTGCAATTTTTATGTGGAAAACAACTCAAGACAAAGTTTTAATGCACAATGGCACATGGACTGAAGATTTACTATACCTTTCAACATGTTCATTTTTTTGAGATTGTACTCTCCAATCAGAACATGCCTCTTTATCACCTTGAAAACCATCTTCTGATTCTTTAGACAAGTGTATCGCATCAAAACTCCTCTCCATTTCAGTCAAACCTTCAGAATCTTCTCTTAGTTCATTTTCAGCTCCAGATTTGTTTCCTTCTCTTCCAATATCTATAATTGGAGGTGCACTAGGAGTCCCCAAGTCTGTCACATCATTTCGCATACCATTACTAATGGGAGTACCCTGCAATTACCACCAAATCAATTAGACTCCAATCCAAAAAACCCTTTCTACAAAGTCCAACCAAATCAATTAGAATCCAATCCAAAAACCCTTCTGAATATATAGTTTATTGGGGAATGAAATCAAATCTTACATATGCATTGTGTAATTGAACTCTTTCATGCAATCGACAGCTTCCACCTGATTCAGTGTTTAGGTGTGCACCACGCATCCCAAAACCTAATACACCATCCGTAAATCTTCTATAATTTTCCGGCACTTCAATCCGAAGATCCTCCATCAACAACCCTTTATTCAGAGTAGACCCTTGTCCACCCTCCAATCCAGAAACTGCACTTTGATTCAAATTTCTGTTCAATTTTGAACCAAACATGTCATTGTGATAAGACTTCTCAACAGACTTTTCCAGAGATTCAACATCACTATATCTCAAACCCTCTTCCTCGGAGTAATGCCCACCCGGATCATTTGGAACCGACGCCACACTTTCATCATCATCACCATCATCATCGTCTTCATCATTGCTATCCAGACTAAGATTGACTGTGTTATGAGGTCCAAGCAAGCCAGAATGGAATTTCAAGGGGGGCAAAACATGGGGAGACATGTAAGTACTGCTATTGAAAGACAAAGGAGATCTGGGTGCGATGAATTCATGTTCAAAATTTTCTGTTAATGGCGATCGAGCATGGTGTTGTTCAATCTCCGATCCCTACAGTTAAAATTTCCCAATTGAATTCAAGATTGAAAACCCTTCTGAAACAGAACATCTATCTATCTATCTATCTATCTATCTACATATATATAGGTGTGTGGGTGTGCTCAAGAACTGTGAAAGACATGCGATAAATGTGTATATATGATCAAGAATTTCGAAATTGAATGCTGTAAGGGTTCTAATACCTGTTTGATCCAATTGATTGCGCTTTGGTCTAGACCCTCGGTGAACATCTTTACAGGGTTTTGCGGAGAGAGAGAGAGAGAGAGAGAGAGCTTGTGTTGAGCTTTGTTCAGAGGAGAGACAATAAAGAGCGCGTTGAAGGCGGTGGGAGACACCTAATGATAACGGCTAGTTTTGAAAATTGTTCAAAAGGCACTCCGTTAATAAACAATTGGAAAACCCGAATTCAAAATTCAGTATGGTCCATATGGACCCGGGTTCTAAAAATCTAGACAAATGGCAGCCTTTTTACCTTAATTTTAAGGGGATTTAAGACAAATTTTTATTTATTTATTTATGAATAATGTTATATGCATCAATTAGTGTATTGACTAGTATATTAATTGATGATATGACATAATTTAAAAAAATTTTAGATATGCATTAATTAGTGTACTAACTAATATATTAATTGATGATATGACATAATTTAAAAGATTTTTAGTATTTGTAATTTGTAAAGTGAGTGTGGTTAATAATAAAGTCATAACTAGAATTGATATACTAGCTAGTATACTAATTAATATATATAACACTACTATTTATTTATTTAAGTGATGGCAATAAGAATGAATGCCCCCAACCCCTCAAGTGTGGTGATGATAGTGATAAGAGTGCTGTTAGTGGTATGACGGTGTTAGTAACAATAGTAATGGTAGGAATGGTGAAAAGATAATAGTGATTATAATTTTGATAAAATAATATGATTTATCTTGTCAAATCTAAAAGATAATCTTTTAAAAAATTTAAAAATACCCAAATTAATTGATTTTTTGACTGACCATATAAAATATTTTTCTTGATTTTTCATCGTTTGCCATATTAAATGCAAAAGAAAAAAAAAATCGTTAAAACAAATAAAACATTACTAGTTAAATACGAGCAAGCCTATTATTTCTATGTGGATATATTTTTTTGGTATTAGACAATAAGATAAGAGAAAGATCAAAATAAGTGATGAGATAATGGAATTTATAAGTTAAGAAAGGATTATGAAAAATATGCGTGGCAGGATGATGTATGATTTTGAGAAGAGGTAAATGTAAAATCTCAACCCATATCCCTTGGGCAAGAAAAGTTTATAGACTATATGAGTGACTCTACATCATGCATTTTAAAATTATGAGGAATATTACACCATTTGCCACTATCTTCCTTTTAATTATTTATTTTTTTTATTATCGGCCGAAAAAAAATAAATTTGTTGACTCGTTGACTCCATTCTCTTTTCACCAGCCGCCACCACCTTCCTCCCTTCACTCCGTTTTGTTTCCAACACTAGCCGCAGCCACCACCTCCAACTGCATTTGTCACCCTACTTCTAGCATCTTCACCACCCGCTAATAATTATTATTTTTTATATAAAAATAAAGTGAATTGAAAGAAAATGGTAGCAAGGAAATTGAAGCTCTCCCCCAGTCGACAATAATGTTTGTTGACAAAACTTGTGGTGGAGATCTCGTCCTACATGTACCATTGACCTTATGTCATCACCTAAAGAACATAAAAACAAAAACAACCTCATCACTCATCAAAACTAACCCCCTCCCTCCTCCGCCTCAAAACAAAATGGTCTCTCACAAGGCTTCACCACGTACTGCTACATGCACAATGGCACAACACCACCACCATCTCCACCACCAAACCTCACTTAGCTTGGGATTTCAAAAGTTTTAGCTTCTTTATTTTTATTTTTGTGGGTTTATATTATTATTACTATTATTATCAGAAAACAAAAACACAAAGTGATGGAAAATGAAATTAAAAGCAAGAGCAACACCACAGCATGAGTACGTGTAACGTAAGGGCCACAGCAACACAAATGATGTGTATCTCTGAGTTGTCTCGCTTAATCACTCTCTCACTCAGCTTAACTGTCTCCATAAAAGCCATCTCTTCTTGGTTTTATCTCCAATTTGTCGCTTCCTAATCCTTATCCCAACCCCCTCCCTCCCTCCTCCCTTGACAACAAACAAAAAATAAAAGTAAGAAATAAAAGGAGCTGTAGTAAATAAGTTATTTATTTTTTAGAAATGTGTAGTAGATTTTTAGGGATAATCTCTAGTAATAGTTTACGACACAAAAAAATAAAAAAATAAATAATAATAATAATTTAAATAAATTTTAAGTTTCTAAAAACTTGGTGAGACCATCTCTAATAGTTATTTAAATCTATCATCAAATTTAAATTTGGTGAAAATCACTCATTTTCCTACTCTATTGGTTTCACCAAATAAGTATCAAATCCATAATTTCAATTTTCTTTCATCAAACTGAGAATCAATGTGCTTTTCATCAAATCACTATTCATAGTCATTTGATTTTCCCCACCGAATATCCCTCCGGATGGCCACCTTAAGTCAAAAATTTGTGAAAAATTTATACTGACCAATCAACCGGCCGAACATCCGCCTAGTCGTTTGCCCGGTCGACTAGTGTTCTAATGAAGTTTCAAAAACCTCCGTTGGAGCACTTGATATTAAATGAAACTTTTACTTAAATTTTTATTCAAATTTGATAAAAAAAAATTTGATGTACTGTTGAAGATGTTCTGAAGAATGATTTTCGCTTATGTCTCTGTATTATTAATTTTCTACTTGAAGAAAGATGCACTAAATAGGCCATGTAGATATGTTTGAATGTAAATTTTGTTTAGTAAACAAAACAAGTTAATTTTTTTTTTTTTTTTGGATAAGCAAAAGGAAATAACTTTATTGATATCAATAAATGGATTATATCAATAGGCCATGTAGATATGTTTGAATGTAAATTTTGTTTAGTAAACAAAACAAGTTAAATTACTTAGGGAAAATGCACTAAATAGGCCATGCATGTAGATATGTTTGAATGTAAATTTTGTTTAGCAAACAAAACAAGTTAAATTACTTAGGGAAAAAAACGGTTAAGTGAAAGTTGGGTGAGGGATGATTTCGACTTTCACTTTCTAATTATTAATTTTTAACTGAAAAAAAAGACACACTGAACACACTATATAGATATGCTTGTATGTTTTGTTTAGTGCATCTTTTGAAAAATTGATTACTTAAAAATTAGATGAAAGGTAATTTTGACTTATACTTTTTAATAAATAATTTTTAGTTTGAGAAAATATGTAGTACAGAGGTCATATATATGTTTGTGTGTGTATATATATATATACAGGCGGAATCAGAAAACTAAATCAGAAGGGGCACATTTTGATTACAACTTAAATTTTTTTTCCATAACCAATAATAAGAAGATAATAATAATTTTTGAAATAATATTAAGTACAATAACTGAAATAAATTATTACAAAAGTATTTTACATAAAATTTTATAATTAATTTCGAGTAAAATAAAAAATAAAGTATTGCGTGTAACTAGTGTATCGTGGACAATACAAAAATAGTCATATATTTAAGTCTTAAAATAAATTATATAATGGTAAGATAAATCAAATTTTCATCAAATTTAAATAAAAATTTCATATAATAGTGATATCATATTATTATTGACATATGATATCACAACCAATATAAATAAAGCAAAATATGAAGGGTGAACCTCGCATGCAAATATAACTAACACTCTTAGAAATTTTTACATATATAGTGAGATTAATTTTATTTGTATATCAATAATGATAGATATTACATTTATATTAAGATTTTTTCATAAAATTTTCATACATAAAAATATAATTTGTTGTAGTCACTTCATTTTCAATAAAACAATCACTATTGTTTTCATAAATATAAAAATGTCCTTGACATTTTATTCTAGATATTATTTTTGCTTAAAATTTTATTTATATACATATGTAAAAAAAAATAAAATAAAAAATTCAGGAACACGTGACCCCCTAAACCCCATGTAGATTTTATTAAGTGTAGATTTTATTAAGTGTAACTTCCGAAGCAAACTAACTTACGTAAATTGAAAAAAAAATGATTATTTAAAAATTGAAAGTGATGATTTTAGATTTTACTTTTTAATTATTAACTTTTAGTTGGAGAAAAGATGTATCAAAGATGTATTATATATATACAAGTAGATTTGTTGATAAATATATATATATATATATCTGTAGATTTTGTTTGTATGTATACATAGAGTGAGGGGGTGTGTATATGCCATTGTGTTTGTTTTGGGTCCATTGTGAGAGAAATGAGAAGAAGAGAAAGAAACATGTATTCGGAAGGACTAATACCAGCAGCCCTTCTCTCCCATCCCTACCATTACCATGATGAAGGGGTGTTCATGCCTTATCAATCATCACATCATCAGCTGCTTCAAGGGACGATGATGGATCAACAAGGGATGATCATGAATCATCACCAGCCAAATTATCCTTTGTATCATCACCATGCTCAAGCTCAAGCTCAAGCTCAAGCTCAAGCTCAAGTTCAGGTTCAGGATCAGAAGCCTTGTCATCCTCTCATAAGCATGACTAATGACGCTAAACCCAGGCTTCGATGGACACCGGAGCTACATGCACGTTTTGTCGATGCTGTGAATCAACTGGGAGGGCCATTTGGTCAGTCACCTTTTATCTTCTTGATCATTTTTAGTATTTTCTTATGTTCTTGTTGGTTTTACTCTTAGTTCTTTGGTTATATATATCATGTGTCTTTAAGGGTATGTTTCAATATGTCTGAGATCTTGCTGCTGTTGTCTTTGGTATATAATTCAATGTGTGTGTCAATATATATGTAAATATACATATATATATATATATAAATGAAGAGAGAGAGAGAGAGAGAGAGAGAGAGAGAGAGAGAAGAGCATGACTTGAGTATTTAATTCAATTATCTAGAGTTTTTGTTTTCTCTTCCATTTTAATATTTGGGAATTTGTATGCGTTGAGTTTTGAGTAAATTTTCTGCTTTATTTTTTTAGACGATTTGCAATTGCAGAAACATATTTTTCCAGAACAATTTGGTAAGCTAGATCAAATTTTTTGTTTAATATTATCCATCAGCCTAAGAATTGCGGTGCATTTCTAGGTTTCTTACCACAAAATTTTTAGTCATTGAATTCTTGAACCCACATATCCTTTTAGTGTTTTGGGTACATGTTGAAGTTCCCTAACAGATCCATTAGTAGTGTTTAATTTAAAAGGTATTTTAACTTTGTAGTTCATCCCCTTCTTTCATTTTCCTTTTCTTCTATCTTGCTCGAATGGGGTGAACGGTGATGGTGAGTTGAATCAATTGTATTATTTACATCTCATTTAATGACCTCAAATTAACCGTTGGTAAGATACGAAAAATATTTTAGAGTTGTAATTTTTGTAGTGAGCCTCATCCACTTTAATGTGATGTTTTGATCTTGATTTGTTTGTTTGTTTGTTTTTTTTCCTTTGCCATGTCATTAGTGCTCTATTAGAGTACCAAAGTTAGTACTCTGAATTATTGTTGGGTAAGGTATAGGCTGTCAAGCATTATACCAATTTTTATTAATTAAAAGTAATTTTTCCTTGTTTTCCTAAATCATTTTATATGCTCGTTATCTATTTGTTTGACATATTCAATTCCCATTGGATCATATAAGTTTTTTTTTTTCATTACTTCAATTTTACTGTGGATGATGGTATTTTATTATTTTCATTCATATGGGGTTTACAAATTATCGATGTATCAATAATCACGCTTATCTTTTTGCCATCTAGCATATTCTTGTAGTTTTGAGTCTATGGCATCTTAAAACTTGTTTTTATTTTTAATTTTTATGGTTGCTTATTTTAGCTTTTTACTCACTTTCAAAGTGTGGCTTAATTTTACAATTCTAAATGAACTTCATTGATAGCCAAATTGATCTTTGTTTAGCTGGAAAACTTGAATTATGTATGCTATTCTTGTCGCTTTTAATTTATAGTTTCTTTATTTTTGATGTAAGGTTCATGATCCTGTATCATTTGTGAGTTGTCGATTCTGTAATTCATCAAGTTTGAAACAACTTCTTTTATGAGGTTTGGCTTGTGTAACCATGGACTTAATTGTGTAATATTGTGGGATATTTGTTTCTTTTGATGAATGTTGACAGTACAAAGAGATGCTCCCAATAGAGGAGGAAAGATGAAAGTATATCTTTTTATGGGAACATGGTCAATAGCTATTAGAAATGAAAGGGAAGGGTCCGATTGGGAGCGACTTTCTCAATAGACACGTGCCCTTAGTTTAGTAGTAGTTAGAATGCATCTTGAGCTAGTATTTTATTATTTTCATTAATTTGAGGCTACAAATTATCAATGTATCATTCCTCACACTTCTCCTTTTGACGTCTAGCATATCCTTGTATTTTTAAGTCGATGATATCTCAGAACTTATTTTTTATGGTTACTAATTTTAGCATTTTACTCACTTTCAAAAGTGTGGCTTATTTTCATAATTTTGAATGAATTTTATTGGATCAATTGATCTTTGTCTATAACAAGAAATGAGAAACTGATATTTCATTTACCACACACCATTACATTTAGGCATACACCTATTTATAGCTAATACAAAAGAGTTTGTTAGGAGTTTGTTATAACAAATTCTAACTGACCTAACAAACTCTAAACTAACAGATACTAACTGAACATAAACTAACCACCATTACAACACTGATATTTATCTTTCTGTGCAGCTATATGTGATACACTAAGCTGTGGATTCTGTTGTGGCTTCAAGCTTCGCCGAGATCGATGTAATGCCTTAATTTGCAAGTGCTGAATTTCTTGACTGTCAGCTGAGAATCTTCTTGTGGTCTGTTGTGGTGATTTGGTTCTTGTTGAGTTCTTTGAGACTTCTTGATGGTCTTGTGTGTGTGATCTGTTGTGGCTGTATAAGACTCTGTTTGAAGATGAAGATTTGGTACTGTTAACACTCAACGGCTTACCAGATGAATATGCAGCTTTGAAAACTACTATTCGTGCCAGAGCAGAGGCAATTACTATGGCAGACTTGAGTTCACTCTTAGTTACGAAGAAATCCATGTGGAAAATAAAACTAAACATGTGCTTAGTAATTTACCAATGGCTGTCTTTGTCACTCTCGACTCTGGATCTGCCAGATCCTTCATCTACTAGAGGATATTCATCTGGTCATAGAGGTAGATATCAATTTCGTGGTAATAGAGGAGGAAGATACAGAGGACATGGACGGTATCACAGAGGAGGCCGATATGGAGGACAGTCAGGGAGATATGATAACAGACATGATAGTTGTCAAATCTGTGGAGGTCATAATCATAGTGCTTTTGATTGTTGGTTTCGTATGGATTCCACCTATCAGCCTCCTCAGGCTTCTTCTCCATCTAATTCTCAGTCTTTTCCACCTCATGCTTACTCTGTCACTGCAAATCAGTCCTCTTCTGATTCATCCACTCCATGGTACATAGACTCTGCGGCAACAAATCATCTCACCAATGATTTGGCTAATCTTCAACTCTATCAACCTTACCAAGGCTCAGACCATGTCACTGTTGGTAATGGTCGATCGTTCCATTCAACACATTGGTAAGGGATTACTCCCTACTCCTCGAGATTCTTTTTCTCTCAATAATCTTCTACATGTGCCTAACATTTACGCTAATCTCTTGTCTGCTCATCACTCACCAAGGATAATAATTGTTCGATTACATTTGATTCTAACTCCTTTGTGGTTCAGACAAGCATACGAACCAGGTTCTGCATAAAGGACCTAATGTTCATGGACTCTACCATTTTGCTGATTCATCCTCTTCCATGATTCCTCAAGCTTATGTTGCTCAAGCAAAATCTCAAGTCTCTATGTCTACCTGGCATCAAAGACTTGGTCATCCTTCCACACTAAAATTTCATCATCTTCTTCAATACTTACCTGCACCTCTATCAAATAAAAATTGTAATTCATTAGCTTGCACTTCTTGTAGTGTTGCTAAGATACATAGGTTGCCTTTCAAGTTGTCTACTTCTACTGTTAATAAGCCATTTTCACTTGTGCATAGTGATGTTTGGGGACCATTTAATTCTTCTCTCAGTGGTTATAAATACTATCTTTTGTTTGTTGATGATTTCACAAGATTTACTTGGATCTATCCTCTTTATGTTAAGAGTGAAGTTTTTTCCACCTTTCTTTTGTTTAAAGCTTATGTGGAAAAACAATTTGATACATTCTTGAAAATTCTTCGAACTGATAATGGAACTGAGTTTGTTAATCATCAAATGGATAGATATCTTGCTGAAAATGGTATTCTCCATCATCTCACTTGTCCTTATACTCCGGAACAAAATGGCATTGCGGAGCGAAAACATCAACACATTGTTGAGACAGCTATTGCTCTAATGTATCACTCTAGCATGCCTCTTACCTACTGGTTTGAAGCTCTAGCTACGGCTGTGTTTCTTATAAATAGGATGCCTAGTTTTTCTCTTCATCATAAATCCCCTTTTCAGTTACTCTTTCATGCTCTTCCAGATTATGAATTTTTCAAAGTCTTTGGTTGCCAATGTTTTCCATGGCTTCGCCCTTATATTGATCATAAACTTCAACCCAGATCTTCCCCTTGTGTTTTCTTAGGTTACCATCCTTCCACTAAAGGATACAGGTGTTTAGATCCCTCTACTGGAAAAATATATTTGTCTAGACATGTCTTGTTCAATGAAGCTTGCTTCCCATTTGCTACTCATACAACTACTCCTCCTACTCTCCATAATCTTACATCATTTTTCTGGTCTTCTTCTCAGTCTACCACCTCTACCAAACCTCTCTCTTCTGTTCCTTCCTCATCATTTTCTGCTCCTTCTATCAGTTCTGTTACAAAGACTTCTATTGTTCTTCCTCTCTACAAGACTGCATCGTTATTCCTACCATACCTACTCCTATTTCTGATGCTTCTGCTTCTTTTTCCTATTTCGTCTGCTCTTCTATTCCTATTGAATCCATTTCTATTCATCTTCCACCTCTTCCTTCTCACTCTACTTCTTTGAATACTCACCCTATGACTACTCGATCTAAAGCTTCTTCTCTTTCTCAGCACCTTGCAGCCCCTTCTTGTCATCTTACTCACACTCCTCCTGTAGATCTTACTTGTACTGAGCCTCAGAATGCTTCTCAAGCTTTAACTTCTCCTCTCTGGCTTAATGCTATGAATGAGGAGTTTCAAGCTCTCCATAATCAAGGAACTTGGACCCTTGTTCCTCCTTCTTCTACCAAATCTGTTATTGGCTGCAAATGGGTGTTTCGTATTAAAAAAAATTCAGATGGTACCATTGCTCGTTACAAGGCTCGCTTAGTTGCAAAGGGATACTTGCAACAAGAAGGAATCGATTATGATGAAACCTTTAGCCCTGTTGCAAAACAACCTACCATTAGGATTCTCTTGTGTCTTGCACTTCAAAATCAGTGGCCTCTCAAGCAGTTGGACATCTCCAATGCTTTCTTACATGGTAAGTTGGATGAAGAAGTATATATGTCACAACCTCAAGGGTTTGTTGATTCCACCTTTCCTCATCATGTGCAAATTGCACAAAGCTTTATATGGTCTCAAGCAAGCTCCTCGAGCTTGGTACTCCCCTTCATCTTTCTTACTTACTCAAGGCTTCTGTCATAGTTTTGCTGATCCTTCTCTCTTTGTCAAAAAGACCTCTACTAGTATCACTATTTTGCTCATCTATGTAGATGACATTCTGCTAACTGGAAGTGATCCTAGTTTGATTCAAGCCTTACTTGCTCAGATGCATGTGGCCTTTGCCATGAAGGAACTAGGTGATGTATCCTATTTTTTAGGCATCTCTGTTCAAGCTCTTTCCTTTGGTTATTTTTTATCTCGGCAAATATGCTCAAGAGTCGCTCCATAAAGTGGTATGAGTCATTGTAAACCCCTGCTCCACACCTATTGCTCAAGTCTTCGCTGCTCCTTCCTCCTTGATGTGCTTCCTTATATGCACCTTCCTTTTATAGAAGCATCGTTGGTGCTTTACAATATAACCATCACACGTCGACATTGCCTTTCTTTGTCAATCAAGCATGTCGGCATATGCAAGCCCCAACTAATGCTCACTTTGCTCTAGTTAACGCTGCTTTCGAGATATATTCAAGGCACCGCTTTTCATGGTCTTACTTTCGGAAAAGGGTCTTATGATCTCCATGCCTTTCTTGATTCCAATTGGTAGGGATTGCACTTTGCACGCTCTCTACTGGGTTTTGTATATATCTTGGCTCCAATCTTATCTCTTGGTCCTCTAAAAGCAACCCTTTGTGTCAAGATCGTCCCACAGAGGCGTAATATAGATCTATGGCTCACACTACGAGAAATTTGTTGGCTGCAACAATTACTCAAAGAGTTATCTGTTCCTACTTCTGCTGTGCCTGTGTTATGGTGTGACAATGTTTCTGCTATGGCCTTAGCCTCTAATCCCGTGTTCCATTCTAAGTCTAAACACATAGAGGTAGACTGTCATTTCATTCGGGAAAGAGTGGTCTCTAAACAAATTTCGTTGGCTTATATCGCTTCTGATGATCAGATTGCTGATATCTTCACCAAGCCCCTTTCTTCTTCTCGGTTTCTTTATCTTAAGTCCAAGCTTCTGGTGCTTCCTAGCCCCATCATCTTGCGGGGGCCTGATAAGAAACAGAGTCTTATACAGCCACAACAGACTCAGCCACAACAGAGTCTATGTACCATGGAGTGGATGAATCAGAAGAGGACTGATTTGCAGTGACAGAGTAAGCATGAGGTGGAAAAGACTGAGAATTAGATGGAGAAGAAGCCTGAGGAGGCTGATAGGTGGAATCCATACGAAACCAACAATCAAAAGCACTATGATTATGACCTCCACAGATTTGACAACTATCATGTCTGTTATCATATCTCCCTGACTGTCCTCCATATCGGCCTCCTCTGCGATATCGTCCATGTCCTCTGTATCTTCCTCCTCTATTACCACGAAATTGATATCTACCTCTATGACCAGATGAATATCCTCTAGTAGATGAAGGATCTGAGCGGATCCAGATCTTGAGTCGATGGTAATGACAGGCCATTGGTAAATTACTAAGCACATGTTTAGTTTTATTTTCCACATGGATTTCTTCAGAACACAGTAGTGAACTCAAGTCTGCCATAGTAATTGCCTCGCTGCCGCACGAATAGTAGTTTTCAAAGCTGCATATTCATCTGGTAAGCCGTTGAGTGTTAACAGTACCAAATCTTCATCTTCAACCATAGCTGATACAAGACTTAGTTGATCTGCAATATTGCGAATCTGAGTCAAATATTCCTCCATTGAGAGGCCTTTCTTAGTGACTGATTGAAGTTTATTCTTCAATTGATGTATGTGAGATCGAGAGAGTGAGGTAAATCTCTTCTCTAAAGCACTCCAGACTTGAGCACAGGTTTGGCAATGAAGAACTGTGGAGAACACAGAGGAGGAGAGAGTTGCAGTAATGCAACTTAATAAATGTGCATCAATGAGCTTCCATCTTGCAAACTCTGGATTTTCAATTTTGTTGCCAGATGGATCAAGAATCTGTGGAGCTGGACATGGAATCACTCCAGTTACAAAATCAAACACTTCGGTGGCTCTAAGCACATTCTGAAGCTGATGTTTCCAGATAAGAAAATTGGAAGAATCAAGTTTCACTGTTACTAGAGATTGAAAATTGGAAATCAGTAGACTAATAACAAGAAATGAGAAACTGATATTTCATTTACCACACACCATTACATTTAGGCATACACCTATTTATAGCTAATACAAAAGAGTTTGTTAGGAGTTTGTTATAACAAATTCTAACTGACCTAACAAACTCTAAACTAACAGATACTAACTGAACATAAACTAACCACCATTACAACACTGATATTTATCTTTCTGTGCAGCTATATGTGATACACTAAGCTGTGGATTCTGTTGTGGCTTCAACTGCTGAGACTGATGTAATGCCTTCGGCTGCAAATTTCGCAATTCTTCAGGAATCTTCTTGAGTCTGTTGTGGCTGATTTGGTTGCATTGCAGTTCTTGAGGCTATTTCTTGATACATTGTGTTTTTGGTCTGTTGTGGCTGTATAAGACTCTGTTTCTTATCAGTCTATCTACATAACTTGGATCCTGCTTTTTCTATTGCTTACAATTTATAGTTTGTTTAGTTTGGATGTAACGTTAATTCCTACTTGCACGATCTCATATCACTTGTCGTTTTCTAATTTATTGGGTTTGAACTAATTCTTTTATGACGCTTGTTGGGTTTGAACTAGTTCTTTTATGACGTTTGGCATGTAACCATGGACTTAATTGAGTAATATATTGTGGGAGATTTGTTTCTTTTGATGAATGTGGATGTTATATGTTGTACATATCAGATTATGTGTGCACCTCTTCTCCTTCCTAAACCTTTTGCGTGTGTTTGTTTCTACACGTGCAAGGCTTGCATTCTCTTTTTAGTATTTGGTGTCTCCAAAAATCAAGGCTTGGGTTGATTGAGTTTTCAATTTTTTATTTTATTTTGTTTTTAAAAATTATTTCCACTCCTAAAAAGAAAAAATCATTCGAAAATAGTGTTTTTTATTTTTTCACCAACTAATTTTTGAATTTTTTTTTTTCCAGAAAACAGACTACGGTCATAATTTTCATATCTTTTATGCTATGGTCTTTTCTCATTAGACTAGTTATCCATTAGGGTTTGTTTCAACTCTTGTCTTCTATAACCACTTATTCATTAGGTTTTTGCTTTGCAATTCAATTTTGATTTATGACTTTTTCAAAGTGTTTTGATTATATATATACAATACAACAATGTATTTCTACATTTCAACTTAATAAAATTACTTTTTGCTGATCCCAAAAAAAAAAAAAAAAAGGAAAAAAAGGCATATATATCTCACATTTTACAATGTATTGCAGAGGCAACACCAAAAAATATCATGAATGTGATGGACATAGATGAACTGACTCTTTACCAGTTGAAGAGTCACCTACAGGTTTGTTAGTGAGCTGTTCGGCTGTGTTATTTAAATTCAGTTTTTTATTTTATTTAATTAAGAGTTCAAAGTTAGAAGTGAAGATGAGTTTTAATGATTTGTTTCGTGAATTTTATTGGCTTTGTCACAGAAATACAGACTTCGTAACTCAAAGCCACACAAAGAAGGTACGGTTTTGGCTTAAACCCTCTTTTCTTCATGATAGTTTCAGTTGCTCAACATATTTATTTTTCTTGTTTTAAGTGAAAAATCAATTAGTTAAACTGAAAAATAAAGTATTGGTATGGTCAGCTATAATATATGCACATATATATATGGAGAGAGAGAGAGAGAGAGAGAGAGAGAGATTGGGTAAATGCAATGAAAAAATAAGATTGTTTAGGAAGGACTGAGGAGATAATAAGAAAAAAAATGATAGTTTCATTCAAAGATCCAAACGCAATGATGTCATAAGCTACATAAATTAATCCATCACCAAATGATGTCATAATCATAACAAGCTACATTTCCTTTTCATCTCTATATATTTAGGTTGGAAAAAATGTAGAAATACAAAAATCGATCACAGAATAAAATATAATCATCACATGAAGTGGATCCCATCTTTTCATGAGTGTTACATTCATGTGAAAAAACTGTATTGGGTTATAGCTTTCAATTGTATTTGTATTTTGAATTTGTGAATGGATCAGTGAAAGAAAAAAAAAAAGAAGAGAAAAAAATAAGAGGTTTGCCACCACAAAAAAGAAAAAAAGAAAAGAGTTTTGACTTCTATTTTTATTCATTTTTTTTAAAATTTGTTTTTTCTTCTTAAATTCAAAATTCAAACACAACAATTAATAATAGAACTACTTACTTATAATTTCAGACACTTATATGGTCTCAAGTGACCCTCATCTTAAAAGATCAAAGTCATCTGCACTCATTTTGGAAGGACCATCTGGTTCTTCAAGCTTTGTGCCACCATCTCCTCATGTGAATCAGTAAGATTATCAACTCTTTAATTTCATTTTCTCTATGGTGATGATAATGTGAAGATTATTGTATTTTCTATTAGTTATTTAGGGTAGTTTAGTCTATTCGATTATTAGGGTTTCTTTCATTTAGGTTATATATATTGTACTCAATGATTATTCAATAAATATAAAATAGATTGTGAAGATTATTGTATTTTCTATTAGTTATTTAGGGTAGTTTAGTCTATTCGATTATTAGGGTTTCTTTCATTTTGGTTATATATATTGTACTCAATGATTATTCAATAAATATAAAATAGATGTTCTATGTTATCATGGTATCAGAGCAGGTTCTGAGTCAAACCTGTAGAAGCCCTTGAATCAATGTCTTCTTCCCTGTGATCGTCTGGTTCGACTGAAGGCTTCTAGCGACCAACAGTTCTCTCGCGAATGCCTCTGCCTGCCTCTTCTGTTCTGCTTCATGAATTCCGTTCGTGGTTCTCTCAGTAATTTCGGCTCCAAGTCTGCGATGTCGTTCGTCATTCTCTCGTCAATCGCGACTGCCTGCCTCTGCTTTGATTTCCCTCTAGCCGTTCGTGGTTCTGGTCGCTGGGATTGGGATCCTCTCCTTCGCCCTTCCTCATCGTGATCTCTGCCTCACTGTATCTCTCTGACTGGTACTACTCTCCCTCTCTTCTCTTCGCACTTCGTCATCGTGGTCTTCAGTGTGTGTCTGTGTCTGGTCCTATTTGCACTGGGTTGTTATTTGCACTTCGTCATCGTGGTCCTATTTGTTATTTGCACTGGGTTGGGTTGTTTGATTACAGTAATATAGCTGATGATAAGTTGCAAGCCATCACCACAAAGTTGGATGGCACAAATTATTCCTATTGGTCTCATGTAATGAAAAATTTTATTATGGGTAAAGGCATGTGGAATTATGTTATTGGTGTAACTACTCGACCATTAGAATCCAAAGAAACTGAGGCTGATGTTGCTAAATGGGATAAGGAAAATGCACAAATTCTTACTTGGTTTCATAATTCAGTTCAAACCACCATTGGTATGAATTTCTCCAAGTATTTTACTTCTAAACAAGTTTGGGACTATTTGAAAATTATGTACCTTGAATCTAACTTTGCAAAACAGTATGAACTTGAGATGTCCATTCGCAGTGCTAGTCAGAAAGATAAGTCCATTCAGGAATTTTATAATGAGATGACTACTTATTGGGATCAGCTTGCTCTAATGGAACCATCAGATTTGCAGTTACTTGACAGTTATATCAAGTATCGGGAGAAGCAACGTCTTGTTCAGTTTCTTATGGCCCTTCGTGATCAGTTTGAGCCACTTCGGGGCGCTATTCTTCATCGGTCCCCCTTGCCTTCTGTCGATGGTGCTGTCCGTGAGCTCATTGCAGAAGAAACTCGCTTTAAGGTGGCTCATGGTACTCATCATTCCCAATCAGTTTTTGCCACTTCTCCGCTCTTGCCAACCCCACCATCTTCTTTATTTCAAGTTACTGGTAAGCCCAAGCCTCGGGTTTCTATGGATGAGTGCAGCTTCTGTCATCAGAAAGGTCATTGGAAACATGCTTGTCCTAAGCTAGTGCAGCCCAAGGGCCGTTCACCTGGTCCACCATCCTCTAAGCCGACATCTTCGGGATCTCGCTCATCTGCCGCCTTTTCTGCACCAGTTTTTGAGAATGGTCTATCTTCCAATATGCAGTCTATGTTTGAGCAGTTCAAGTCTTTCATGGTGGCCAATCCAACTCTTTCGTCCCAGGCTTCCGCTATGACTACCACTCAATTAGGTTTGTCTGGTTCATCATCCTCAGGTAATATCCACACTTCGTGGATCTTTGATTCTGGTTGTTCACATCATATGACCCCTGTTGCATCTCTCCTTAGTAATTGTGTCTCCCCTCCTTCTCCTATCACTATTGCTACTGCTAATGGTTCCTCTATGCCTGTCTCCTCTATTGGTTCTATTTTCTCTTCCCATTTGTCTCTTTCTCCTGTATTTTATGTACCTCACCTCTCACTTAGTCTTATTTCTATTAGTCAATTATCTGATTCTGGTTTTGATGTTGTTTTCTCTTCCTCTCATTGTGTTGTGCAGGATCGGGTCTCCAAGAGGCAGATTGGGATCGGGCGTAGAGTTGGAGAACTTTATATCTTGGACAGCTTACATGTTCCTTTAGATGTGTCTTCTACTGCATTGTCTTCTTTTTGTTTAAACAATAAGTCCTCTTTATTTTATATTTGGCATTCTAGGTTAGGTCATTTGTCGAGTGATCGTTTGAGGGTGTTAGTTCAGTCTGGACATTTAGGCCATTTTCCCATTGCTGATATTTCAGAGTGTCGTGGTTGTAAACTGGCTAAAATGTCTGCTCTTCCATTTAATAAAAGTAGTTCTATTTCATCTTCTCCTTTTCAATTGGTTCATACTGATGTTTGGGGTCCTTCCCCTATAGTTACTAAGGGAGGTTCGCAATATTATGTATCTTTTGTGGATGATTACAGTCGGTTTACATGGGTGTATTTGATGACACGAAAATCTGATTTTTACAAAATATATTCCAATTTTCACTCCATGATTTGCACTCAATTTTCCACCACTATTAAAGTTCTTCGTTCTGATTTGGGGGGTGAGTATTACTTGTCTGAGTTTGAGGAGTTTTTAGCTACTCATGGTACTATTCATCAGTCTTCTTGTTCAGACACTCCTGCCCAAAATGGTCGCGCTGAGCGCAAACATCGCCATCTCCTTGATACAGCTCGTTCTTTGCTACTCTCATCCTTTGTTCCTTCTGTCTTTTGGGGAGAAGCTGTGCTCACTGCTGCATATCTTCTCAATCGGATGCCTACTCCTCTTCTCTCTGGCTCATCTCCGTATGAGCGTCTTCTTGGTGTTACTCCCAATTATTCTCTTCTTCGTGTTTTCGGTTCTACATGCTTTGTGCTCCTTCATAAACGGGCGCGCTCTAAACTTAGTCCTCGTTGTGTCCTATGTGTCTTTTTAGGGTATGGCATTAATCAGAAAGGTTATCGGTGCTATGATCCTGCCACCAAAAAGCTTTATGTGTCTAGGCATGTCACTTTTTTGGAAAAACTACCCTACTACACTATACCTTCCACCCCTGTCCCTATTACCAAAGAGGAATTGGTTCACATTGACCCATTTCCTTCGGATGTTTCTTCGATGAGTTTGTTTACGATCTTGAGATCTCTACCTTGCCTCTTCCTAGTACCTCTAATATCTCGGCAGCTCCTCCTCTCCAACTCTGCTTCCCTGCTCCTCTTCTTGTTTATCAGCATCGCCAAGCACTTAGGATTACTTTGTCTCTAGCTCTTGTCACTCCAAATTTCTTTGGATCCCGCTCCTTCTGCACGTCGTTTTCCCACGCGTGATCGTCGTGCTCCGAATTGGTATGGTTTTGGTAATACATGTTTTTCCCTTACATATAAGTCTTTTCTTTCTTGTCTTCATACTTATTTTGAGCCTAGGTCCTACAAGGAAGCTTGTCATGATCCCAATTGGATTGCTGCCATGAATGACGAGTTAACTGCTTTGGCTAACACTCAGACTTGGGATTTGGTTCCATTACCTACTGGCAAGAATATTGTAGGCTCTAAATGGGTCTATAAGGTCAAAACCCTTTCTGATGGTTCTTTGGAACGATACAAGGCTCGTTTGGTTGCCCAGGGCTTTTCTCAGGAGTATGGGATTGATTACGATGAGACTTTTGCCCCCGTCGCCAAGATGACTACTGTTCGCACTCTTATCTCTGTTGCTGCTGCCCATCACTGGCCTTTGTTTCAACTTGATGTCAAAAATGCCTTTCTGAATGGGCATCTTGCCGAGGAAGTATATATGCGCCCTCCACCGGGTCTCTCACACCCTCCTGGTGTGGTTTGTCGTCTTCGCCGTGCTCTCTATGGTCTTAAGCAGTCTCCTCGTGCGTGGTATGAGCGATTTCACTCTGTTGCACTTCAGCTTGGGTTTTGCCCTAGTCATCATGATTGTGCTCTATTTGTTACGTATTGCATGGCCTTGTTCTTCTTCTCTTATATGTGGATGATATGATCATCACCGGCTCTGATTGTAATACTATTGAGGAGGTTAAGCATCAGTTGTTTCAGGAGTTCGAGATGAAAGATTTGGGGTCTCTTCGATATTTTCTTGGTATTGAAGTTGCTACTTCTCCCTCTTGGATATCTTCTTTCTCGGACTAAATATGCGTGATATTCTTTCTCGTGCCAATCTCACCGATGATAAGATTGTCGACACTCCTCTTGAGTTGCATGCTAAGTTTTCGCTTCGATGGCGTTCTCTTGAGGATCCCACTTTGTATCGTGAGTTGGTTGGGTGCCTTGTTTATCTCACGTTACTACTCGTCCGGATATCTTCTATCTTGTGCACATTCTCGGTCGATTTGTTTTACGCTCCTCGCTCCACACATTGGGCTACCTTACTCCAGTACTCTGCTTCCGGGCTTTGTTGCAATGTCTGCTGTTATCTGCCTCTTGGACTTGACTCTCCGTGCCTATCTTGTGTGATTGGGCGGTGACATCTCTCGATCGCAAATCCACTTCGTCTTTGTGTTTTCCTCGGTGATTCTCTCATATCTTGGAAAAGTAAGAACGATCTGTTGTAACTCGTTCCACTGCTGAGGCTGAGTATCGTGCCATGGCTCATGCTACTTCCGAGATAGTTTGGCTTCGCTGGCTTCTCTCTGATATGGGCATCTCTCTTTCTGATCCGACTCCGTTGTATTGTGATAATCAGAGTGCTGTTCAGATTGCTCATAATTCAGTCTTCCATGAGCGGACCAAGCATGTTGAAATTGATTGTCACTTTGTCCGACAGCATCTTCAGGCTGGCACTATTTCTCTTCCTTTTGTTCCGTCTTCTCTTCAGTTGGCCGATTTTTTTACGAAGACTCATACTGTTGCTCGTTTTCGTTTTCTTCTTAGCAAACTTTCGATGCTTTCTGCGCTCGCATCCTCAGTTTGAGGGGGGGTGTGAAGATTATTGTATTTTCTATTAGTTATTTAGGGTAGTTTAGTCTATTCGATTATTAGGGTTTCTTTCATTTAGGTTATATATATTGTACTCAATGATTATTCAATAAATATAAAATAGATGTTCTATGTTATCAGATAATAATATTAATATGCTAAAGTCTCCAACCTCTTTTTCATTCTCTTTTATTATTATTATTCTTATTTTATTTTTTGGGGCAAACGAATTGTTGACAGAAATCCCCAAGGATCATATATAGGACATCAAAACCAACCGAGTTTCAGAATTGAGGTAAATTCTCTATTTTTAGATTTTATTTCAGTTTGTAAATTATTTGAAAAGTGGTAGTGAATTCCCACTGCTTTTAACACCATTTAATGCACCTAGATTATGATTGAGATCTTCTATTTCTAAAATATATATATATATATATATTTTGTCAAACATGACTAAAGTTTTTTAAATTAATTTTTAATTAGAAAGATGTCACATTAAATAGAATTTTTTTTAGACAGAAGATCCAAAGTTAGTTGATGACACTTGAATTTGTTTCACAACAACAAAAACCATTAACGCCTAGGAAACAAAAAAAAAAATTCACAAAAAGAAAATTCATTCTTATGCTCTATTCCCCAATGTCTTATCTCTCACAAATTATTCTTTTCACAGCATGAGAAGGACAGGGTGGAGTGTTGTCATCTTTCACATGACAGTTACCTTAAAATGGCATCAGATAGGGCATCTGTGCTGTTTGCCAATCATGAAGGCCTCAACAATCCGCCGCCGCCACCACCACTCACCACCACCATCAACCACCACCATGTAGTTTCATACATCACTCCTATCAGGAACGAGGCGATCAAAGAGTATGCTGGACATAAAAGAGGAGGAGTGATTCCAGGTTCTTTTCAGCCACACAAGTTTGCTGATTATTCTTCCATTGACAACTACCTGGTTTCGCTTGGGCAAACGCCGAGTTTTGTTTTGGATGAATATCGTTATTCAGCACCTGAATTCGGGCCAAGGTTGATGGATTCAGAGGAGGACCCTGCATCGACCTATCTGAATTTGGATGTCGTTGACAACCACGATGGAACTGTTGGGGAGTTTCCATGGAAAAGGCAAGATCATGACTAGCTGCTTCCTTTGTATTTAAACATGTTTTACTACCCCTTTCATTATGGATGGCATTGATGAACTTGTTTTCCATCCATGAAATATGCATCAACTTCTTGTCTGTTACTGTTACTTTTGTGTCTTCGTTTGATGAAGACGAAGACCGTGTGTTTTCGACATACTTGTATAATAAACCCCAAATACTTGCAATCACTCACAAAATGCATTTATCGGTTGTTTGCTTTTCATTTCATGTTTCAAATACTGTTATTGTCTTCATACATATGGTATCAAGTGCATTGTGTGTTGTGTTTAGGGAGAGAATATAGGTTATTTGAACGGATTGGATTAAATTGAAACCTCCCTTGGGATTTAATATTTATTCTTTATTTAATGCTCTCTCAATTACATAATCATATCTTCAATTTTCGTATTTTGAAACTTTCATTACATTGCTCCTCTGTTTATTTGATTTTATCCTAGACTAATAGCTTCTGTAGCTTTTGATCAATATCATGGAAGAATAATTCTTTTTGCAAATAAGTAGACACTCTTCAAAAGGTGTATCATATATATCTTATAATTTAAGAAAAAAAATGACAAAATTCTATATTTTTTGAGTCATAATTATAAAAAATAAATAAATAAATAAAAAATCATAACCAAATATTACATAATGAAAGATCTCCTAATTCATAACTAAAATATTATCATAATTTAAAAATATATATATATATATAATTAAAAATGCATATAATATACTCCTTTTACGGGGTGTGTATAGTTGATTTTTCCTAATTGATATGTTATTCCTTTAGCCTTTGTTTGGGAAGATGAGTTGGGATGAGTATGAGACTATTTTAGTCACAAAAAGACAAAATAGGCTTTTTAGCCTAATAAGACAAAACATCACATCCAATCCATAATCATTTTATTATTTCTCTCACAGAAAGTCAAAAAATCCTTTCCAAACGAAATTTTTTAACCACAAATTAAAATAATTAAAACGTCAAAACCAACCTACTTTCCAAACCAACCCTAAAGATGACATATAGTATGATCTTTCAGTTCATTCACAACCTTAGGTTGAGGTTTGTAATAAATTCGAAGACTGGTTGTTGCCCTTGCAATTTGCGTAGTATATATTCTTGTAAAATCAATTTTGTCAAAGTGGCATTTGCAAAAAAGAAAAATAAAAAAAAAAATCTTTGTTTAATTTGTGTTTTGAGATATTATTTTAAATAATTTTTTAGAGAAAGTTTAGAAAATTAGAAAATTTGTTTTGTTATATATTTTAAAAATAATTTTGAAATTTTGGATGATTTAATATTTTTTTTTTTTATAGTTGAATAGATAAGTGTGGGAGAAAAAATAATTAAGTAGGAGAAAGAAAAGTAATTGATTGATATATAATAGAGACAAAAATGATTTTATTTCTTTTTTTAAAAAAAGTTCAACCAAACATGTTTTTTTAAATTTTTTCTCCAAAACATATGTTTTAAGAGACAAACCAAACATACTCAAAAAGTGGTTGCAGGATGACTTGTTCGAATAAATATATATATCTATATAATAAAGCAGAACGGATTTTGAAAATGTCCCAGACACAACTGTCCTACTAGGACATTTCAAGGGTTAGGATTCATTTACTTATTTATATAAACGGCTGAGATTACCCCTTAAATATATATCAATATTCACCTACACTTGCTTCCCGCTCAAAGAAAGAGTGAACTTCCACTTACCCACGTCTCCCCTCTATGCTATCTTTATCTCACTCTACTCACCTTCCCGCTTCCCCCACGTCTCTCCTCCCTTCCATCTTTATCAATAACAAACTGATAATACAATCAGTTTCAGATATTTAAGTGAATCAATCTGCATCTCACTCTACTCACCTTCCCACTTCCCCCACGTCTCTCCTCCCTTCCATCTTTATCAATAACAAACTGATGACAACAGAGAAATACAATCAGTTTCAAATATTTAAGTGAATCAATCTGCAGAAACTAACGCCGCTGCTCATCATCACCACTCGCAAGGTTCCCTTTCTCCCACCCTCGGTTGTTCCCTTCGCAAGGTAATTTTGGTCTCTCTCTGTTGTATGTCACTGATTCAAATTGAAATTCTGTTTTCAAAAAAAAAAAAAAATGGTAAATTATAGAATCTGGGGGAGCAAGATATAGGAAGTTGGCTGTTTGCCTTTGTGTGGAAAATGGGGGGAGTTGTGATTGTGTGAGTGGTTACTCAGACTGATATCGTGGTAGGGAAGTTTTAAATGTCTGTTAGATTTAAAATTATGATGATACTGAATGATGATATCATTGGATTATCATGTTCAATTATTTTGGTTTGTTTCTTTGAATCATCTTTTTTTTTTTCCCTTGAAGAATCACAATATCCAAAGTATTCCTCATACTCTGTTCTCATCAGGTAAATCAGTTTCTTATGTCATCCAACTTGATGTTCAGAGTTGTCACTCAATGCCTATTTCAATGTTTTGAAACTAATTCCTTTTGTTGCACAACAGGTGTTTGACAAAATTACTAAATGAAGGTTTCTTTTTGTTCTCAGCAATCACTTTCCTTTTACTCCGGAAATTGTAAGTTCAGTTCTAATTTTCACAAACTTTGTGGCTCTTTTTTCCTAATTTAAAGTTCTTTCTTCTCATTCATCAGCAGCGATTTTACTCTTGCAGAGTTGCTTTTTCTTTCGATTATTGTTTCTTTGTATGTGGACATAGATCACATCAATTCACATATATAGAAATGGTTCTTTTGTGGTTAATAAAAGTATTGTTTCTTTACTCGACACCTGTTCATTCTTAGTCTGGTGGACTGATTCTCTCCCTTCTACACATTTATTTACATTTTTTGTTCAAATAGAAAAGCTGTTATATATGTATAATGTTTTTGTTTTTTGTTTCCCAATTTTGTTTTGTTTTCTTTCTTTCTTTCTTTCCTTTTTTTTGTTTTTTGTTTTTTGTTTTCTGGTATAGCAAGTAGCACAAGGCTGCAGTCATTTTCACTTTGTTAAACAAGTAAGCTATAAGGATTTTTTTTTTATTATTATTTTAAAAACCAATACAGATTAATTCTAGATTCTATCCAGATGTTTGGTGGGTATAAACATTTCATTGGTGAATTTTTAAGTTGTTCTTTCCATGCCTGTTTCTTTACATAATTTGGCTAGGGTTTGATACCAATCTGACCTCCTTTTATTGGATGTAAGAACCCGAAATGTTTATAGGGCTCAACCTCATGTAGATTCATGAGAACAACTTAATGATATATGATATATGTAGTTTACTGATAGGTTGTAATCAAAGACAATGAACTGAAGGCATTTCTATGATTATGGATGTCAATTAACGCTTTGCACCATAAGAGAGCTTTCATCACCTGTCAGGTCATTTTCTCAACGTTGGCTGTTAAGAATGATGTGAATAGTCACTGGCTACCAGATCTTCTATCTCTAAATTTTTTATTTATTTATTTGTTTTATGGTAATGTTATATTTATTATATTTTAATATCATTATACATATATTTATCATCTTATTTGTCAAACAATATTGGTGTAGTGAGTCTTATCACTAATGTATAATTTTCTAACCCCACCAATACAGTGGTCCGTAATATCAATTTAAATCATAATCTATATAATAAGGGAGAAAGGTTTTTGAATTTATACTAGAGACAATTGTCCCACTAGGACATTTTAATGGTCATGATTCACTTGTGTATTTAAATAGACGGATGATATAAGCTCCTTTAAATATATATCAATCCCAAATATATGACTTCCCGCCCAAACACTAAACTTTCTACTTACCTACGTCTCCTCTCTATTTTATCTTTATCTTTCTCCATTTTTTGTTCTCATCATAAAAGAGACCTATTGAGGGCTAAACTTCCTACTTACCCACGTCTCCTCTCTATTTTATCTTTATCTCTCTCTCTCTACTTTGCTTCACAAGTTTTGAATCAAACAGCAACCAGGGTTTCTTAGGTTCATTATGTTTCGTGACGATCTTGATGATGAGATAGAAAACCAGAGTGAGTTTTTGATTATTTTTTCTTCTTTTCCTCAGTTTTCTCAGCAACCAGAGTTTAGTTAGTGTTTGGAATTGAATTCCACATTTTGCAGGGTGTTTTTCAATTTGAAGAGAGGGATAGAAAAACAGAGTGAGAGAGTGAGTTACTTTTGAAATTGTATTTCTCTTTAGCTTATACACCGTGATCTTAATGGTTTGGGTTGGTGTTTTGACTTTTACAATTTATTGCTGCTTCTCTGTTAGATTTGTGATTTTAATTTGTTTAGTTAAGCAATATTGGTAATTGTTAAGTTGTGGTGAGTTTCATTTATTTAGGATTTAGCTTTACTATTAGAACTGGACTGCTACAAACTTTGATGAGATATTTATGCAATGGTGATTACATTTTTGTACTGTATTAACCTTTTTAATATGAATGGATATTTATGGTTTAATGCACCCAGTTGATTTTTATTTATTTATTTATTTAGAATCAGAGCATTAACCATTGGATGCTTTTCTCCTCTTATGATTGTCATGTATCATTATGCCACCGTGGAGATTTGCAGCCTTGTGATCATTGATGCTTATTTACCCTTTTTATTTTATCTTGCAGGTTTCCTATTGTAGAACCTGATCCTAATCCTACAAAACTTCGCATTGCAAGGGAAGGTTTGGAGTCAATTGAGAGAATAAACAACCCTATTGCTGCTGTTTTTGTATGCTTGAGATTGATTTCTAAACATTTGTTAGTTTCAATTTATCTGCCACTTGACCAATTCAGAAAGATATTTAAAATTTAGGATAGTAAGTGATGCGTCCTTTTAGAGAGAGGAGACGGCTTTCTTGTGGAAGCAATTGCTAACATCTCTCCTCTTTTTTTAATATTTGTTTAGTTGTTGTTATTGAAACAGATTGCAACAGACTGAAAAAAAAAAATGACAGATAAAATTCAGAGAAAAATTATTACTGTTTTTTATTTTAATTTTTATACAAGAAAAAAAATTTTGAGCTCATATATGTGTTCAAGGCTCAAATTCGAACAATTTTTATTTTTTATTTATTTTTAGTTGTTGTTGAAACAGATTGCAACAGACTAAAAAAAAAAAAATGACAGATAAAATTCAGAGAAAAATTATTATTGTTATGGTTTACCAACAAAATTTTTTTTGAAAGGTGTTAAATAGCATTATAGAAGACTTTGTTTAACCAATGTGTTTATGAAAAATATATAGGTGATAAATTTATTTTATTCACTTCCTGTAATTAAAAACAGTAGGTATGGTTTAACCAATGTGTTTTTTTAATTTTTTTTCCCAGTACGTATAGTTTGTTCTGTTGTTTGTTTGTTTGATTGTATTGTTTGTATATTGCTGGGGTTAATTTTAATTTTATCATTCTAATATGATTGTTAAAATACATTATCGAACAATCATAATTATATTATAATCCTAACATTATTTACACCGTGCCTTCAGACACGGGCATACGCTAGTATATATATATATTCACACAAAATAAACTCTATGGGGTTTGGATTAGTGGATGAAAATAAGATAATCAAAAGGCTTACCACCCAAAAAATTACGGGTTCAAAACTCACGAAAATCAAACATCTCAAACTTTAGAGACATTAGAGATTTTTCGATCCTTATCAAGGTGTGCGTAAACTGATCTGAACACCCAATTATAAAAAAATATTAAAATATTTTTATATATATATACAATATACAATGTGACGAGACTATTTGTTACTTACAAACATTTTTCTAATAAACATTTTTTATTAAACTATCCATAAAAAATAAAGGGTTATTACATTTTGTACCTTAAACTATCATTAAATTATCTATTTAGTCCCTAAACTATCGATTGAATCCATTAAGTTCCTAAAATATTTAATTAAAACTTATTTAGTCCCTAAAAAGAATATAAAAATAAAATATAAACTCATAAATATTATAAATTATAAATTAGTAAAACATCATATTATCAAGGTGTTCAAGTTCAAAACCCATGAAAGCCAAATATCCCAAACTTTGGAGCCACTGGAGATTTTTCGGTCATTATCAAAGTGTGCGTAAGTTAACCTGAATACCTAATTATAAAAAAATATTAAAATATATATATATATATATTCAAAAAAAAATTTAAATTTTTATTCTGTCGCGCCAATCCATATATTGAATTTCCTTCATAAGAATAAGGATAATTATCTGTAGTATTTTTTTACTTATCTTTTACAATAGATACATACTTGCTTTAATATCTAATATTATATTTTAGATTTCGTTTATAATTTCTAATTGATTGTTTTTAAGTTTTTCCCTAAATTATTTTTATTACTTACTTAATGTATTATTTTGTTCTATTACTATTTGTGTAGAAGTGTTATTATTTAAACTATTTAATTCTACCTCTCCAATATATCTTTTTTTTTTATCAACAAAGTGAAAATTTCATTAAAAATATGAAATTACAAGTACAGGAAGATGCAACGCATCAAGAGAGAGAGATTCGGACGGTACAAAATACCTCTACTATTGCTACTTACAAACATACAACCAATACCTTGGCCTCACAAATTTTATTTTATTTTTTTATTTTTATTTTTATTTTTTAACAAAAGAAAACAAAATAAGACCAAAACAATAAATAAAGGTTAAGGACTTGACTAAAAAAAACCAAAAAACTTGAACCCTCAAAGTCAAAAGCACACAGACACTAACAGGCACTGTAGCACCCATAAGCACACTCCTGAACTCCCAAGGCACAGCCCCACTATTCCCAAGGCTTGTGTCTCCCACGCCTGGCCCCTCCGCCGAACTTCACCCACGCTTGACCCCTCCGCCGGACTTCACCCACTATCGACTCACCCAAGGTGGAAACACACCCTCCGCTGGACTTCAATGTTGGTCCTCCTTTCATTGGCCTTTGTCATGAAAGCTATTGAAGTAAAATCCATAATATCCTTGTGCTGGTAGTTGTGCCTGTAATAACTCAGTCCAAAAACACCCATGGCCAAAGCTACCTTGGCCAAAGCCAGACACACCCATAGAAATAAGACCCACTGCCACAGCTGAACAAAACTTACTGCCACCTCCACTTCTATGGTCGAAACGGCTCCTTTTTCAACCCAAACACCAAAAACACACCCACTGCTGAAACTAATCCACCGCCCCTATATTGTTGCCGACCTCCTCTTAATCAAAACAACCGCTGAGAC
Organism: Camellia lanceoleosa; assembly: GCA_025200525.1. Taxonomy (NCBI): domain Eukaryota; kingdom Viridiplantae; phylum Streptophyta; class Magnoliopsida; order Ericales; family Theaceae; genus Camellia; species Camellia lanceoleosa. Next base: position 154,112,713 of record CM045764.1, read on the forward strand.
ACCATCACATATCTAGACAGAGTTCACCCCTCAAACTCCCATACACATAGGAGCGCTCGAATGAAATCTTACACAAATCTGGATCATCTTCGATACTAATGCTTCCCCCCAAACAAAGCACCGAAACACCTCCATAGATCTGAACGGAGAACACTCCTCAAACTTCCACTCACAAAGAAGCGCCCTAATGAACATCCTAGCCAAATCTGAATCGTCCTCTTTGCCGACCCAGTGAACATCCATAACGTTCACAAAAACACCCAGAAAAAAATAAAAATAAAAAATCAACAGCAACAAAACAAACGGAACTGGGTTGGGAAAAACAATGACGGTTTCAAGTTTGAAAGAAGGAAAAACCAAGCAAAAAACACAAGAGGAAGCTGGGCCAGCCGACTGCCATTAGCCGATGGCAGCAACTGGCTAGCCGGCCAAAAGCAAGACCTGGAGTAGAGATTTTAGAGAGAGAGAGAGAGAGAGAGAGAGAGAGAGTTAGTTTAGGGCATTAAGGTCATGTGATATGAATATATCTAATTTAAACACACAATGAAATAAAATATTTTTTAAAAACAAAATAAAAATTTAAAAGATTTTTCGGTAATAAAATCTTAATTGGAGATGATTTTTTACTAATTTATAATACATATGGGCATATATTTTATTTTTGTAATCTTTTAGGGACTAAATAGATTTGAATTAAATATTTTAGGGACTAAATATTTTAGGAACTTAATAGATTCAATTGATAGTTCAGGGACTAAATATACAATTTCATAATAGTTTAGGGGTAAAAAGTATAATAAACCCAAAAATAAGTCAGTTCAAGTAATTTCAGTTCCTCTTCATTTTCCTTGCGAAAATATAAGATTCAAACAAGTATAAGATATAAAATAATGATACATAAAAAAAAAAAAAAATTTATCCAGACGTATACAATCTATAATTCATATAAATCTCACCCAAAATAATATAACCGTGATGATTTTAAAATTATAATGTCGGATTTTTATTTTGAAATAAAAAACCACATTACTGAATCCATGCCAGGAGCAGTCAAGGGAGACACAGGGCTGCATCATACGGTCACAATTAGCAATATAACCTACCTTTCTTTTCACCATAAAATCAAAAGAGTATACAAGGATATAAAGTTCAATTGATTACATCTAGTTTCCACTGCATCACAGAACGCAATGAGAATGAGACAGCTAAAACACAACTTCAATAGTATAAAAATCTGTAAACCTAAGGAAGCAAGGAAGCAGAGAAAATATAATAACCTCTCAATGCGGTGTGACATGATGTGTATCAAGACATATTTGGCAAATGCAAAATGTTGGATTGATCCCACTCACCAGGAGACTTCAACCAGCTCATGAGGATTAGCAAATATACCTTTTCAATCAATCTTCACCGATGAAAAAAGGTAATGGACAAAATAGAACGATGTGAGGAAGCCAATAGTCCCCGTACACATCATGACCGCAATGGCCATGATCAGTGAATAACCAATATAAAGTATAGCTGACACAGGTCCACTCAAGCTCTTGAGATCAAAAACCAGGTAATTGATTGAGTACAAGAACACATAAAGAGCAACGGAACCTGAAGCATAGAATGCTTTCCACCACCACTGCCAATCCTCAACACAGAGATGCATGTAGGTAAGGACCACAGATACTTCTGCACAAACGACAACCAACAAAAAGAAGACAACAAGCAGGAATCCAAAGACATAATAGAACCTCCCGAGCCAGATGCTAGTGAGGATGAAGAGAAGTTCAATGAATAGGGTTCCAAATGGAAGGGTCCCAGCCCCAAGAACAAGAAGCCATGATGGATATTTGCGTGCAGGGATCTCTCTTGGGATTTGGTTAGTTCGTACAGGGTATTGAATAGGCTCAGCTCGTGTTCCTAAGAAACCTCCCAAAAGGGTTAGCGGCACTGAAATGCAGAACCAGAGAGATAGGAGAATAAAATACAGGGAAATGGGAATAGCACCGGTGCTTTTGTTACCCCAGAGAATAAAATTCAGCAGAGTGAGGATAACAAAACAAATTCCTGGGAAGAAGCATGCAACCAACCAGGCAACTGACCTCCAACCATCTGAAGTCCCCTTGATCGTTCTCCATAAACGTACACCAGCATAACCAGCAAAAGTCCCCAGGAAAAGATAAAGAATTATCATACCTGTCAACAACATTCCTCGAGAAGCTGGTGAAATGAAACCAAAGGCAGCAAATACAATAGTAACAATAGCCATCCCACTGATCTGAACCCCATCTCCAATCATCACACAGAGTAGCTTTGAGTGATTTGGTTCTCTGAACACATCGCCAACGACAAGCTTCCAGCCTGAAAGCTCCTCATTCATCTGTGCTTGAGCTTCTTTGTCCAATTCCTCATACCTTGCCAAATCCCTTCTGACTGTTCGTAAAAATATAACAAAAACAATACCAGCTAAGAAAAGGATCACCATTAGTGAATTGAGGATGGAAAACCAGTGGACTCGAGCACCTTCCATTTTCAGGTAAGCATCCCATCGAGATGGCCATCTAATATCACTCCTAACAAATTCAACTTCATAAGTGAATGATACTATTTCTCGCTCCCTTATTATCTGAGATTTGTCAAGTTCCAACGGGCAGTTTACAGAGATATTGTCATACATATGGAGTTTTGACATCACATCGGGGTCATGTTTAACACTGCAAGGGACAACCTCAAAACCGACTATCTCATATCCAGAAGCCTTCTTCTTATCAGCTTGCGAAATTACACCCATACCCTCTTCCCCAGTACCAATTATCTGCACCCCTGCCCCTTCATACTCATGAACCAAAACCCTGAACTTGAGGTGATTGATCACATAGTCTTCATTACTATCTGGCCGTGTATACCCAACAGGAAACCCAGTCCATTGAATCGTAATTCCGTTTTGTTGAGCAAACCTCATGGCAGGCAAATTATCCAAAATCATATTTACTTGATACAGATCACGAGTCCTCTGTTTCAATAACTTTACCTCGTGCTCACTTAATGGACTTGTAATGCAGAGGAATACAGATTCATTGATGTTCATTCGAAAACGGTATGGAGAGTTGTCAATCTGATCTCCCATAAGGAGTTCTCCAAGATTCTCAGCACTTTTCTTTATTCCCTCAGGGGGTTTGCAGTACGGGAGAGTGTAATAACCGAAGGGAAGCTCAGTTTCAATAGAGGTCAATGAATTAACTTTGGCAAATATTTTATGACCTGTTGAATATGTATGCATGTAGCTTCCCGGGAGGTAAAAACCATTGCAGGCATGTGAAACAAGAACGGCATAAATGAAAGCTACCCAATATGCTCTTTTTGGGATCAACAAAGAAGCCATTGAGTTTGAAAAAGGAACACAAAGCAGATCCCTCAAAACTATTCTTAATCTAAGCTTATGCTCGCAGGTTTATTCCACATCAAATCTGCAGAAGTGAAATTTTTGTATCAGTCTTTCAAATTGATCTCACCTAATGGATATAACAATTAAGAGGATCTCCAACCATCCCTTCCCAGAGAGAAGGTAAAATTGGAATCATGTAAGAAAAGAAAAATCACTATTTTCAACTAGCAAAGTACAGATCGATTGTTTGACCAATAGAATACAAATAGCTACAGCCTATTTCAGATAAATAAGTATCAAATAGTCCTACCCCAAAATACACTATTATGTAATTACATATACAAGCACAAATATAAACACTTATCACTGAGGATGTATATAGGAATATATACATAAAGATTTAATACACAAAATATTATTTGTTCATCTACAGATCCATCAACTACCCCAAAAATATAAAAAAGCAAGCTTCAAACTAGGAAAATTCAACAGCCAGCACTTCAAATCAAGGGCAGAGAAAATTGAAAGCCAGATCAGAGAACTAAACACAATTCCACAAACTCTATAAACAAAGCGAAGAACAAACGTGATAAAGTTATTGTGTTGAAGAGAAACGTGAAGTGAACACTGTGTTCCTCATAGATCTATACACGGCAAGAGAGAGAGAGAGAGAGAGAGAGAGAGAGAGAGAGAGAGATTGAAGACGAACCAGTGCCAGATTGCGTAACTCAGCAACAGTCTTGTTCGATTCGACTCTGTTCGCCTAAGATCAAGGATTGTAGAATCGATACAGATATTCAATTTTCTGGGTTTGATTATTTGATAATAGCCCTATATATCTATGCTCCAATAACTCGATTTAGATCTCATTGATGACCTTTCTTGGTGTTACTATATTAGCCCTAAATATCTATGCTCCAATAACTCGATTTAGATTTCATGGATTCAGTTTTTTAAGTTTTTTATTTTTTGTATTTTTTTATTTTTAATAAATATTTTTAAAATTTTAAATAAATTTTTTTTTTAGATGCATATTTAGATGTGTTTAAATAATAAAATAGTAGTGAAAAAATATTTTAAAAAATTAATAAATATACAAAAATATGAAAAATATATTGAATTTTTATTTTTAAAATTTTTGTATTTTTGTTATTTAATAAATTTTTTAAAGATTTCTTTCATAAATATTTTTTAAGTGTATTTATATTAAGTGTCTAAAAATTAAAAATATCTTAAAATATTAAAAAAATTATTGAAAATAAAAAAATATGAAAAATAAAAAATAGAATTTTCTGAAAAGTATTTTTTAGAAATTAAAACCAAACAAGTTGATTACAATGGGAGTGTTTAGTGTGAATTATAGGGAGTGATTATAATTTATTTTAATTTGAGAATCTGTGTTAGACTGTTTGGTGTAGTTTCTGCTTATAGCCTTTTAGGCAAAAATAATTTAAATAAATTGAAAAAAACTAATTATTTAAAAGCTAAGGAAATGGTGTTTTTGATTTTTACTTTTTGATTATTAGCTTTTAACTTACAATAAGTTACATCAAACAGTATTAATACAAAGCAATTGTTGTTGTGTACTGTGCAATGGGCTAGTTTGAGCTTATTGTAGGGCTTGCGCCAAATGGGGCAGAGTTCTATATCTAGAGGCCGTGTAAATCATACAATTTTATTTATTTATTTATTTATTTTTAAGAAGATTCATTCTTCTATTACATTGCATGTTTTTTTTTTTTTTTTTCCAAGTTTGATTTATGGAGTTGGGTAGAAATTTAGAATGAGAAAGAAAAAAAATATATATTATATTTTGTTCATATTTTACTCATCTTTTATCTTTTCTTTTTTAAATCTCTACACAAATCTATAAACCAAGCATAACTTTTTATTTGTTTGAAGATGTTTATGTGAATATATATTTATAATTTTTTTTAATATATAAAAATAATTATGATTGAGATACATGGAAAAATATCTTAAAGATTGTGGTGAAGTTTTCTCAAACCTATTATTTGAGCACATTTGCCACTCATTGCCTTTTTAGAATTATCAACATTATCATTTTATCAATAATTTTCTTTTTTTCTTTTTTGTTTTATTTATTTATTTATTGTTGTTCAAAAAACAAAAACAATCATAACAATTTTGAAAAGTTTAAATATACTGCATTTTGTTTAATTCTCCCTCGAGTTAAGCATGCTCAAGTTGCATTTATATTTTGTGTTAGATTTTCATTCTTGGCAATCCCATTTGAGAAAACTCCTTTGAGTTGTAATTTTATTCACACTTTTATTTCAGTGAGGCTATGAGTTTATTAGATGCAAATCCAAACCCGAATCGAGCCATGTAGAGAAGTTTGTGATGTTAATACTTTTAAGATTGTCACTTCGCTGATTATTACGGGTCGGTATTGATCGACTTCATGGTAAAGCAAAATTCAAAATTGCATTCAAAATTGCATGTCAGCCGTTGCTCGCTCGAGCCAATGAATGCTCGCTCGAGCCAAGGATTGCGTCCATACAAAAACCTGAAAGAGTGTATTCCTCGCTCGAGCCAAGAATCCGTCGCTCGAGCCAAGGCACTAGTAGAAATCATGAAAAATACACTCCTCGCTCAAGCCAGCAAATCTTCGCTCAAGCGAGCCTCAGAATCCGGATTTTTCAAGGAGTTTATTTTCTTTCCAATCTAGGATTACTTTTGGTTCTCTATAAATACTTGGTTTTCTCCCAAAACTAAGTAAATTCATTGAAGTCCTCCAGATCTTCTTTTTGGTTCTTAAAGGTTTATATCTGGGGATATTTTATTATTTTTTTCTTTGATGTTTTATTGAGTATTCAACTCATGGTTTAAATAAAGTACATCAAAGGTTTGTTTGTTATACACAAAAGAGAGAGTTGTTCTTCAGTTGTGAATTCTGAAGAATTCGAGCCTGAAGCTTTGGTGGAATCCGGAGTGGCTCATCATAAAAACAATTCTGTGCTGAAGATGGAGTGGGAAGAGGCACATAGAGGTTGGTTCAATTAGGCGTTGTCGATGCGCTAGATAATTGAGAGTGATACCTGTGTAATTCCTTTAAATCTTCTTAGTGGATTGATCTTGTGGCAGTTGCCCGTAGTTTTTTTATCACAATTGGAAGGTGTCCAATTGTGGTTTTTCCACGTAAAATCTTTGTGTCTCTTTCTCTTGATTGTTTGATTGGGATTGTTATTTTTTGCTTAAAATTGGTACATAATCACAAATCAACATCTAGGAGGTTTTCTAGATTTTTCATTTTGTGATGACAATAAACCATATTTCATGCAGCTTTTTTAAATCCACATTGTAGCTTTTCTCATAATATAATTCTTCCTGTGATCAAGCCTAGCAAGAATTGCTTCATAGATGAGAAAGTTACTTCATAGATGAATTCATCCTTCTCAGCCTCTATTCTCCTTGCAAAAACGACATTCAAAGCATGGCAGTGAATAATCAAAGTAAACAGATAAAGAAGAAGATTGGGAGGAGATTTGACTGGATATAGGTTACACTGTAGTTTTCACAAAATTCATGAAAAAAATTAATAGTATGACATGTGATGCCACAATAGTGAGAAAAAAATTGTAAGATGTCTTAATTTTTATAGCATTACTCTACGAAAAAAATAGAAATGAAAGTAGGAACTGAAGGAGTGAAATTCACTGGCCTAAGAGATATTAAAGAAGAGGACTACTGAATCGCAGGGAAGGCAATTGAATGTTCTACACCTCTAATGAGAGATATGATAATATTCTCCTTAAAAGAAAAAAGCCGGAATTAAAATAAAGGTCAAAATATATAATGTTAAATAACACCAAGGACAAAATCATACATTTGAGAGCGCATATAAATATTGGAGCCTGCCAGATAATTTATGCAGTTATATCCAAGTAGAACCATCATGAAAGTAGTTTGGCAAATCCAGTATGAATGGGGATCTGATCTGGACCATCATATGGTAACCCCAACCTCTAAACCCTTGTTCCTTGGGATATCATTCATTTGTAAATAAGAAGAAGAATAATAATTATTAAAAAAATAGATAGATAAGAGAGAGAAGGCATTATGAAAAGCTAAACAAGTAGAGATTTCCAGTGGTAGAAAACAAAAAAAGCATAATGCAGAATCCATACAAGTAGATAGCATTTGGAAAATTCAAAAATGTCTTTCCTCTCACTCTTTGTTTTTGTTTTGTTTTTGGGATCATGAAGTAGGACCAAATGTTAGATCTATACAATAAATAAAATCATCATCATTAAACAGAGAACAAGTAACCATTGAAATTCTATCTTTTATTTTTCAAATTTTGGGACACCATAACTGTGAGGGAAGTTACAGATAGAACTGAAATAAACATCCAAGTATAGAAACAAAAACAGTTAAATCAAACCCAGTAGATCAAAACTATTCACCAATTTGTAGTCCAATGTTTCTTCAAATAAGTCATAAATACTCAAGAACTTCTGATAATTAGCAATCGATTTTTACTTGCAAAAACAATAAATTCAGGGCACTTTCGAGTGTACTTCTCTCATTGCAGCCTTGAAGATGCAATAGATAAATGCTAAAATCATTTTATCATTTGAGCCAGAAATAACAACAATCAAAGCATGAATGAAGATTATAAACTTCCATAACAATCACCTATATGATATGCAATTTCAAGGGAGTAGTTCTTGCCAAATAAGTCATGGCCTACAGTTGCCAAGACAGGTGAACATTCAAGAGTCAGATGGTCGAAAGGTTTAGGTGGAATTGGACTTGGTGGAGTACAAGCACCTCACAGGGAACTGCCCTTGTGAAAAGAGTTGCCCTGTGAAACTTAGTCACACCAAAGTCTCTAGCACTCTAGGTCCTGTAGCTTGGAGGCTAGAGATAGATTGGCGACCGCAAATATTAGACAATCACACAACCTTAAGGTTTATTAACAATTGAGGAATTTGTATTGTTTTACAATATCCCGTTTCACAACTGCAGAGCACAACCACTGATATACACCGCAAGGTATTTGTGATAACCCTACCCCGTATTTTGCTCAATGGACATCATACATATGTTACTTGCTTCCGCTTGGGCCCCATGATTAAAAATATTTTGTACATTGTATGAGGCCGTAGGTAATCAAGTGATTGCTGGCGGTTATGATCCAAATTTTTAGGGGCGAGTTTGAATCATGACAGTATTGGCTTTCTTACAAAGCTACTTTTCTCACAAATGCTTTTCCTACAGTTCATAGTTTCAACATATATCTTGGAAGTAAATAAATTCCTATGACATTATCACTTACCTCACTAAAATTCCTCATAAAACATTAGTTACTACGTTTTCTCAATTCTTCACGGATGCAATTGTAATGTGCCACACAAGTAAATTAAATTTACACCTCACCTACAATAAATTCGTAAATCTTATGGCACATGCATTAGCTCTCTCACACCAAACACGGTCCTGAGACCCACTTCTATTCCTTCTTTTATTCTTTTTAATAATAACGGCCTTTCTCTTCTTCACTTTTGACGGGAGGTAAATCTTTTCTTGCAACATTCTAGATCACTCAGTTCAAATTACCTCAACTATTCATTTATTATTTTTCCTCCATAATGATGATTCTTTTACTGCTCCTCTCCATCAAGCGAAACATTCTCTATATCTATCAAAGGAAGGAAACATATATTTACATTTTCAAGTAAACCACATATATTAGCAGCAATGAAGGATTGGTAAGGCAATTTACCAAAGTTTTATGTTTGTTGTATTGTATTCCTTAGTTCACCCTTTTCCAACAAGAATACACTCCACTGGAAAGAAAAATTGAAATATGGAGGTCAAGACATCATCCAAAACCAAGCAAGAACAGGGAAGATGAAAGAAATCGACAAGTAAAATCTTAAAGAAAGGCCCATAATGATACTAAAGTAGGAAAATAATCTCGCCCAAACCCCTTTTCTCCCTTCCCTGGCATTCAAAACCAGCTACACCACTTCAGGTCTACAAATACAAAAGAAAGAAGCATTCAAGAAAACTAACCTCCCAAATTCAAGTCATATCGGAACCTTCTGGCCTTTAAAAGCGTTAATTAGAAAATGCTAATATCCTAATGAATGCACGTTAAACAAAGGGGACATCAAAACAAGAAATATTGAAAAGGTCCTCAGTTGTATAGAGTAAGCAACTCAATGAATTATTAGCAAATATTAAAGATATGCATGGTTGAATATGTACACAAATATATATATATATATATATATGAAGTAAACTGGTTACAAAATGGATAGGTCCAGAATATTTACTTGCGTAAAATCATTCAAAACAACCAGCCAGCGTGAGTAAGGAAAGAAGAAACATCCATCATCTATCAAATTCTGTTTTCTTGCAGTATGTAAAATACATTGAACTGATTGGTTTTCAGATTATAGCTGAATATCAATCTGGGAATAGCAATGAAGATAACTTCTGAAGATGGATGTAAAGCACATGGCATGAGCAGCGGAGAAAGGCGATAGCGGTCTAAAATCCTGCGGTGATGAAACCAAACGAAGTCATCAATGCAGATGCTATGCTTCAAAATCCACTGATGGTCATGGTCAAGTGACCAAACAAGGATTGCATTTTCAACATGATTAGAGTAGTAGAAGCAATCTTTGGACATCCCAATGAATCCAACACCAAGAGCCTTGCCCTTATTCGTGAGCTTCACAGCTCGGGGATTCAAATTATCGGCACTGAGATCAAAACACAAGAGGTACTTAGTGTAAGATAACATGTACAACACCCCATCCAAATAAACAGACTTGCAAAGCCACTTGAAACCATAAAGCTCAGGTTCAGGCTGGAGTGGAACCGGATGGTTGACCCACTTGCCGGTGACTGAAGAGAAAACATCCAGCTCCGGCGGATGAGTTACAGAGGCAGTGCTGGCAGCGCTAGCAAACCGAACTATTTTATAATTATTATTAGTATTATTCGGTGGGGACTCAACAGGATTAAAAGCAAGTACAGCATATATGGGATCTAGATGATTAGGGTTCATGGGAATAGCCACACATTGTTTTGTGGCAGGGTTACACACATAGTACTGTGAAGGAACAGAGGAGCGGTGAAGAATTAAGAGCAAACTGTTGCAATAGTCGAGAACGTCCCTGCCAGTAGGTTGAAAGGGTAATAGCTTCGAATATGACTCCACAAATCGTCCTCCGACAATCTGATGGAGCATATTCCATACGGTAATCGGAGAATGGAGGAAGGGGAATCAACCTGAAGAGAAATCCGCTAGGAAGCACGGACACGGATACGGGATACGGGTACGATACGATACGGACACGGCGATACGTCAAAATTCGAAAAAGTAGGATACGGATACGGCGGGGATACGTTCATAAAAAATATTTTTTTTACAATTTTTAGTAATGTAACATACACAAAAATGAATTAGTCGTCATTAAAACCTTCTTAGCAATTCAAAATATTAATGTAGCATCACTCATAATAACAACCATAATCACCCATAACAAAAAATTCATCAATTCAATTAAATTTCAACAATTTTAACAATATAGCATCACTCATAACATCTATAATGCAATTCAATCCCAAATTAAGGGGGAAAAATTTACAAAGTTTATTTATTTATCAATAAGTTTATTTATTTATTTATTAATAATTGTTTTTACCTTATTTGATTTATTAATAAATTTAAAAAGTTTAAAATTTTATAAGTTGACAAATTTTATTTTTAATGAGTTTATTTATTTATTTATTTATTAATAAATTTTTTTTATCTTATTTTATTTATTTGTTTGTTTTATTTATTTATTTGTTTGTTTTATTTATTTATTTGTTTTATCAGTAGAGACAGATCTATTTATTTGTTTTATCAGTTGAGACAGATCCTCGACGTATCGAGCGAGATAGATCGACGAAGAGGGGGGAGATGAGATCGACATCTCGAACCAGATCGAGCGAGATCGAGAGGGAAAGGGAGAGAGAGAGAGTTCGTGAGAGGCATACAGAGCGAAAGGGAGAGCGAGAGGGATGAACCTGTTCGAGACGATCGGCGAGCTGTTCGAGACGATCGGCTATTCATTGCTCGAGACGATCGGCGAAAGTTCGAGACGATTAATGGCTTCTCCTCCTCCTTCACGGCTGCTACTCGACCTAGGTAAGAGAGTTTGGTTTTTTTGTGTTTTATTTCATTTTTTTTTTAATTATTTTTTGCCCCCGCCGTATCCATACCGTATCTGGCCGTATCCATACCGTATCCTCGCGTATCCGAGACGTATCCAAAATTAAAAAATTAAAAAAAAAAATCGGATACTTCATTTCCCGTATCTGATACGTATCCTCGCATATCGGGCGCGTATCCGTATCCGATACGTATCCGATACGCGTACGTGGCCTATTTTCGCGTATCCGTGCTTCATAGGAAATCCGGAGAGAGGTGCAGGTGAAGAGATTCTAGGAACACAAACAATAGAATCAATAAGTACCAAGCTTTCCACACGGACTTGAATTGAATCAAAGGCTTTTCTAGCAATCTACATAGTATCTCCACCGTCAACTCATCGGGCAACTTAGACGACCAATCCCAGTAACATTTGAACGCCATAGATTCAAACCCAACCACCTATTCTTTTGGGAAAGAACTTGCTTGTTGCATCTTCGCGGTCAAAAATCAAAGTTGTTCGCTAACACTCTCTGTTTCTTACAAGTTCACTTTGCAGTAGCACAACTCTTTCTCTTATAATTCCATCACTTCTTTGTGTTGCATTTGTAGGAGACATTACTCATTGCTGGTATAGAAGGATCTCCACATTGATAATAGTACACTTTGTTGGGTTTCAACCCTGCAAAAAGAAAAGAAAAAAAAAAGAAGAAGAAACTCAAATTTACACATCACAGCAAACTCATCAGTATTGTGTCTATGGCTTCAACCCTATTGTTCATAATTATAGATTTAACAAAATTAATTTTCAATGACACACACACACTCATGTGAAGTGGAAAAAATTGAACTACTCTGTTTTGAGACATATAACAATTTCATTCAATAAAAACAACAATTGTGAATCAGCTCAATCAAACAGTTAACTAAGAAATGAACATTATACTAACACAATTCATTGAGGCCTAACTACATTCACATCATATGTGCAATTTTGACAACACAAACCATATCTTGACCTTGGGAAGATGGATTACTGTTGGAAAAATGGTTTAATATAGGCATATTTTTTAGCCTAAATTTGAGTGGGCCCCAAACATTGTTTGGGGTGAGTCCGAAGAGGTGAAGACAGAACGTCAAAACCATTTATGAGTGAATGGGAAGTTCACGTCGTTTTTCGAGTCTAACATTAATTTTTTAGATAAAATTTATTTGAATTTTTTCAATAAAAATTATTGTGGGAATTTAATTTAATTCAAAATTCAAATTTTTAGGTTCCTAAGTGATTTCCTAAAGTTTGTACTTCTTCCTTTATTTATTAAACTATTCAAATCTTTTAATATATATATATATATATATATTCTAATTGTTTAGTCTATATATACCAAATAGTTTAATAATAAATTTTCCAAACAGGTGGAAGGAATCTGTTCCATTAACGGCTCACTTTTTTCATTTGTTTGAAATTTTGTTCTGACCAACAGTCAATTCATATATTCAAATCGTGAATAGTTTTGCACCTGTTGACTTCGGGGTTTGGTACCTATTCGGGGCTTTGGAAATTTGCCTATAAATACAATCTGATTCTAGCAGTCTGGGGGTGGGGAAAGAATTCAGTCTGTTATTTTGTTTCATTGCTGTCTAATTTTTTCTCTAGTGCATTTATTCTTCATATTTAGTTTTAGAATAATTTAAAGAGAGTATAGATCACAGGTTTAGTTCGCCGAACAAATTTGTTTGAAGTGCTTCTATAAATTTGTGAAGATCATTGTATCCTGGGAGATAGACGCCACTCAACTGTCAGCACCGTAGCGGGGCGAATCTGTCTTAAGGACAGAATGTCACACACTTGACTTGGTCTTAATTTTAATTCAGTTCGATAAATAAATCCGGTATGTTATTTATTTATTTTGTTTGAATTTATTTCAAGTTATTTTATTTGCACAGAAGATTGTTCCAACAATCTTAAGACAGATCTGAATTATTCTATTTACAGAATTTTTCGTTTGTTTCCTTTTCTCTTTCTTCTTTTAAAAAAATTATTTTCTGTGGATTTACAAAATAATATTCTGGTTGGAAAAACAAATAGTGATTATATGTTATTTGACAGATAGTAGTAATATACTGTCTCTTTTCTTTGACAACTAGTAGTACGATACTGGTGTCATTAACAATTCACAATATATTTTTGCGAAATTTTGTCAGAAAATTAATTTTGGTTTTTAGAATTTATTTTCTGAGTTTTTATTAATTAAAATTCTGTTTCAGTGTTTTAATTATTGGAGTGTAACAAGAGATTTAAATTTCTATGTGAAATTAATTTGATTAAATAAAATTTTATTTTATTTCCAAATTAATTGAAAAATAAAAGTTATATTCTTATTTCTTTTATTTTACAGAATTTAATTTCTTATGTGGAATTAATTTGGTTAAATAAAATTTTATTTTATTTCCAAATTAATTGAAAAATAAAAGTTATATTCTTATTTCTTTTATTTTACAAAATTTAATTTTCTGTGTGGAATTATTTTGGTTGAATAAAATTTTATTTATTTCCAAATTAATTGAAAAATAAAAGTTATATATATATATATATATTTTTTATTTTATAGAATTTAATTTTCTGTGTGAAATTAATTTGTTTAAATAAAATTTTATTTTATTTTCAAATTAATTGGAAATAAAAGTTACATTCTTGTTTCTTTTATTTTTTACGGAATTTAATTCTGTGAATTTGGTTTAATTTTCTGTGTAGTGTAAATTCTAATTATAATTTTGTTTTATAAATTAGAATTGATGGCTACTGAAACAAATGCCCAAACAAGTACTACTGCGGTGGCTGCAATTGCACAAACCCCCTCTCCTGTGGTGACAGTACCAATAAATCATGGAGAGAAGCCAGAGAAGTTCTTAGGAACTGACTTTAAAAGATGGCAACAGAAAATGTTGTTCTATCTTACAACTCTGAACCTGGCTCGTTTCCTCCGTAAAGATGCTCCTATCCTGAACGAGGATGAAACCGATTGGCAAGTGGTTGCTGCGGTTGATGCTTGGAAACATGCCGATTTCCTTTGCCAGAATTACATCTTGAATGGACTTGACAACACATTATACAACGTCTACAGTCCAATCAAGACAGCTAAGGAACTTTGGGAATCATTGGAGAAAAAGTACAAAACGGAAGATGCCGGCTCAAAGAAATTTATGGTTGGCAGATTCTTGGATTTTGTAATGGTTGATTCAAAAACTGTGATCAGCCAAGCTCAAGATTTCTAACTCATTCTGCATGACGTTCACATAAAAGGCATGTCTCTCAGTGAATCCTTCCAAGTTGCAGCCTTAATTGAAAAATTACCAAAAGGCTGGAAAGAATTCAAGAACTACCTCAAACACAAGCGCAAAAAAATTTCTGTGGACGAGTTAATTGTGCGTTTAAGGATTGAGGAGGACAACTGCAATTCTGAAAAGCGGGCTGGTAAGCATTCTATGGAGTCTAAGGCAAATGTGGTAGAACATGCTTCAAAAACTAAGAAACGAAAGTCTTTTGGAGAAAGTTCATCACAAGACTCTAAAAGGGGGAAAAATAAAAAGTACAAGTTTAATGGCAAATGTTACATCGGTGACAAAGAGGGACATCGAGCCAAAGATTGTCGTAGCAAAGGCAAAAGCAAAAGAAGAACAAGCAAGAAGCCTGCTCAAGCACATATGACCGAAGTGGACAAAATTTCCAATGGTGTAGATGACATCAATCTTTCTGCTGTTGTTTCCGAGGCAAATCTTGTCGGAAATCCTAAAGAATGGTGGGTGGACACTGGTGCTATTCGCCATATTTGTGCCGACAAAAAGATGTTCATATCTTATTCTATAGTAGACAATGGTGAACAACTCTTTATGGTCAACTCCTCAACTTCCAAAGTTGAAGGATAAGGAAAGATTGTTCTTAAGATAACATCAGGAAAGGAACTCACTCTCAACAATGTGCTGCATGTACTGGACATTCGCAAGAATCTTGTTTCCAGATCTTTGTTGAGTGAGAATGGGTTTAGGCTAGTATTTGAGAGTGATAAATTTATACTTACAAAGAATGGGATGTATGTTGGAAAAGGTTACATGTCTGATGGCCTTTTCAAATTAAATGTAATGGCCGTTGTACCCTCAGTTATTAATAATAATACATCTTTTTCTTACTTGCTTGAGTTTTCAAATTTATGGCATGGTAGACTAGGACATGTTAATTATAGATCTTTGCATAGATTAATTAATATGGAATGTTTAACTAAATTTGACATTGATTCAAATCATAAATGTGAAATTTGTGTTGAGGCAAAATTATCTAAAACTCCTTTTCATTCAATTGAAAAAAGTACGGAACCACTTGAATTAATTCATGGTGACATTTGTGATTTTAAATCAATTCAAACCAGAGGTGGGAAAAAGTATGTTATCACTTTTATAGATGACTATACTAGATATAGTTATATTTATTTAATTCGAACCAAGGATGAAGCATTGGAAACTTTCATTCAATATAAGAATGAAGTTGAAAATCAACTTGGTAAGAAAATCAAGAAACTTAGAAGTGATAGAGGTGGTGAATATGAATCACCTTTTGGTGAATTTTGTAAAGAACATGGAATAATTCATCAAACCACCGTTCCTTACTCACCTCAGCAAAATGGAATTGCTGAAAGGAAAAATAGGACTTTAAAAGAAATGATGAATGCCATGTTAATCAGTTCTGGATTACCTCAGAACTTGTGGGGGGAATCAATACTTTCTGCTAATTATATTTTAAATAAAGTACCTCGAAAGAAAGTAAATCAAACACCTTATGAAATGTGACATGGTAGAGTACCATCCTACAAATACTTAAAAGTGTGATGGTGTTTGGCTAAAGTGGCTAGTCCTAGTCCTAAAAAGACTAAGATAGGTCCTAAGACCATTGATTGCATTTTCATTGGTTATGCGAAGAATAGTAGTGCATATCAGTTTTTAATTCATAAATCAAAACATTCCCAAATGCATGTAAATACTATTATTGAGTCTCGGAATGCATCATTCTTTGAACATGTATTTCTAAATAAGACTGGACAGGAAACTAGTAACAATAAAAGATCTCATGATGTTATTACTAGTCAGGATCAAGAACATGATCAAGAGGAAGAGTTAGACCAAAATGAGGAAGAAGAACCTAGGCGTAGTAAATGTGCTAGAACCTCAAAATCTTTTGGTCCAGATTTTCTAACATTTTTGTTAGAAAATGAGCCTTTAACTTTTAAAGAGGCTATGTCCAGTCCTTAAGCTCCTTTATGGAAAGAAGCTGTCAACAGTGAAGTTGAATCCATCTTGCAAAATCACACTTGGGAATTAGTGGACTTGCTACCAGGTTGTAAACCTCTTGGGTACAAGTAGATTTTCAAAAGAAAATTGAAAGTGGATGGATCAATTGACAAATACAAAGCAAGACTGTGGTCAAAGGATTTAGACAAAAAGAAGGTCTTAATTACTTTGACACATACTCACCGGTTACTAGAATAACATCCATTAGAATGCTAATTGCCATTGTATCTCTATACAATCTAGAAATTCATCAAATGGATGTGAAAACCGCTTTCTTAAATGGTGAGTTAAATGAAGAAATTTACATGGAACAACCAGAAGGTTTTTCTGTTCCAGGAAAAGAAAAGAAAGTGTGTAAATTGGTTAAATCATTATATGGTTTAAAACAAGCGCCAAAGCAATGGCATGAGAAATTTGACAAGGCAATGATGTCAAATAGATTTAAAATTAATGAGTGTAACAAATGTGTTTATATTAAAAACACAGACAAAGGTTATGTCATTGTATGTCTTTATGTAGATGATATGCTCATCATTGATAGTAATAATGATATGATTAAAACTACTAAGAAAATGTTGAATAAACATTTTGACATGAAGGACATGGGCATTGCTGATGTAATTCTTGGTATGAAAATTACCAAAATATCGGAAGGATATGCTTTGTCACAATCTCATTACATTAAGAAAATACTTGACAAATTCAGCAAAGATGATGATCATCTTGCTAGAACACCTATAGATGTTAATTTGTATCTTTCTAAGAATGTACAGGAAAGTATTTCTCAATTAGAATATGCCCAAATTATTGGAAGCTTAATGTACTTGATGAACTGCACTCGCCCAGATATAGCTTATGCAGTAAGTAAATTAAGTAGATATACGAGTAATCCGGGAGTAGAACACTGGAAAGCAATTATAAGGGTTGTAAGATATTTTCGATTTACTCGTAACATTGGGCTTCATTATACTAGATATCCAGCAGTACTTGAAGGATACTGTGATGCAAATTGGATATCGGATACTAGAGACTCGAAGTCCACCAGTGAGTATGTCTTTACTCTTGGTGGGGCGGCTGTATCTTGGAAATCTTCCAAACAGACTTGTATTGCTAGGTCTACTATGGAATCTGAATTCATAGCTTTAGACAAAGCAGGAGAAGAAGCAGAATGGCTTCACCACTTCCTTGAAGATATTCCAATATGGCCAAAATCGGTGCTTCCTATGTGCATACATTGCGATAGTCAATCAGCTATAGGTAGAGCACAGAGTCATATGTATAACGGTAAGTCACGACACATTCGTCGTCGACATAACATCGTGAGACAACTACTCTCTAATGGAATTATTTCCATAGAATATGTTAAGTCTAAAGACAACATAGCGGATCCACTAACCAAAGGGTTAGCAAGAGAGTTAGTTGAGAATTCATCGAGGGGAATGAGACTTAAACCTATTAAATAAGAGTTACCACAACAGCAACCCAACCTAGTTGACTGGAGATCCCAAGATCTAGGTTCAAAGGGACAACCGAGTTGTGAATGACTTAGAAGGATCACTGGAGAGTCTAACTCCTACCTATTTCTTTGATGAAATAGTGATGTCTGCAGCGTTTGACTTTAAGTAAAATATTAATGATTCTTATATCTAGCTAAACCTAGTGGAGTATGGCAGGATACTCTTCATAAGAATCACCTATGTGAGTGTGAACTGGGCCAGTTCTATAAGATTTGTGAAGGGCTACAAGTCTTTAGAGCACTCATGAAAGACCAGGCTGTTCAGGGCCAAAATGAACACAATAGTGAGAACTAAACTGTGTCTGGAGATATATTGTGTGGGTTCTATTGTCTTGGTTTATATAAACGGCTAAATAGTTCAAGATATCATGTTCACTGTTTAACTAGTAAATCCGATAGTGTCTCACAAGGGAAGGTTCAAAGCCAAAAGCTACCTATCCTTTGCAGAATATTTCCAATTTCTGTACTCTCTATAATTAGATCATATTGTTGCATTTTCTCTCCGTCAAATTCCATTCATGTGGGGGATTGTTGAAAAAATGGTTTAATATAGGCATATTTTTTAGCCTAAATTTGAGTGGGCCCCAAACGTTGTTTGGGGTGGGTCCGAAGAGGTGAAGACAGAACGTCAAAATCATTTATGAGTGAATGGGAAGTTGACGTCGTTTTTCAAGTCTAACATTAATTTTTATTGAAAAAATTCATAGCTATCCTTTGCAGAATATTTCAAATTTCTGTACTCCCTGTAATTAGATTATGTTGTTGCATTTTCTCTCCGTCAAATTCCATTCATGTGGGGGATTGTTGGAAAAATGGTTTAATATAGGCATATTTTTTAGCCCAAATTTGAGTGGGCCCCAAACGTTGTTTGGGGTGGGTCCGAAGAGGTAAAGACAGAACGTCAAAACCATTTATGAGTGAATGAGAAGTTGATGTCGTTTTTCGAGTCTAACATTAATTTTTTAGATAAAATTTATTTGAATTTTATTAATAAAAATTATTGTGGGAATTTAATTTAATTATAAATTCAAATTTTGGATTCCTAAGTGGTTTCCTAAAGTTTGTAATTGTGGGAATTTAATTTAATTCTAAATTCAAATTTTTGGGTTCCTAAGTGATTTTCTAAAGTTTGTACCTCTTCTTTTATTTATTAAACTATTCAAATCTTTTAATATATATATATATATTCTAATTGTTTAGTATATATATACCAAATAGTTTAATAATAAAATTTCCAAACAGGTGGAAGGAATCTGTTCCATTAACGGCTCACTTTTTTTATTTGTTTGAAATTTTGTTCTGACCAACGGTCAATTCATATATTCAAATTGTGAATAGTTTTGCACCTGTTGACTTCGGGGTTTGGTACCTGTTCGGGGCTTTGGAAATTTGCCTATAAATACAATCTGATTCCAGCAGTCTGGGGGTGGGAAAAGAATTCAGTCTATTATTTTGTCTCATTGCTGTCTAATTTTTTCTCTAGTGCATTTATTCTTCATATTTAGTTTTAGAATAATTTAAAGAGAGTATAGATCACAGGTTTAGTTCGCCGAACAAATTTGTTTGAAGTGCTTCTATAAATTTGTGAAGATCATTGTATTTTGAGAGATAGACGCCACTCAACCGTTAGCACCGTAGCGGGGTGAATCTGTCTTAAGGACAGAGTGTCACACACTCGACTTGATCTTAATTTTAATTCGGTTCGATAAATAAATCTGGTATGTTATTTATTTACTTTGTTTGAATTTATTTCAAGTTATTTTATTTACACAGAAGATTGTTCCAATAATTACATCACCCCAATTACTCATATTTTCTACTATTTTTGTGGATTCAATCTTGTGACTATTTGAAATATTTTGAAAGCAAAACTTTTAATTTCTAAAAGCAGAATCCCCCATGTATTGATTCCATTTCTCAAAGCTTCCACCCAAACCCAATTCCAATTCATATTCCACATCTTCTACATATATCTCAACAAATTCAATCAGATGAAGATACAAAAAAAATAAAAAAATAAAAAAAAAATACCAGTGATCCATGAGGATCAAACCCTTTAAAATAAAACAAATCAAAACAAGCAATTAAACAATACCCACAAGTCAACGAGTGGCACAAATAAAAAAAATTAACACATACACAAATGGGTTTGAACCTTCCTTGCAGGTAAGCAAGTAGTTTTGCCTGTAAAGAGCATCGTGAGGCTGCAACATGCAATCTTTGGATAGAAAGGGAAGACAAAGAATCGATGGAGGGGTGTAGACACCCCATTTTTGACCGATCTTAAGACTCAGACGTCACTGATTGAGCGCTTTGTGATATTGCATATCGTGCTTGTTCAGAGGTTCTAGAGTCTTGGCTGCGAGCCTTGCCCCCGGACTTCCGGACTCTTTTGTGCCTTGCCTCGGTTTGCGAACCAAGCTCTGTTTTCTCCGTTTTCTCTTCCCAAAGAGAGAGAGAGGTCTCGTAGACCATCTCTTAGTGGCCGTAGGCTACGTTTCGTGGTCATAGGCCATTTTTTTCGTTTGGAGCCCGGTTCTTGGTTTTTCGGAGCTGTCGGCCGTGTGCCTCGGTTCGGGACCGCTTAACCACCTCCGTTTGCTCCATTTTTTGGTACATACCTTATTTCCTCCCTTTTGAGGGACACTGTGGTCCGAGAGACCGACTTCATGGTCGGACACCACTTCCGGTGCCTAACAGCCCACTTTCGAGGCCCCAAACTGCGTGTTTTTGCTCCCGAACCTTCATTCTGTATTTTTTGGCTCCGACCTAAACTTGAGATAGTCATATTTTGAGGTCCTTTTCATGTTTAATTAAGGACCTTTTACTGTTTGAGATCTCCTACTGTCACTTGCTTCTTTACCCTTCTTTTAGGCCTTTTCTTGCATGATAGTTTAGGCCTACTTGTATTTATTTTTGTGGTTTGTCATAAACTAAAAAGTGTCTTATTTTGAGACTCTCTTCAACTTTTTTGAAGGGCTCTCTTCAGTTTGAGATCTCCTACTATCACTTGCCCCTTTATCTCCCTTTTAGGCCAATTTTGGGGGGAAATTTGAATTTCATTTTCCCCCCATTTTCCCCCCTCTTTTCCACCCTCTTGTGTCTATATAACAGACCCTCCAACTGTGTTTTCGGGATTAAAACATTTTGGTTTGGAGCTCCCACATTAAATCTCTCTCTCTACTCTAAGCCTTAAAAAAAAACCCTTGGTTCTTCACCAACCCATAGCCCCACCCTTCCATCTTCCATTCCAGTAGCTGGAGTTAGTTTTTCAGAGGCTAGGAGTGCTACATTTCGGACCAAGAGGCTGTCAAAGTTGAGTGTTCAAGGGTAAGTCCTTCTCTCCTCTTTTTGGTCCTATTCTTGTATCATTTCTTAGCCTCTCTTGCTTGTATATTTGAGCTCCGGCCATAACTGAAAATAGTATTATTTTGAGTTCTATTTCATGTTTCCTTAAGGGCCTCTTACTGTTTGAGGTCCCCATTTTGCACTTGCTTCATTATCCCTCTTGTATGCCTATTTCTTGTGTAGCATTTTAGGCTTGTGTATATTTTGTTTTGAAGCATGATGTAAACTGTAAATATGCTTATTTTGAGCCCTTCTTCAACATTGTAGAAGGGCTCATCACTGTTTGAATCCTCCATGTACCATTTGCTTTGATATCCATCTTTTGGTCCCATTTTTGCATGATTTATTAGCCTATTGTGCTTCTGTTTTTGGACTTTGGTCTGAACTGAAAAGGATCTTATTTTGACCCTCTCTTCATGTTTTATTAAGGGTTTATTACTGTTTGGAACATCTTTTTTATACTTTGTGTTGTAAACTCTTTTTAGGCCTTATTTTGCATAGCATTTTGAGCATACTTGTATACTGTTTTGGGTCTGATCATAAACTGTAAAAAGTCATTTTTTAGGTCCCTCTTCAACTTTGTTGAAGGACCTTCATCTGTTTGAGGCCATCATGTATCAGTTGCTTCTTTGTCTCCATTTTGGTCCATTTCTTGCATAGGAATTTTGCCATACTTGTGTCTGTTTTTGTGGCTTGACATAAACTGTAAAACATCATATTTTGGGCCCCTCTTCAATATTTTAGAAGGGCCCTTCTCTGTTTAGGGCCAGAATCTGTTAGTTGCTTCATTATCTTACTTTCGGGGCCATTTTTGTATGCTAGTTTAGCCCTATTTGTGCCCACTGTTTGGCCTTGATTTAAACTGTAAATATGCTTTTTTTGGGGCTTCCTTGCTTCTGTATTTACACTTCATGTTCAAATAATGCATGCATTGCATAGCTATAGGTCATTTCGTATGCCTAATTTCATGTTT
The DNA here is from genome assembly GCA_025200525.1 of Camellia lanceoleosa. NCBI lineage: Eukaryota > Viridiplantae > Streptophyta > Magnoliopsida > Ericales > Theaceae > Camellia > Camellia lanceoleosa. Next base: position 154,135,445 of record CM045764.1, read on the forward strand.
CGGGACTCGTTCCATGCATCAGGTACCATTTTGCCATGTTTCGAGGCTGCTTTGCATCTCATTTTGCTACTGAAATTTGCATGATAGTGTGCCATATTCCATGTCTTGCCATATCTTGTTAGAGTGGCATTTCGGTGCCTTAGGGTCGGTCCTCGGTTTGCGTACACGCGTGCACGCATCTCGAGTGTCTCATTTTCATCTGATGGCCTCTTATGTGAGTGTGGCTGAGGTCCACTTGTGTTAGTGTAAGTCCATATCGCATTGTGTATGCCATTTCATTCCATAGCATTGTGTATGCTAGGTTGTATATTAGCGCATTGTGTATGCCATGTTACCTTGTGCATCGTGTATGCCATTTCATAGCATTGTGCATGTTAGGTTGTATCTTAGTTGCATCCATGCATGTCATGCATATTGCATTGTGTTCAGGATAGGCGTTAGCCCGAGCACGGGAAACGAGGTACGTTTCGTACTCCGAGTGACGGAACGTGTCTCAATTCCCCAGTCACCGACACTCCGGATTATTTATGATGGAGTTAGGTCTTGTTGTGTTTTCATGTGCATTTCATTTCATATTGAATTGTGCAATTCGGCTCCTCGGCCATCATGCATCGAGATGCGTGATTGATGGCACGAGGATCGAGGCATGCATACATTTGTGAAAATACATTGCCATACCCCTTTCCTGCTCTCTGTTGCAGCAAATCAAGAATCAACAGTCTTCCGAGGCTTAGCGCGCTTTCCAAAAACTATTGCAAAACAGAGGCTAATTGGGGCATCACAGTGGATTTCCGCGCGAAGGCAACCCGAACATGAATCATTCATCATCTGAAGACGAGTCAAGACAGTCCTTGGCTTGCATGCCAGTTTATTATTTTTCTTAGTTAATTTGTAAATTAATTAGGGATTTGTACATATTTGGACTGTATTATTTGGATTGTACTATTTATTTGGACCCTCTGTGCGAGGGCAATGTTGTAATAAGTGTGCGTGTGTGTGATGTATGTCTTCCAACCCTACGTCTTTCTCCCTTTTATTTACCAGCTTATGATGGTTAGGTTAGGGCATGTTTCAATTAGCATACAGTATGATAGTATGTTTGCATTCATTCATCTGTCTTGCATGCACCGGGCTCGGCGCATCATACTAACTGCATTTGTATTTCAATTCCAAGTTGAATACTTGATAGCTGCTGCATCTCATATGCCATGTTTATAATAGCCGAGCCTGCTATAGTTGCATTTTTGCATGTGTTGCATTAGGCATTTCTGTATAGTTAGGATCATGTATGATTTCTAATCGGTTTCTGTTTTGGCTTGGAGTACTCGATGAGTTTTTATGCTTTAGCATCCTTGCATGCGTGTGAGTGACTGTCATGATAGCATGCTTACCATGAGGCTAATTGCTTATGTGATATAACTGCCTGAATGCCTGTGGGTGAAGGTTGGGTTATTTGGATTGAAACAATACATTGACTGTGTATTTTAAGCCCACTAGATAGTGGCAAAATCATGTTTTCTAAAGCCCACCCGAGGGTGGCAAATCCACGTCTTAGCTTACCTGTGGGTAGTACCATCAAATCATTTTCAGACAAACAAACATGAAATGTTTTGTTCCAATTCAAGCGACCCAGTCTATAATAACCGGAATAAGAGCACACAATGTTTTCAAAACTAGATATCATGGTTAGTAGAGGCCGATCTTTGATCGGGCGAGCGGGGGTGCTCACGAAATGACCTTCCCCAATCGTACCCAAGTTCTCGAGCCGAGGCAACTTTGGTGATGACGGACACGTGGCCTTAGGCAAACGAGTCAGGGTTTCCTAAATTTCCCAAAAATAAAATATTTAGGTGGTGACTCTGTATCTGGCAAAGCAGTCCATGTTTGGCACTTCTTTCAAAAATCTGTTTTCTCAAAACGATTTGCTGGATTTGGACTCTTTGGTTCAAGATTAAGAACCGTGACACAATTCGAGTCCGAGCTGTAGCGAGGTCCCCCCGCGGGCCTGTCTACAAGGGGCTTCAGTTCAGACCATTCCTCTATTCTTGGAAATTGATTAGGGCTTTGAAACTGATGAGAAAGAAGGGAAAAGAGGGGGAAAAAACCTCCAGAAATCAAACCCATTTACAAAATCAAGAAGAAATCAAACCTTAGAGATCAAGCCCATAAAACCCTACAAATCAAACCACTTAACAAAACCCATTTAAGAAATCAACAAGAAATTCAAATCAAGAAATCATATATAAAAATACATATTTAAAAACCACATGAGAATGAAGATGGAAGAGAAGACCTCACAAAGCATTTCCTACTTGGCCTAGTAGGATTTTGATAATCCGAATCGTTCATATTTTAAGATTTGTTCAGTATATCATACCTGTAAAAAATCAAGTTGATCGAATATCAGAAAGCATGTGTTCGGAAAACTCGAACTAAATTTTTTTTAAAGAATCTAATAAACAGTTTTCCGAACACATGCTTTCTGATATCCGATCAACTTGATTTTTTACAATTATAATATAATGAACAAATCTTAAAATATGAACGGTTCGGATTATCAAAATTGGGCCTAAAAGTGGGCCTAATAGCCCTACAAGTAGGAAATGCAAGGAGGGGATCTTGATTCACCCTCCTTTTCGTCGAAGGAACCGTTTGAGTTCGCCTCTCTCTTGAGGGTTCGGGCTGTCTCAACGATTAAGGGAGAAAAGGAAAAAAGAAAAAGATATTTTTTTTTTTGTGGAGAATTTAATGCCAAAACGATGTTGTTTTGACACCACGGTAGGGATCATGGCAGGAAACCATAGCAGAGGATCTAGACTCGTTTGGACTGAGGTTTCGACTGAAATACTTATATAGTACAAAATAAATTATTTTAGTCAAATAAGATAAAATGTTATATCAAACTCATTATTATTTTATTTTTTCTTTCATAAAAATTAAAAAAAAAATAAAAAGTTTATTTCAAATGAGACTTTTTAAACCAGTCTAAAATAATTAAAAAGTCAAAAGAGTCAATTCACATCCCAAATGAATCCATTTGTTTATATAGTAGTGATGTTTGGTAAGTTGGTTTGGTTTTTTTTTGGGTTAAAATTTACGAAAAAGACAAAATATGTTAAAATAGTAAATAAGATAAAATGTGACATCAAATCCATAATTATTTTACTTTTTCTCTCATAAATATCACACCAAATTACAAAAAAATCAACTCGCTTCTCAAATACAACTATTTTAGCCTACTAAAATAATCAAAACTAAAATAAACTCCTAAAATAGCAAACTTTCCAACCGAGACTATAGTGTGGTGATATTAATTAATTAGAATTAAATATGTAAAATTACATAATTATCCATCATTTCATCATCAATCCCACCTCCCGCCCATCTTTATTAATCCACCCATAACAGTGGACTACTACTCCCAGTGAAGTGTTCATCCCTTTACAACTTTTCTAATTAAGGGTTCGTTTGGAATATGGATTGTCTTTTTAACTTTTTAATTTTTTTGACTATTTTAACCTGAGATTAAAAAATTTCGTTTGGGATAAGTTTTTTGACTTTTTGAGAGAAAAAATAAAATAATTACGATTTAGATATGACATTGTATCTTATTAGACTAAAAAATTATTTTATTTTATTTTTATTTTTGTAACTATTTTAGCCAAAAAAACCCCTAAAGCATATTACGAGTGAGCACACCTCTAGTAGTCCAATCCTGCTGTTCATAGAAGCAAACAAACATGCCCTTACAATTGGGATTAATGAGCGAGTCTAATTATTTTAGAAAATATATTATTAAAAAAATCCCTTCAGAAGCGATTTCATCTTTTTTTTTAACGTTTAGATAAGTTATGCACATTTTTATTTGGATAAATCATATTATTCTTTTTTAAAATTTTTTTTAAAAAATTGCATAATCTCTATAAATAAGGTTAAAATAAATAAAATTAATTTAAATGATGTGCAAATCTATCTATCTATACTATATATAACTAAGACCTTGTTTGCCATTCTCTAAAATAGTCAAAAAGTCAAAAAAGTCATTATCCTATTTAAGTCACATCATCTTATTTAACTCACATCACCTTTCTACGACATCACTTCCAATCCAACTCATATTTTATAAAAAGTCAAAAAGTACACTTATTTAGAACATCTCAAACAATCTATAAATGTATTTGTTAGGTCAAAAGGTTTCAAAACTTGAATCGTGAATTCTCATAATTTTTTGAAAAATAAAATAAACACATGGCACTTTTCTTTACCTCTCTTCTTACTATTCAAGTCTTCTCACTCCCTTTCTTAATTGTTATCTAAAAAAATATCTTAAAAAATTAGATAATATCTTTTATGGAATTGTGGATATAGATATGTATAAAGAACCACACATGTCTATCATTGTGTCATGTAAATTTAAATAATAATAAATGAAAAAAACTCACAACTCTCACAACTTTTATTTCCACCTATTATATAATAATAAAAAATAATAAAAAAATTAAAAATAAAAAAGAAGAAGAAGAAGAAGAAGAAAGAAAGAAAGAAAGAAAGAAAGAAGTGGTAGCATTTATTTGATTCATGTTTGCTTTTTAAAAAATAAAATAATTTGATTTGTATTTAACAAAATGTGATGTTAAATACCTTTAGCTCCTTATCTCTACCCCAAAGTTAAATTTGAATTTAAATATTAAACCTCAAAAATACATTATACTTAAATTAAGTTTTCATATAAATTTGAACATCCACCAACAAAACCCAACATTGGAAACAAACCCTAACAACATTTTTTTTTTGTCCTTAATGCAGTCGTGACCATAAAAATTTCTTTAAGATATTAGTATTTTATATCTCCTAACTCCGACAATTTATTTGTTTTTCCTCTCTAGGGAATATTGTAATATACATAGAGTTTTACAAATAATCCCTCAAGGTCCATTTTTTTACTTGAAATCTATTTGGAGCCATAAAACTTCCATTCAATTTTTTTTCATCTTTATTCTATTGTATATTTAACAATAGATCTTTTTAAGTAATCTGTTCAAATTCATATAATTTTACATAAGGTCTATATAGTTTTACATAAAATCTACATAGGTCTATAAATTTTTTCATGCAATCGCTCTAGATTTATAGATCTTTGCATCTAATTTGTGACAATACTTGAATTTTTATTAAGTAATTCATGCATGTTACAATTATTAACCACTTCATTTTAACTCATTATAACAAATCTGTATAATGCATGTTTCTCAAATCTATCATTTATCCTATAATATTTGGTATAACTTACTACTTTATATTTTTTGTCTCTATTGGTCTAATTATTAGTTCTATATGATATTTTAAAATTTTATTTTAATGATTGATAGCAATTATTTAATTGATAGATGATTTTTTTTTCTATTCTTTTATTTTTTTTCTTTGTATTATTTTTATTCTAACTTTTGTCTATTGTATTGCTTATGTGAGAACTTTATTAATAAATTATGTGGCATAAAAATTATCAATATTTAGTTTGAATAATTATTCATATTATTTAGCTTAACTATGAGATATTATGGCTTTTTTTATATTAAATGATTAGTTTTATTTTAAGATATTTTTCTTATTAATCTTTAAAAAAAAAAAAAAAAAAAAACCTGAGACTCCTTATAGGGAAAAACTGATCAACTATTAGTTTTAATTTGGTTCCTATTGAATCATCATTTAATCATGTTTAGTAAATTTAAAATTTTGAAAATTAAAAATAAACATTTATTACATGGGGCAAAATCCAATTAAAAAGTCAAATATTTGACAATGACTTAATCATAACTATTTATTAATTTTTTTTAAATTGAACATTAAAAATGCTTATCTTGTTCTACTACAAAAAATAAAATAAAAACATCTAACTTTTTTTTTTTTTTAGATGGTGAAAACACCTAATTGAATATTAACTAAATTAATTGATATATGTGATCATGAACAATTGAGTCAGATATTTGACTATATCTCAATTATAACTATTTGATTATTAAAACATAATAATAAATACAAGAAATTTAAAATTTTCATAAACATTAGGGCCTTTATCCGTTGCCTAAGGTTCATTAAAAAAATTTTAAAATTTTTTTATTGCATAAGGACCCAACAAGATAAGGCCTAATTTTGATATATCAAAAATCTTAAATCACTAACTATCTAAATCTACCTTTTTTGTTTATTTTTTATTTATTTTTTTATATCAATAACAAAACAAAAATTTCATTAAAAAATGAGATGAGAGAGAAAAAAAAAAAAAAGATGTACAAAGGAGGACAAAAAAAGTCCTCAAAATAAAAATAAATTAAAAAAAACTCAAAATTAAAAATACATATCTTATTCTACTACAAAAAAAAAAAAAAAAAACATCTAATGTTTTTTTAGATGGTGAAAACACCTAATTGAATATTAGCTAAATTAATTGGCATATGTGATCATGATCAATTGGGTTAGATATTTGACTATATCTCAATCATAATTGTCACGACCCAATCCCAGGGGCTTAGGGTTGGAATCGCAACTTACTAACTTTTTCTATTTGTAGCAAATTAAACTGCGCAAGCGGAAATAAAAATAATTAAATAGGAATTTACTCCATTTTACTATTTTAATAAGAGAAATACATTTATAGGGTTTTTATTATTTTATTATTCAGTGACCGGCCCTGAGTAGAATAAAAGGGAGCAAAAATATATATAAAAAAAAAAAAAAGAAGAAGAAGAAAAAAAAAAAGTGGTTCAATATCCATCCACGAGTGGGTTCTATTTCGTGAGGTTATGGGTTTTCCCCTACATCTCGTTACATCTCGTCACTTGAAATGGTACAGCTATAAGCACATATCAGAGTGAGAAATATTATGCCAAGAGTATAGGGAATACAAAATAACCATGGATAGTTAGTTAAGCCAAAATATTTACATAACTCAATTTGATAAATAAATTATTTAAGTGGTAGAAATTGAAATACATAAATTATATAAATAAATAACCATAACCACAGTACAGAATAGAACAGAACAAAGGTCACAGAAGTGACAATCAGAACAGAGGGCAATGGATCCATGACAAACAGAGGACCATAAAGTGGCCAAACAGAGGCCAATGGTTATTTAAGTCTCCCAAGGCATGGGACTCCCGTGGTGATACTTACAAAACATAATTGTTTATAAGGTTATAGTCAAATATTCTTTAAAATTTAAACAAATATATCCACGGGTTTCATTTTAAACAAATAGAGTTCAGAAATTAATTCACGTAATTGAAATATTTATAAAACATAACTTGTATTAATATAGCTAATAAAATACAACTTGTATAAAATAGATTATGGTAAGTCAAAACATACGTAAAATATATTATGGTAACTTAAGATATAATATAACTAACTTTAATATTGACCATTAGCTTTACTTCACTATGACAACCTTCCTACTATAAGTTTCTTACCTACGTGCCTCTCTTTTTTTCCCTTTCTTTGTTTTCTCCTTTCACAGATTTGAGCAACTTCTCCCTATTTATAGGGAGGTAAGACCACTATCTGGCCAACACGTGGCCGATCTTGAATCCTTCCACAGATTTGTTTCAATCTCACCTAGATATGTTATTTAATAACATAGATTTATAGTTATCTTAATAAATATTTATGGTAATTATACTTTTACCCAATAACCATATAAATAAATTAATCCCTAATTAAATTACACTTTATCGTATACCAACAGAAAATTAATTATTTATTTTGTTACCACACCCACTATTATTATTATTATTGTTGTTGTTGTTGTTGTTGTTGTTATCAATATTATTATTTATTTACTCTTACTTTTATATTTATTTATTTACTATCTTTAACTCTAATTTGATCCAATTAGTATTATAATTTCATATTTCTGTTAATTTGGCCCCAAATAATAATCCCTAATTAATCTCATTTTTGATAATCCAATGTCAAATTAGATTCTGTATTTATTATTATTTATTTAATAATATATTATTACATACATTCACAATTATATATAACTATAAGTATTTATGTGATATTTAATTAACGTTTAGGGTGTCACAATAGCTATTTGATTATAAAAATAAAAAATAAAAAATAAAAAAATATAACTATTTCATAACCATTAGGGTATTTATCCGTTGCCTAAGGTTCATTAAAAAAATTTCAAAAAATTCTTATTGCATAAGGACCTAACAAGATAAGGCCTAATTTTGATATATCAAAAATCTTGAATCACTACTAATCTTAATCTACCTTCTTTTTTTTCTTTTTCTTTTTTGTATCAATAATAAAACAAAAATTTCATTTAGAAATGAGAGAGAGAGAGAGAGAGAGAGAGAGAGAGAGAGAGAGAGAGAGAGAGAGAAGATGTACAAATGAGTACAAAGAAGTTCCCAAATTTTAAAAAACAAAAATCAAGAAAATCGAAATCTCCCTACAAATGAGCCACTGAAGCCCAAAACGATACTAAAAATATGATTTTCTCCCATATCTAAATCTACCTTACATGTTTTGGAAGCTTTGAAGTCAAGAAAGTGCTTGGATGTAAGTCCATGTGTTGTTTTATAAGTTTTAAGTTTGATTTTACCCAATTGACTTACTCTTGGGTCTTGATTTTGTGAAATAATCTTTAATTCTTAATGTTTTTAAAGTTTAAACTTGTTTTCTCAAGTTTTGAGGCCAAGAGTTGTGTTTTGATGAGTTAGATTCGAGTTTTAAGGTTGGAAGAGCAATCTAGAAATTGCAGATTTTGCACTTCCGCTCGAGCGAAGGAATCTACGCCCGAGCGACCACTCTGAGTGCGAGCATTTTCGCTCGAGCGACCAGAAGTATGCTCGAGCATGGGCATGTCTCTCACGCTCAAGCGAGCATCGAGCTGAAAAAGCAAGCAACTAACACTTTTACAAAAGTTTACAGACCGCTCAAGCGACGGATCTTGCGCTCGCACGACCACTCACATTTTGCATGTCCATTCAAGCGTAGGAAGTTACGCTCGAGCGAGGATCCTATTTTCAACAATTTTTGTCAAGTGTTTTCAAGTACATTTTTGCATCCCCTTTCCATCCTAAGCATTCCTAGGCCAAGTTTAAGACACCATAATAAGGATAAAGAAGTAGAAACACACCAAGACAAGAAAGAACAAAGTTAATGATTCTAGGTGTATAATTCGGTACGTATTTGTTCTGTATCTATGTAGGTGACGCGCCACGAGATATCTAAATTGCCTACTCTGTCTGTTACTTGGAGCCATCTATTTTTTGTGAATAATAACTTAGTAAAGCTATGTTCAAGTTAAATTATTTTCTGTATATGGAATAAGATCTATTCTATGAAATGTCATGCATAATACTATGAATGATTGTCCAACTCTGACAAATGTTTGTGATATTTATGCTATGATTCGAGTATGCTATCTACACCCAGATCGGAGGTTCCTTTATGGAACTGACAAGTTATCTGTACCCGGCTAGAGGTTCCTTATGAAACTGACAAGTTATCCGTTCCTAGTTCGGAGGTTCCTTTATGAAACTGACAAGTTATCCATACCTAGCCGGAGGTTCCTCTATGGAACTGACAAGTATGATCTATGATGCTCTGTAAATGATCTATTAGGGCTAACGGATGAACTATGTATGATCAAGCATGAATTCTGAATTCTGTATACACATTGAATAAGAATACGAATATGAATTTATTCTATGTACAAGCTTAGTCATGGGATATCATTTATTTAACCCTTTACTCTGTTATTATTCACTGGGCTCCCGCTCATTATTTATATTATGTATGTCAGTGATCAGGCACGTGACTAGGCTTAGAGTTGAGAACTTGGCATTTCGATTTTTGTCAGCCAACCTTTGTGCCTCTCGAGGAGGTTCCGGATTAAGTCAAGCATAGTGGCTATGTTATTATGACTGTCTAAGACTTTGTTCCTTTTGCTCTATGAACAAGTTTCTCCGTTTTTATGTACATGAAGTGACGTGTAAATACTGTATCTTTTGATGTCACTCGTATGTTTATAAAAGTTTAAGATTATCAGTACCATGTATGTCTTCACAGCTCAATGGACTATGTATATTTTATGTATTTGCTGCCTCAGCCCCTAGTTATTCATTATTATGTTACAAGACCTTTGGTAATCCAAGGATTACTGGCCAATTATGACGTTAAACCTATAGGGGCGGGTTTAGGTCGTGACAATCTGTCTGTGGGTGATAAACACTACTAAATCTCAATTCAGTCCTCAAAGCTTGTTGCAAACTTTGCCGAAATCTTGATGTGAATTTTGAATCTCTGTCAGACACAATAAATACTAGCACTTTGTGCAATCTCACAATCTCATTCACATATATATTAGCAAATTTTTCTGCATTAGAAAAAGTTTTCACAAGTAGAAAATGAGCAGATTTAATCAAGTGATCAACAATGACCTCGATAGAATCCATACCTTGAGAGGAACGAGGCAATCTAGCAATGAAGTCCATCGTAATATGCTCTAAGTTCCATTCTGGTATTGGAAGTGACTGAAGCAGTCCAGCGTGTCGTTGATGTTCAGCTTTAACTTGTTGGCAATGTAGACATTTGGCTACAAAATCGGTAATACACTTTTTCATTCTAGGCCACCAGAAATTTTGTTTCAAATCTTTGTACATTTTTGTATTCGCCGGATGCATGGAAAATTTAGAATTGTGGGCTTCGGTCATAATACGCTTCCTTAATTCTGAACAATCCGGCACACAAAGTCTTCCTTGAAATTTCGAGACATCTTCTTCAAACACAAATCTGGGCCTCGATTTCGATTCAATTTCATCAACAATCTTTTTAAGGAATTCATCTTCTAGCTGTTTTTCTTTAAATTCCTCAATTATGGCTGGCTGAGCAAAAAAAAAAAAAAAAAAAAAACAGCTAGAATTCCATCATGTTCATTCAAAACAATCTCAATTTCATTTATTTCCAGCTCATACAACAATTCTTTCTGACCCGTAGGCAAACATGCCAAATTCCCAATGAATTTTCTACTTAAAGCATCTGCAACTGTATTTGCCTTTCCTAGATGATACAGAATCTGTAAGTCATAATCTTTAATCAATTCGAGCCATCTTCTTTGTCTCATGTTCAGTTCTTTCTAAGTGAAGAGTTATTTTAGGCTTTTATGGTCTGTGTACACCTCACAATTTGTTCCATACAGATAATGGTGCCAAATTTTTAGAGCAAAGACCACGGTTGTGTAGACGTCCCCGAACGTCTCGGGAGGAGATCCCGTTTTGTTCATTGGGCTTACTACAGTTCAAGACTCAATGTCACGGTCTTGTATCTAATCTCGCAGAGTGCAATGCAAGACCGATGAATCATCAAAGAGTCCAAATCCGGCAAATTGTTTTAAAAAAAAATTTCTTGAAAGAAGTGCCAAACATGGACTGCTTTGCCAGATACAGAGTTGCTACCTAAATATTTTATTTTGGGAGAATTTAGGAAACCCTGACTCGTTGCCTAAGGCTACGTGTCCGTCATCACCAAAGTTGCCTCAGCTCGGGAACTTGGGTACTATTGGGGAAGGTCACTTCGTGAGCACCCTTTCTCGCCCGATCAAAGATCAGCCTCTACTAACCATGATATCGAGTTTTGAAAATATTATGTGCTCTTATCCCGGTTATTAGCCTAGAATTACTATGTGATGCGCGCAGCATACAAGTATAGACTGGATCACCTGAGTTGGAACAAAACATTTCATGTTTGTTTTTGAAAGCGATTTGCTACTTGCAAGTAGGCTAAAACGCGGATTTTGCCACCCTCAAGTGGGCTTAGAAAACATGGTGATTTGCCACTATCTAGTGGGCTTAAAACTCGCAATCAATGAATTGTTCCAATTCAGATAATCCAACCTTCACCCACAGGCATTCAGGCAGATATATCACATAAGCAAATAGCATCATGGCAAGCATGCTATCATGGCAACACTCACACTCATGCAAGGATGTTAAAGCATAAAAGCTTATCTAGTACTCCGAGCCAAAACAGAAGCTAGTTAGTAACCAAATGCATAATCCTAACTATGTTGAAATGCCTAATGCAACACATACAGGAATGCAACTAAGATAGGCTCGGCTATTCTAAGATGGCAGGTGAAATGCAACAGATAACATGTATTCAACTCGGAATTGAAATACAATGCAGTTAGTATGATGCGCTGAGCTCGGTGCATGCAAGACAGAATGAATGCAAACATGCGAGCATAAGTATGCTAATTGAAACGTGCCCTAAACTAACCATCATAAGCTGGTAAATAAAAGGGAGAAAGATGTGGGGTTGGAAGACATACATCACACGCACGCACACTTATTACAAGATTGCCCTCCTCAGAGGGTCCGAATAAATAATACAGTCCGAATAAATAATTAACTACTCTAGCTAATTAAATATTACAAAACCCTAATTAATTAACAAATTGATTAGGAAAGTGAATAAACTAGCATGCAAGCTATAAAATGGACTGCCTCAGTTCTTGTTCTGAATGATGAAAGATGCATGTGTGCTCGGGTCGCTTTGTTGGGAAATTCCTTGCGATGCCCGATTTGCCACTGTTTTGCAATTGGTCCTAGAACACTGTACAAAACTTCCGAAGGCTGCTGACTAGTTTTTGCTGCTGGATTCTGATTTGCTGCAACAGAGAGCAAGAAAGGGGCATGGCAAAGTATTTTCAACACATGTGTGCATGACCACTCTCCCCGTCATTGCACAAGCTCTAGGGAGTGTAGACCTCGATCCTCATGCCACCAATCATGCATCTCGATGCATGATGGCTGAGGAGTCGAATTGCACGACTCAATGTGAAATGAATGCACATATAAACATAACAAGGCCTAAACTCCATCATGGGTAATCTGGAGTGTCGGCGACCGGTAATTGAGACATGTTTCGTCACTTTGAGTACGAAATGCCCCTCGTTTCCCGTGTTTGGACTAACCCTACTCCAAACACAATGCAATGAGATGGCATACACAATGCGACTAACATGCAACCCTAAATGCAATGTAACCTAATCATGCTGGCATGCGAGGGATGATATGCACATATGCAACCTAGCATACGCAATGCTATGGACTGAAATGGCATACACAATGCACATGAGCTATATGGCATACACAATGCACACATACAAAGATGGACATACACAAAGGCATAATCAAAGCATACACAATGCGATGGTCAAACATGCGACAACATAACCAAATGGCATACACAATGCAAGGTGGACTTAAACCAATATGAGTGGACCTCAGCCACACTCAAATCAGTGGCCATACATGAAAATGAGACAACCGAAATACATGCAAACATGCACGAATACAAAGGACCGATCCTAAGGCACAGCATGCAACTCTAACTAAGCATGGCAAATGATGAAATATGGCATGGAAGCACACATTCTCTAGCTCTGAAACATGATGCACAATGGTCCCAAATCATGCAAACACTTCACACAATGCATGCTAGATGGCACAATTATCGAAACTAGTGAAGCGGGTTACACTAGAGGTACACAAAGTGATGCGCAAATGGCAAGACCAGCCCCAAACAGACCCTACGCAGGTCCAAGATAGTGGGAAAATGGCCTAAAATGATGGCTCAATATGCAAAGAAATGAAGCTCATTCAGTGGTCCGAAAACAAGGCATACAAGCCTAACTCTCAAACGCATTTAAAGAGTGAAAATTATGGGAATATGGCATACATGTAAGCTCTAAAATATGATATGCAATGGCCCCAAAACATGAAAACACCTCGGTATATGCATGTAATAGACCTCGAAACTCAAAACAAAGCATGGACATTGAACTACAAGCATGCAAAACAAACATCATTTGACCATGAGACCCAAAAACAGAGCTAAGGTAGTCCAAAATATGCACAAAATCAGTCTAATGCATGGCCAAAAAGTGCTAGAATTAAGGGCCAAAAGATCATGCAATACAAGCTAATGAACCATGATTTGCACTACAACTATATGAAGCACATGAGAGCTCACCAAACCAGCCCAAAAAAGAAGTATTCATGCCAAATAATGCCCAAAAACCCATGGAAACATGGCCAATACATGCAAGAATGATATGTTCCTTTGAAAGGCCAATAAGAGGGTTATTCAACACATGCATGATGGACATACAAAATGGAAAAACCACCTCTGGAAAGAGATTATGATGACCCTAAAACTCACTGAAAAGGGCTTGAAATGAGTATAGGAAGCATGCAAGTAAAGGCCCCTTTGAAAGGCCTTGAAGAGGATTACTTTACACATGCACAATAGACAGTCAACATGGCAAAAAGGACTCTGGAAAGAGCCTATGCAGGTCACAAAAATCACAAAAAGTGGCCTGAAACATGGCTTGAAAACATGAAAATAGGGGCTTCTTTGAAAGGCTAAGAAAGCTAGTAAACAAAACAAGGGGTGAGAGGGTCACCTCTCTCTGATTTTGATGCTCAAAAACACATAATAACCACTGAAAATCTGCTGGATTTCAGTGGTCAAAAGGGCCAACAAAGCTCACAACAAAGGCCTTAATGCATGGCCTAAAACAAGAGGAAATGAAGCATGCAAGGGGGTAGATGACCTCCAACAGAAAAATAATCTTAAACAAACATGTTTAGAAACTCAAAAAAAGACTTTTTTTTTTTTTAGTTTATGACAAAGCCTAAATATGCTTGCAAATGGAGCTAAGATGTGAAGCAAAACAATGCTTTAAAAGGGAGAATGAGTGTTACCCTTGTAGAGAAGACCTCCAGCAGCTTCTGGACCAAAGTAGGAACTCTTCAACCTCTGAAAATGAGCTCCAAGGTGTTTAGGTTGATAGTGGAGGTGTTGTGCTTGGAGGTGTAGTGCAAAGGGTCCAAGAACTATGGACTTTTGAAGCTTGAAGTAGAGAGATATGGAGGGAAGTGTATAAGTTTTAGACACAAAAATCTCAACCCTTGCAAGTGGAGAGGAGGGTCTCTCTTATAAAAGAAGAGGTCCAAGGCTTCTCTTAGAAGCTTGGAGCAAAGGGGCCAAGCTTCTTAAGGAAGCTAAACCAAAAGGGTCAAGCTTCTTGAGGAAGCTAGACCAAAGGGGTCAAGCTTCCTCAAGAAGCTCAACAAAAGGTCAAGCTTCTCTTAGAAGTTAAGAGTAAAGGGCCAAGTTTCTTTAAGAAGCCAAAACAAGAGGGTCAATCCTCGGAGGATGGAACCGATCAGGTTCAAAAGGGTCAAGCTCAAAAGGTGGTCGGCCAGCCCATATTGGTGGTCTCCCAGGTGAATGCAACTCAGTGGTGGTATGGGAGACCAGAAAATGTGGCTCAAAAGCCAAGGAGACCAGCTTACTGACAAGAAAATCGGCTGGCGGGAGAAAAGGTGGTCTCCAAGAGAATTGCTGGTGTCCCACCCCTGTACCACTTTCCAAACAATGAAAATAAGGTCCATACCAAAAATGAACCAAGACGGATGCAAAACGAGGGTTCGGGGGCCTAAACACGCAATCGGGTGCCCCGAAAATTGACTGTTAAGCATTAAAGGTGGCGTGCGACCATGAAGGTGGTCTCCCGGGCCACAGTGTCCCTCTAGAGAGAGGAAACAAGGTGTGTGCCAAAAACCGGAGCAAATGGAGAAAGTTAAGTGGTCCCGAACTGAGGCGCACGGCTGATGGCTCCGAAAATCGGAAACTGGTCTCCAAACAGGAAAAGCGGCCTACGACCACGAAATGTAGCCTATGGCCACTGAGAGATGGTCTATGAGACCTCTCCCTCCCTTCGGGAAGAGAAAACAGAACCTGGTTCGCAAACCGAGGCAAAGCACAAAAGAGTCCCGAAGTCCGGAGGCAAAGCTCTCAGCCGAGACTCCGTAACCTCAGAACGAGCACAATATGCGCAATCACTGAGCGCTCATTCGATGACGTTTGAGTCTTAAGGTCGGTCAAAAATGGGGTGTCTACAAGCTGCAAGTTCAAGGTCATGAGTTGGATAATTCTTCTCGTGTGATTGGAGTTGTCGTGAAGCATATGCAATTACCTTATTATTTTGCATTAGTACACATCCTAAGCCCTTGTACGTAGTATCACTGTAGATTTGGAACCCATTTGTACCATTAGGTAAAGTCAAAATTGGTGCAGTCACTAGTCTAGTCTTCAATTCCTGAAAAACGGATTCCTTCTGATCATTTCAACCATACAGTACATTTTTCTGTGTCAATGGCATGGCAAGTTTGGAGAAATCCTTAACAAATTTTCTGTAATAACCAGCAAGCCCCAGAAAACTTCTAACTTCTCTCATAGTGGTCGGTCTTGGCTAGTTCACAATAGCTTCAATTTTCTACGGGTCAACTGATATGCCATCTTTGTTGATCATATGCCCTAGAAATGCCATACTATCCAACCAGAATTCACATGGAGGGTTTTGTGTATAACTTCTTTTCTCTCAAACTCTGTAATACAATTCTCAGATGATTTTCATGCTCTTCCCTACTTTTAGAGTAAATCAAATGTCATCAATAAATACAACAACAAATTCATTAAAGAATTGTTTGAACACCCTACTCATTAAGTCCATGAATGCTACAGGTGCATTAGTTACTCCAAAAGGCATTACCAAAAACTCATAGTGCCCCGTATTTAGTTTGAAAGACAACTTTCTTTTTGTCTACTGCTTTAACCTTCAATTGGTGATACCCAGATCTAAGGTCCATTTTTGAAAATAGTTGGGCTCCCTAAAGTTAATCAAACAAATCATCTTTTCAGGCAATGGGTATTTATTCTTGATGGTTACTTTGTTTAATTCCCGATAATCAATACATAACTTCAAAGACCCATCTTTCTTCTTAACAAACAACACTGGAGCACCCCAAGGCAAAGTGCCCGATCGGGTGAACCTTTTATCTAACAGTTCTTGAAGTTGGACCAATAGTTCTTGAAGTTGGACCTTCAATTCTTTTAGTTCAGAAGTTGACATTATGTATGGGGTTTGAGAAATTGGTTGTATCCCAGCTACTACATCAATAGTAAACTCAATTTTTCTATAAATTAGATCCCCAGGTAGTTTATTTGGGAAGACATTAGGGAATTCACAAACTATAGGAATAGTTTCCACATTAGGGCTATCAGAAGTCACATTTAACACACAACACAAATAAACCCTACATCTCTTTCTAAGCAATTTGACGGCTTTCATAGCAGAAATTAAATACAGGGGAGGAATTACACTATTTCCACCAAACACAAACTCAGGCAACCCAGGTGGCCAGAACACAACAGATTTATTCACACAATTTATAGTGGGATAATACTTGGTCAACCAATCCATTTCCAATATACAGTCAAAATGATCAAGACTTAAAGGCAGTAGGTCGACATACAATATCATATCACTAATCACAATATCACATGCTGGACAAACATAAGCACATACCATAAAACCCCCAAATGGTGTAAAAACATATAATAAACATCCAAGTCTAGAAACGAAGTTCTATAAACAGTTAAACCAAAACTCGTAGATCGAAATTAGCCATTATTCACTAATTTGTAGTCCGATGTTTCTTCAAATAAGTCATAAATACATAAGAACTTTTGGTAATTAGCAATCTATTTTTACCTGCAAAAACAATAAATTCAGGGCGCTTTCAAGTGTGTACTTCTCTCATTACAGCATTGAAGATACAACAGATAAATGCTAGAAGCATTTTATCATTTAAGATTATAAACTTCCATAACAATCACCTATATGATATGCAATTTCAAGGGAGTAGTTCTTGCCAAATTATTCATAGCCTACAGTTGCCAAGACAGGTAAACATCCAACAGTCAGATAGTCGAAAGGTTTAGGTGGACTTGGACTTGGTGAAGTACAAGCACCACACAGGGAACTGCCCTTGTGAAAAAGAGTTGCCCTGTGAAACTTAGGCACACCAAAGTCTTTGGCACACTAAGTGTGACTCTAGGTCCTGTAGCTTGGAGGCTAGAGATAGATTGGTGCCTGCAAATATTAGACAATCACACAACGTCAAGGTTTATTAACAATTGAGGAATTTGTATTGTTTTACAATATCTCGCTTGACAACTGCAGAGCACAACCACTGATATACACTACAAGGTATTGGCTTTCTTACAAAACTACATTCTCACAAATGCTTTTCCTACAGTTCATAGTTTCAATGTATATCTTGGAAGTAAGGTGGTGTTTGTTTTGAGGGATTGAGAGGTGGGATTTTGGTTCAAAATTTTTGACTATTAGTCCTTCTGGATTTTCAGTCCCAAATCCATGGAACTATTGTGTCCCATGGGGGGTGGGACGTGAATGGATGGATAAGGCGGATACGGGATTAGGTGGTGAAATGATCATTTTGACCCTCTATTATTTAATTATGTATTATATTTAGTAAAATTCAATAAAATTTAAATGTATCAATCTAAAAATAAAATAATTTAATTTAATTTTTATTGATGTTTTATTTATTTAATTTTTTAAAATAATTTTTTATAGATACTTTATTGATGTTTTATTTTAAAATTTTGTTTATATTGTATTTAATTTCATTATTTAAATTTTAATAGATGTTTTATTTAATTTCATTATTTAATTATTATTATTTTTAAAAATAAATTTATTTAAATTTTTAATTAAAAAAATAACATATATTTTTATTGATATTTTTTTATTTAATTTTAAAAAAATAAATTTATTTAAGGAAAATTTGGCTATAAACCCCATTTACCTTCCTTTCTTTGTTAAAAGGACTAAGAAAAAAATTATACTTTCTAAACCCCCTCATAATTATAAAGTCTTGCATAAAGGACAAAATTTATTATTTAAATATTTTATCAGACTATTATACTCCCAACTAAATCTTCCCACCTTCTCCACCCACTTTGTCCCCACCTTCTCTATCTCTCTTCTCTCCCTCTAAACATAGCTTCTCTTCATAGCCATGTTAGAAGCCACCTCAACCATTGGAGCACCGTTCGCCAATGTATTTTGGCCACCAACCGCCATGATTCCCGGCGCCACTCCCTCCTCCACATCCAAGTTAGTCAAGCCTTCCATTTCTCTTCTGGAAACCCTAGAATTGAAGAAACCAGAGGCTTCATGCACCCCTACTACAACGATTTCGCATCATCGTCTCCCAAACTTCCTGTAAATCTTAGTCTCTTTTTTGTTCTTCAAATTCTGAATCATTCAAATTTTGGTCTTGATCTACATTGAGTTGTTATGAAAAGTTTGATGTTGTATGGAAGCACTTGATTAGGGTTTTTAGTGTTAGAAATTGTTCCACTTTGGTTGAAATGCATTAATTTTGGAAAAGAATTTGTTCATATTAACCATCTGTCTGGTTGCCAATAAAACTGAGGAAAAAGATAAGGCAATAAAACTTAGATCAAGCTTTGTCAGTTAGATTTTTGCATTGAATTAATGTTTAAGGCTAAAAAACTTAAATAGCTATGATTTCTTAGCAAATAAGTAAAGCATAATTGCCTTCACTCTGAAATTTTACTTTGAATCAGAGTAAAATTTATTATAATTCAAAGTAAAATGTTACTTTGAAATTTTACTCTAGTTAAAAACATGTTGATTTGCTTAAGGATATAAAATTTTACTTTGAATTATAGTAAACTTTACTCTGATTCAAAGTAATTACTTTGAATCAGAGTAAAGTTTACTATGATTCAAAATAAAATTTTACTCTGGTTAAAAATATGTTGATTTGCTTAACAATATAAAATTTTACTTTGAATCATAGTAAATTTTACTTTGATTCAATTTAATAGGAGAGTTGATAGATATGAGGGTAATATAGTAAAAGAAATAAGGTTTAAAATATTAGGGGGTTTTAAAAGTACCTATATAATTCTTGTCCTTTGAAAGACAAATTAGACAGTGAGGGGTCTATCACCAAATCTCCTTTTATTTAATTGTGTAAAAAATAAAATAAAATAATTTTTTTTAATTTAGTTAAAAATAATTAAAATATAAAGATATGTTTAATATTGCTATTACTTAGTAAATAATTGAAAAGGGTAAAATAGTTATTTAAACATTTATCCTTCTCCATAATATTCCAAACAAATATAGGATTCATATCATATCCAACAAAATAGTCATTTTCTAACATCTAATCCATGACTAAACAAACATGAGATACAAATCCAGTCCAATCAAATAGTGCGGGGACAATGTATTATAGGATTAACAGTCCAGTAGATTCCAATCCTCACTTATCCAGTTTGTCCAAACAAACACACCCAAAATTCCTATGACATTATCAGTTACCTCACTAAAGTTCCTCATAAAACATTAGTTATTGCGTTTTCTCAATTCTTCACGGATGCAGTTGTAATATGCCACACAAGTAAATTACATGTTTCTGAACTCTGAATAAGAATATGAATCTGTTTCTGCTTTTTTAATCTGATATGGGACATCATTCATAAAACCCTTTACTCTGTTATTATTCATTGGGCTTTCGCTCACTATTTATATTGTGTATGTAGGTAAGGACGCGTGACCAGGCCTAAGCTGATGCCTGGAGAGTTTTGGGTTAGCCAGCCACTGTGCCTTCTAAGGAGGTTCCCTTTTAAAGAAAGTCAAGTTTTGTAAATCATGTTAAGAATATTTATGTTTCGTTTTGTTTTTGTTTATCCGTACATTGGACTAAGTTCCGTATGATAGTACTTGTACGGTATTGTATAACTGTGGGAAAGGTGGTTTGGAAATACTCTTTGGATCCAATGGGATGCGCGAGATCCTCAGTTGGTAGCCTGAAAAAGAATGAACACTCCGGTTAGGGGTGCCGGAATTAGCACTCCGACGGATAAGTCAGCGTATGCTCTCTAGATTGCGTGTGTCATAAGTTAAGCATACTAATTCTCACATCCCTCTTCTTGTTCGTCGTTTTTCTATTTATATACGCTCCTTGTCTTCTAAGTAGGGACCGCTCTTGATCTTTCACGTACTTATTTACTCGGCTCCCCATTATGCCGTATTCCAACTTTTAATTGGCCCCTTGCTCAACTTATTCGGCGTCTGAATCGTCAGGGTGAGGCCGAATGCATACTATACATCGATAGGGAAAATATACATTGCCTATCCGCGTCTGCTATTATTCGGCTACCACAATTGCCCCCTGAACACCCCACTAACTCAGTTTAGTCGGCGTGTTTGGTTTCGATCTTGAAAAGTCAAAAATTCGGCAGTTAACCTCATTTTCAAAGCGTGTCAAAACGCACACGTTTTTTAGTCATCATTACAAGTTCCCGTCTCTTCATACGCTTCCTCCATTTAATGTGGTTTAAAACTTTGTCTCTTCGAATGTATACTTTGTATACTTAAGATTTTTTGGTTCGCCTTCTAGTACAACTCCTCCACCTCGCACACGTTTTGGTTCGCTTTCTACGGATCGGATTTTCAGCTTCCAACGCCATTGTTCCATCCTCGATGAGGTTCATCTGTCACTCGTGGAAGACAGCACCACCGATATGCAGAGGACCACTACTACAAAAATAGATAAAGATCACACTTTTTTTGTGTGATGTATGTTATTTAATCACACCTTTTAAGTTTTATTAAAGTGTGATATTTGGGAGTGTGATTTAAAGTGGTTATTTTTAATCACACTTTTTAAGTGTGATTAAAAGTATTTAGATCACACCTTTTAAGTGTGATCTTTGAAAGTGTGATTAAAAAGGGTCATTTTTAATCACACTTTTTAAATGTGATTAATAACATTTCGATCACACCTTTTAAGTGTGATTAAAAATATTTACATCACATCTTTTAAGTGTGATTAATAACATTCACTACTAAAAAAAATAGTTTTTGCGACCGTCACATGCCGTCGCAAATAATAAAAAATGCATCAAGAAAAGACTTTTTATGACGGCCTATCTTGACACATGGGGTCACAAAAGACTTTTTGCGACAGCTATTTTGCCGTTGCAAAAAAAAAAATAAAAAAAAACACTTTTAGCGACCATTGTCTTACTGTCGCAAATAATTATTTATTAAAAAAAAAATCATATATGGGTTTGCTACAACAAAAAAATCAATTACAAGCACCAAACAATTTTTTGTAAATGAAAAATAACAAAATTAACAAATTAATTAATTTATAATAGACATTATCCATTAACCATCTTTAAATACATTGTATTAAAAAATTCAAGTCTTCAAAAAAAAAAAAAAAAAGAAGAAGAAGAGCAACATAATCTTTGGCTCCCAACATCAACCGCTCGATCATATCAACTATTCCCTCAACAAAATCTACAAAAACATATATCAAACTTCACTTGAAAATTTAATGCACTTAAATGTGTTAGTTTAGCTTAAAATAATCAAAATAAAACTATGTCAGTGACCTATCTCTATGGCAGATCAGTGATTTGCAACAAGAGTTTCAATTACCTTAAGAGCAACTTCAAGCTTAACTATGGGATCACTTAATTATGGCGTTCGGAATTATATAACAGTATTGTGGTGAGAGATTTCCCTAAGAAATCCACCATCACCACCACCTACAACCAAAACCTGCATCAAGTAATTCAATTAAATTTAGCACAAATACCTGACAAACAGAATAATTATAGATTGCATAAACATGAAGAGCAGAAGATAGCTAGCTTTACCAACAATGTTTTCCTCAATCATTGGCAACTTAAATTACAAGTTCTCTTTCTACTTATAAATATGATGAATTGAGGCTGAGAGTACATAGAAATATTATTTGTTCACAATTTAACAATGAGACAAAAACAAGGTGAGTCTTATATTCAATTCTAGAATTAAATTTGTCATACAATGCCTTCAATCTAATAGAAAGAGTAAATTTTGCACATAGAACTCAAATACTATTTTGTCTGAAATTCCCTGGGAAGAGTGTGCAATATAGTGATAATAAAAGAATGGTGCCACACAGCTTTGTCTCTAACGAAAGTCGAATCCTTAACCTCTCATACGTGAAAAGTAGGAAGTTGATGTTGTTGGGTTAGAAGACTGTTTGGCACATATAAAATAATTACTTAGAATTAAGAAATTTTGGAAAGAGGGTGATGAGTTTTTTCACCCAATTTAGAGTAATGCCCTGTTTCTAGAAATTAATGCAAGAAATTAGTGAGGTAGAGATGACAAGTGATGTTGATGAGAAAGTGAAATGATGGTGAAATTGAAAAAAACATGAACGATTCAAAATGAAAGTTGTAGTAGAGGAAATGGGGGACATGGATTTGGGTTTATCAGAATTTTTTTTCTCGAAAGGTCTCTAAAATCATAATCAATGCTTTAGGTTTACCTAGATCCAAAACCTCAAGCCCAAGATAGGGAATGAGAGGCTTTGGTATAACTATAGTTGGATGTCCAGCATAGGCCATCAACAGAGGAAGAGCAGCAATTGATGGCAATAATAATTTCCTGTTCTTCAAAGTCAGAAAGACCTAGTTTAGCATTAACTCTAAATGCAGTAATGCAAAGAGAAAACAGTGCTCTTGAAATAAATGGGCCGATAAATCCAAAAAATATGATTGGAATACTCACACTCTCCAAGGGACATCGAGGACATCATCTACAAATCCAAGAAAATCATGAAGCAGATGGATGCCAAAGCCGCATTGTACTCAACAAGTGTAATACCCCAACCCTGATTAAGCTAAATAGAACTTAATTAAGCCTAATAATAATTAAAAGGAAATTAGGGACTAAATTTACATATGCATCGCATGAATTATATGTTTTTATCTGTTCGGTGTTGAAATATCTGTTCGTGTTCAAAACTTTAATTCGCAAATCGGAGGCCTTATCGGCACCTGATTTCGAAATTGATTAGTGCTTTAGACTAGTTAGATTTTATGTAAATTTATGGTAGGTTCAATTAAAATTCGATTTGGAATATTTAAATCTGATTAAATAATATTTTAATAATGAACCTAGCTTAATTACACTTATGCCACTTAGTGGCTTTACTTGGGGCAACATTTAGACTATGTGATTATACATAGAATCATCTCATATCATCCATTCCTTGAAGCTAACCAACGACTAGAGGGAGAGAGAGTAGGAGAAATTTGAGTTCAACAAGTTCTAGCTTGGAATTGGAGGAAATTGTAGGCAATTTGGAAGAATTGAAGAGAGTATTGGCAATTAAGCTCCTACAACTTAAATTCAAGACTTAGGTATGGAAATTCAACCTCCCATTGTTGTATTTAAGATGGTTCTTGCATAATAGATGGTCCATTTAAGGGTGGAGTCTAGAATTGGTGCTAGATTGTTGAATTTAAGCTTAATCTATGCATGCATGCTCATATCATGCTATTTTGAAGTGTTTTCATATAAATTCTTTACATGCAAGGCCACATTCAAGTTTTAGGCCATGAAATCATCAAAATTCTAAGTTTGATGTTGCCTTGGATCATGTTTTGAAGCTTTGAAATGCACTTGAATTCATGCATGTTTGTTTAAACTTGGTTCTTGGAAATTTATGGTCATGATGCTCAAAATTGACTCACTCCTGGGCAATGGTTTTACAAATTGGCCTTTGGAACTTGATATACTATGTGTTTAAAGTGTTTTTCCAGAATTTGGGCCCAAGAGGTTGAGTTTTGGGTTGTTGAATGCTTGGTTCGAACTTGGGAGACAAATCTAGAAATTCCAGATTTGGCTTCCTCGCTCGAGCGAAGGATTCCTCGCTCGAGCGAGAACCTTTGTCCAGGGCTCCGCTCGAGCGAGCATCGAGCGACCATCGCGCGTAAAATCACAGCATCCAGTATTTTTACTATTTCATCAGACCGCTCGAGCGAAGGAAGGCTCGCTCGAGCGAAGCCTTTGATTTTGGAAGCTCGCTCGAGCGAAGGAAGGCTCGCTCGAGCGAGGCTCCTATTTCCAGCAACTTTTGAAAAATGTTTTCTAAGGCAATTTTGCACCCTCAATCCATCCTAGGCATTCCTAAGCCATGACTAAGACTCCATAATAAGGGTAAGGGGTTAGGTACACACTTAGAACCGTGAATGCAAGTTTTTGTACAATTTGAGCGCATATTTCAAAGTGTGTATCCGTAATGTGTTATGTAGGTCACGTGCCGCAACCCGTTTGACCCTCTTGACTTCGTCCATTTGTATCAACGCCCACGGTGAGTAATGACATTGTAAAGATATGTTCAATTGTATCTACTTTCTGTGTGATGAAACAAGATCTGTTTTCTGAAATGATGTTTCTGTATGAATGAATGGTTGTCCAATGTTTTCTAAAATGTATACGTGACATTCTTAGCCTCAATTGTGTTTTGTTTCGTCCCTTTATGGGCCAACTGTACATCTCATGAGCCAATTGTTTATGGATCCTTACGTCCCTTCATGGGCCAACTGTACGTCTCATGAGCCAACTGTTTATTACGTCCCTTATGGGCCAACTGTACTGTCTCCGTGCACGTGAGTCAACTGTTTGCCTTTATGGTCGTCCCTTTATGGGTCAACTGTTAGCCTTTAAGGCCATCCCTTTTTGGGTCAACTGTATCTGTGAGGGTTATTGAATGTTTCACGCATATTTACGCAAGACTTCTGATTTCCGTAAATGATCTATACAAATATGGCTTGATATGAACTGAATTTGAATTCTGAAACTGTATGGACACATTCATTAAACCCCTTTGCTCTGTTATTATTCACTGGGCTTTCGCTCACAATTGATATTATATATGTAGGTGAGTCGGCACAAGACCCTGTCTAGAGTTGATGGCCCTCTGTTTCATTTTGTTTTCGTCAAGCCACCTGTTGCGCCTCCCGAGGAGGTTCCGCTTGAAGCCTGATGTTTGGGCAGTTTTGCACTTCATGCTAGTCGATGGTTGTGTTTTTGTAAAGTCGGATCTTGGGGGTACTTGATGTAAATATTTTGTACATATGGGTGTATCTGACTAGCATGTTTATGTATATAAATAAGTTTTAAAATTACTGTCCCATGTATGTCATCACAACTCATTGGACCTTGTTTATTTTACATTATTGCTTCCGTAGCCCCTTAATATTTGTTAATGTCTTTAGAGGCCGTAGGAAATCCACGGATTACTGGCCGGTTACGTCGCCAAACCTATAGGGGCGGGTTTGGGTCGTGACAACAAGCCACTGCACATATTAATAATCAACAGTTCGGTCTATCACTAGTTAGAGCAAATAATGTTCCTCACCTAACAATGCATAAGAAAGAGGGTTGTAATACCCAAAAAAATACAAAGAGAAGACACAATTAAGGAGGAAAAATAGAAGTACAACACTTGTTACAACTTACAACATATGACACAAAAGTGCATAACAAACTCACACATCCTTACAATAAAGTACAATTGACAAGGCCAAAAAGAAAAGACGGTTACCATATACAATAAGGTAAATAACAAAATCATTAAAACTGGTAGCTAATAATTTTTTTTTCCCGGAAGTATATTATGAAAGCATCAAGAGGGGATGCCACTCAATTCCTAATTCATGGAAAGGAATCTGCCAAAATGGGGTTGCTTTCCAACCATCTCATTGTAATAGGTAATTTACTAAAGCAACTTTTGTTTATATAATTTTCCTTATACATAATATGGAAACTTTGAATGTTCAATCCACCAAAGTCCAAATTAAAAGAGGACGATCTCATCATAGTGGAATGCACATGATTTAGATTTTTTTTTTTTTTAACTAGTGTTATGTACTCATATTTTTATTTTTAAAAAGTTTGTAAAATTTTAATATATAGCATAGATTTAAATTTGTATAGTGTAACTCACACATAATAAATTCAATTCACATATGATGTTTTTCTAGGAAAATTGTCTGAGGCTCTATTTGGATCAAAGATTTGAGAAATGACATGCAAAAGGAAAGAAAATAGGAAGGATATCAATTCTCAAATCCTTAATCCAAACATAGTCCTAGAAGTGTTCTAAGTTGTGCCATAATGTGAAGAATGAACCTCTTAGCAGCATGTTTCAAGCCATGACAGAGAGTTGTGGGATAGGCTTCAGAGCCAAGCATCACTTTTATTTCTCACGAGCAGAAACTGTACATAATGGGGCTGCAATGGGCCAAACGACTAGTCTGATCATTCGTTACACAATCAACTTAGTGGACGTAACCATACCATAGAGCTCCAAGAAGCAAATGCAAAAGTTCCATGGATTAGAATCATCGGTTGTGGGAGCAGTCAATATAACCCCTAAAGAATCTGAAGGGAAGCAGAGCATTGGGACCTATTATTGGCCATGAAGCAAACTGACTCGATTTGCACATTGTCTGGTCATTCTCGTGCACTCACAAGTTTGTCCAAGTCTTCCCATCCAGAGAACCCTAGGACTCAAGACAATAGGAACTCGCAACTTTGCTTGTCAAAAAACACTGGCCCATGCCTCCAAATTTTGGATTAGCAGAAAAGCATAAATTATCACTTAAATTCAAGCCTGAATTTTCGAAAGTAGTTCCCTATATTTTTATAACAATTGCAAGAGCATTGAAGAACAAAAAAATGGCAAGATTTAGATTCTTACAATTTCAGGGCACTCATAATCAATACCAGCAGCTTCAATCTTCTTACGCTTTTTTTGGTCACGTTTTAGGATTTCTCCCACCAGCTTCTTGTGCACTTCCAATGTTCTTTCCTGAATAATCATCACAAGTAAATGGTTACTATCTCTTCAAAAATAACCACATCAAGATCAATAGTGAATGACAGGTTTTCTTAATTTGCCTCATAAGCATCCAAGAATGATTGCCAGATGTCTGTATCTATATTCACACACCTTGTCATGTCGCTTCCTTTCAATTTGAACCCAGTCCACTGGCTTGTGCCATCGGCTAGGGCCTTTCCACCTCAAAAATAAAGTAAAACCATCAGCAATTCATTGGTGTCACAAAAACTAAATAATTTTACACAGAACAATTTTATTTATCTCCTCTATTTATTTACTTGATTTGATTCCTTCTGTTTTTTTTTTCTTGAAAATCTTATCATTTTCTACGATTATTATGGGAAACCACAATCTAACAAACTGCAACTGCTTCTGGGAAACCAAAATTTTGAAAATGCATTCCTTCACTAAAATTTATCATTCAATGAACATGAGTTACCTACACTGGTAAGAAGAATAAAAAGTAGTACAAGGTTCAGGTTTTCTTCCTGGAACAGCACTAAATTCCCCTGTTACAAACAAATATCACCATTAGCCAATCAAATTGACGAATCGAAAACTGAGAACAACACAGACCAAATAAGGGTATAGTTTCAAAATTCAAACAAGTTATTTTGATAAACCAAAGTCATCAATGAGTCTCTTTCTAGGCTTTAGAACAAACAATTGGAGTGCTATAAATTTTCAAACTTTCTTCTACACCCAATAAAATGGGAAAAAATATAAGCAGAGAGACCTAAACCCACGTTCTCCTACAAACTAAGCTCTAACACCATGTTAAATCACCAACTTGAGTTATAAATTGCATTTGTGATGAAAATAAATAAATTTACTTTCATGCATACATGTAAAATCTATATTTATTTGGGCATCATGTCCTAGTTTTTAATAATTGACACGTTTGCATGTTATAGCATGTCGTATCAATGTCCAACGTTCATATCCATGCTCTTTAGGGTGTAAGTGACACAGACACAAATCGAAGTTAACCAATACTTGATATTCAAAGCAGAAAAAATTGAGTTGTGACAATTAGCGCATACTCAAAGATTCATGTTTTAACAACCAATTATCAACGAATTTAAAGATCAAATGACAAGCAATTACCTGACTTTCAGAGACAGATGATATTAGAGGAGCCAAACCACAATCTGAGACATGTACTACAAGCTCATCATCAAAACAACTTGGGATTAGGGAAATTTGTTTCAAAATAACACGAGATTAGTGATCAAACTCGTAGATCATACATAAATTTCTAAATCTACACATACATAACAAAGATCGGAAAATACAAATCAAAGCAAAACCATCATCAATATCTAAAATTAAAAGTAAATAAAAGAATATACAAATACTAGATTTGGGGGTTTAAGATTTACTAATAATTATCATAAGCACATAAAACATACATAATCTCAATAAAAGGTATGATAGTACCTCTACCAACATGTGGTTAGCTTCATCAAAAACAAGAATCTTCAAATAGTCCGTGCTCAATTTCTTTGTTGTCGCCCATTTATTGATTGTACCAGGAGTGCCAATCACTACTTGTGCTGTCACTGGTGCTCGTTTTGAAATTGGAACATAATTGCTGCCATCCATTGGTATAGCACATTTAGAAGTAATTCCTGTATAATTCCCCATCTTCTTAAGAACTTCCATGTTCTGCATCATTGTCATCCACTACTATTAGTTAAATCCTAAACTCACAAACACTTTAGAGAAAAGTCCCAACAAAATATATCATTAATTCATACTTAGTTTCACAAACATTGCAGAACAGAACATAAGAGCATCTCTCCAGCAAGGCTAGTTAAAACATCATCACCACCATTAGTCCAATTAATGATATGATTAAAACATTATAGATGGGGAATTAAGATTAAATTTACCTTTCTAAAAGTTGCACCTTTTGCTTAGGTTATGTCCCATAGATAACTTGAAAGGAGGAGCTAACAATCTGTTCTATGTGAGCTGATTGCAGAAGCCTCAAATCTCTCCTCACCTAACAATCTCTTCTTTGTGTACATAAAAAGGAAGGCTAAACAGGGAACCCCAGTGCATAGGGCTCCAGCTAATCACATTCTGTGTGTGTGTGTGTGTGTGTGTGTGTGTGTTTGTAGTGTTGTGAAACACAAGTTAACAGTCCTTCACCTATGATTTATGGTTTCATCTAGAATGCTACCATGACAGTACCCTTGGTAATATTAATCAATTTTCTCCTTGATCGTCTTTCTAGACAAGTTTTAAGATAAAGGCATGAAAGTGTATTTATTCAAGCATATAAAAATCAAAAGTCTCCACCTGATATCAATTATTAGTCATGTATGTACCTTTGCACAGGTACAGATGAACCCAAATCACAAAGCATGGAGTAGAATTACCAAAGAGGTGGAACAAATAAACAAATCTTTAACTGTGATTTGGGTAATAGTAAGTGTCACTGTGTTAAAAAGAATATTGGGAAAGAACATAGAGGAGGAGATTGGTGTTAGGCAATAGCTCAAAGGTTAGAGTACTTGATAGTTCACTGAATTTAGAAGTAACCGGTATTTTAAAAAGACAAGCCTCTACATCACTGCAGAAAAGAATTCAATGTAGTTCCAAGGCCCAATAATCATCTCAACTTTCGACTTTCGATCCTCCCTCCTAACTCTAGGTCAAACAAAAATCAATCCAAACTGTCTAGCACATACAAACATATATCTCAATACTCTCCATCCTTACACGTTTATCTACTGAGTTGATTTGACTATCCTTATACTAAAAAAGCAACACAAATGAAATACCAAACATAAAACCATCTTAGAAGATACAACACCAAAAGATACAGATCAATCAGGCCCAACAATGCATGCACTACCAATGCCAAAAATTTGTCATCACTAGCAATGGAAGTCTTACAAACACATGAAAATTCAATTCATTCATTTACAAGTGATTAAGTAAGGCAAATGAATGCACAAATTCACAAGAACACGTCGATATACTCAGAGGATCACATTTGAAATTATTTCAATATTAACATTTTAGAACATCAGAAGCAACAAAATCGATCAACCAGTAATGCTTTGGTCCAGTTACACGTCACGACATAGAAAGGTTAGCTATTTCAATCTTTGATCAAATAGAAATTATGTACAGATTTGCATATGTTAACGAACCTGGATCGCCAATTCTCGGGTAGGGCGGAATCTGAGCGCTGAGGAAGCGATGAGTTTGGGATCAACACGGCTCAACATGCCAAGCACGAAACAAGTAGTCTTGCCAGAACCATTGTGTGCCTGAGCGATCAAGTGCTTGTAAGGAGGGGTCAGAATCATAGGCAAACTGATCGTCTGGATCTTACTCGGCCTCTCAAACTTCATCTCCACATATAAACCCTTCAACAGTCGATCGATCGATAGAGAGGGAGGGGTAAGAAGAGACTAGGGTTTTTTGGTTTTGGGCGGGTGGCGGGGAACAGAGCAGGAATGGAAAAAAAAGGAGGGGGGGGGAAGAAAAAATCAAAATCTTTTTTTTTTAAAATTTAAACAATAAAATAACGCTGTTTAATTTATTTATTTTTTGCGATAGGGGTTGTCGTCGCAAAAAACTTTATTTTTTGTTAAAATAAAATTTTTAAAAAAAATTATTTTATTTTGGTTACTAAGCTTGAAAATTTATTTGTTTCATTTTTTTTAATGAAAAAAAATTTATTATTATTTTTTATTTAGTAGAAGTAGGGGTAATATTTTAATGAAAAATATTGTAATGGTAGTTGTAGTGGTGAAGTGGCGACCGTGGTAGTAGTGGTGGTAGTGAAATGGCGTTTGCAGTAGTAGTGAAGGTGGTAGAGGAGATGGGTGGTGAGAGAGAGAGATAAATGGGAGACATGTAGAGGAGAGAGAGAGAGAGAGAGAGAGAGAGAGTGGTGAGCGAGAGAGAGACAAAGTGGTGCTAAAAGTGTATTTTCTTGTAGTGGATTGATAAATTGAGAGGGAGCTCAGTAAATAGAGAAGACGGAAGGGAAATAGTGAGCAACGCGAACACAATAGGAGAGAGAGAGAGAGAGAGACAGACAGACAGACAGACAGACAGGGAGAAAAGAGTAGTGAGAGAGAGAAAGAAAAGAAAGAAAGGAAGATGAAAAATAGGTGAAAAGATATATATATAGAGAGAGAAAGAGCAAAAAGAGATAAATGAGAGAGAGACAGAAAGAGATGAGCGAGAGAGAAAAGAGACAAAGAGAGAAGATAGATGAAAGAGATAGAGAGAAGAGAGATGGACGAGAGACATAGAGAAAAACAAAGAGGTAGACAAACAAAGAAAAGTGATGAGTGAGAGAGAGAAAGAGAAGAGAGACAGAGACACAGAGAGAATGAGAGAGACGGACAGACAGAGAAGAGTGATGAGTGAGAGAGAGAGAGAAAAGAGTCAGAGACACATAGAGAAAGGGAGAGATAGACAGAGGAGATGGAGTGGCAGTGGTGGAGGAGAGGTAATGGTAGTAGTAGTGGTAGTAGTGGTAGTGGTAGTAGGGAAGTGGTGGCGATGATGGTAGTAATGGTAATCATAGAGGTAAAGTGGCAACAGTGGTAGTAGTGGTGGTAGTGGAATGACATTTGCAATAGTGGTAAATGTGGTAGAGGAGATGGGTGGTGAAAGGGAGAGATATGTAAGAGATAGATAGAGAAGAGAGATAGAGAGACAAAGACAAAGTGATGAGCGAGAAAGAGACAAAGTGGTTGCTAAAAGTGCATTTTCTTGTAGTAGATCGATAAGAAAAATGCCCTAGACCCCCAGTGGGAGTGACCCCCACCACCTCCACTATTTTCTGATTGGTTCAAAAAAATTTATTTATTTATTTATTTTCACTCTTGCTCTCACAGCCCCTCACGTGGAGGTGGGGGTGCTGGAGGTCACCGCCCACTAGAGGTCCCCAACATGGTTGGATCAATAAATCGAGAGGGAGCTCAATAAATAGAGAAGAGATGATGGAGAGAGTGAGCAAGGCGAACACAGTGAGGGAGAGAGATGCATGCAGACGGGCATGCATGCATACAAGCAGAGGTAGACGAAAGAGAAGAGTGATGAGTGAGAGACAGAGAGAGAAAGAGATAAAGATAGACAAAGAGAGAAAAGGATAGAGAGAGAGTGAAACAGAAAAAGAGAGAGAAACAAGAGATGAGCAAGAGATAAACAAAAAGAGAGAGAAAGAAAGCGAAAAGAGATTAACGAGAGAGAGACATAGAAAAAAGAGAAAGAGAGAGAAGAGAGAAAAACGAGAGATAGAGAGAGAGACAAAAAAAAAGATAGAAACAAAAGATGCTCGAGAGATAGACAGAGAGAGAGAGAGAGAGAGAGAATAGCAAAAAGAGATAAACGAGAGAGAGGCAGAGAAAGAAGAGAGACAGACCGACATAGAAGAGTGATGAGTGAGAGAGAGAAAGAGAAGAGAGATAGAGACAGAGACATAAAAAAAAAGAGACAGACAGAAAAGAGTGATGCGTGAGAGAGAGAAAGAGAAGAGAGACAGAGACACAGAGAGAAAGAGAGAGAGAGACAGATAGACAGAGAAGAGTAATGAGTGAGAGAGAGAAAGAGAAGAGAGACAGAGATAGAGACAGAGAGATAAGAAGATGAAAAAATTGATGAAAAGAGAAATGTTACATCAAAAGAGTAAGACGACGTCGTTTTTTTTTTTTAATTTTTTTTTTTATGATAGAAAAATGCCATTGCATTTATTTAAACCATTTTGTAACTATATATATGAAGTCTCAAAAAGTCACATTTTCTTGCAACGACAAGTTGTGCCGTCTCAAAAAAGTATATTTTTCGCGACGGCAAGTTGTACCATCTCAAAAAATCACTTTTTTTTTTTTTGCGAGATGGCAAGTCATGCCGTCTCAAAAAGTCATATTTTTTATGACGGCAAATTGTGCCGTCTCAAAAAGTCATATTTTTTGTAACGACAAATTGTGCCGTCTCAAAAGGTCACATTTTTTGCGACGGCAAATGTGCCGTTGCAAAAAGTTCCGTCTCATAAGCCCACTTTTCTTGTAGTGTTACTTAAAAAGTGTGATTAAAAAGTAGTAGTGTATATATAATCACTTTAATTAAAAAAATGTGATTAAAAAATATATAAATAATCACACTTTAATTAGAATGTGTGATTAAAAAATATATATAATCACACTTACTTAAAAAGTGTGATTAAAAAGTAGTAGTGTATATACAATCACACTTTAATTAAAAATGTGTGATTAAAAAATATATAAATAATCACACTTGTTTAAAAAGTGTGATTAAAAAGTAGTAGTGTATATATAATCACACTTTAATTAAAAGGTGTGATTAAAAAATATATAAATAATCACATTTTAATTAGAATGTGTGATTAAAATATATATATATATAATCACACTTACTTAACAAATGTGATTAAAAAGTAGTAGTGTATATACAATCACACTTTAATTAAAAAGGTGTGATTAAAAAATATATAAATAATCACACTTTAATTAGAATGTGTGATTAAAATATATATATATATATAATCACACTTTAATTAAAAGGTGTGATTAAAAAATATATATATATATAATCACACTTACTTAACAAGTGTGATTAAAAAGTAGTAGTGTATATACAATCACACTTTAATTAAAAAGGTGTGATTAAAAAATATATAAATAATCACACTTTAATTAGAATGTGTGATTAAAATATATATATATATATATAATCACACTTTAATTAAAAGGTGTGATTAAAAAATATATAAACAATCACACTTTAATTAGAATGTGTGATTAAAAAATATATATATAATCACACTTTGTTTAAAAAGTGTGATTAAAAAGTAGTAGTGTATATATAATCACACTTTTAATTAGAAGATGTGATTAAAAAATATATATATAATCACACTTAATTGAAAAGTGACATAAAAAATAAATATTATCACACTCAATCAAATTAAGTGTGACTAAAATATCAATATAATTTTTTTTTATCACACTTTCAATAAAAGTGAGATCTTTTTTTTTTGTCAAAGTGTGATCTTTAACTATTTTTGTAGTAGTGGACCGACGAGAGCACAATCATCTTTCCTCTCTTTTCGATTGTTGAAGGCGGCATCCATTTTCCCTTTCATCCATTTTTGAGAGCCGTCCTTCGACATTGGGGCCTAATCCCTTATTTGTTATATTTGTATTTCGAGGAGAGAGAAGCTTTAGAAAGAGGGAGAAGAGTTCTTGAGAGAGAGGATTCTCTTGATTTTTCTTCTTAGAGATCGGTTAGATAGATGGTTTTTATTTATTTGATTTTCTTTTTGTGTGTGATGTATGTTTATTTTGATGATGATTGATTGAATTGCATGAATTTGTTTTGAAAAGCCATGCATGTTTTGAAGCTTAGTGTTTTTGAAAGAGTGGTATTCAAGTGTTCTTCAAGAAAAGTCATGTTTTGAAGTCATGTTTTGTTGATTCATTCATTTCATATTTGTTTTGTGCAGATTTTTCACATCCAACTCATAGCATGTTTCCAAGTCCATGTTTTCAATGCATGAAATAAAGGAAATGATGATGATTAATGTTCATGTTCATTCATCATCATCTTCATGTCTCTTATTTCTGTCTCTGAGATGTTCGTGGCAGCTTGGATGTCTTGTATTGTTCTCACCACTTAGGCCTCACCGCCGACATAAGCCTACCTCGCTCATGATCTCCTGGCCTTGCATTGTCTTTTAGTTTTTTTTGCTTGCTTCCTCACCAGAAACACCTAGCCAGAAAGGTAATGGTGGGTGTTGGAGCCACACATGTTGCGCGCTGCACACCACTGGTTTGGGGTTGGCATGTAAGACTTGACATCTGACTGACATCATGTTTGCTTTTTGACTTCCAATGATCATTTCATGTTTTTGTGCATGTTGCATATATATGTTTGAGACTTGTTTTAAGATTTGTAGGACTATTTCCTTTGCCCTTTATTTGTAGGACTTGGAGACTAGGTTTTTAGTATAATAGTGGTGACTTAATAAAAGATATGTTTATTTGTTTTGATAGTATGAATCCTTCCTAGCCTAACGTGAATTTTTTCGCATCATAATGGGGATCATAGAGTTAAACCGTCATCTTAGTATTAACTTAGGCATTCATGCGATTCGGCATTGCTATGTCTTAGCCAAGTCCATTGGCCGTCTAGGACGCTATTTTCTTAGGGCCAAGGACACCGATCATCATTTAGTGACCATGCTTGCCAGCTCTGGCAAGCGTGTTGACGACGTGATGGTCGTTGTTCAAGGCAACTGGGAATTCGGCGAGGGTGAAGATCGCTTAGATCCCGTGCCAAGGTGAAAAGGCGATCCAGGTGGCCGTATAGCTCATTGTAGTTGCTTATATTTTCGCATGTGTATTTGGCTCTTATTTCATGTACTTACCGTTTTGTTTGCGCAGGCAACGAGTTGAAGAAAGTGTTGGTTTCGGCCAATGACGCTATACTTGCGGATATTAAAACCACTTTGCAATTTGTTGGCCGTCCAAATCTTCAGAAGCGAGGAAGGGTGGCTCATATTCTCTTGCGCTACGCGCCATCCTACGCAACGTTTTCGGCAGCAGACCATATTCCAGTTCCAAGAGGTGAAGATCATCTTACAGCCCTCATCTTCCCCAGCATTAAAAGTCTGAAGGAGATCGGTCTAGAAGCCTTCGATTCGGAACACGCAGAAGAACAAGTAGCCGATCAGATCGCCAAGGATCCAGACCAATTAGGAACTGAGGCAGAAGAAGCCCTCAATTCGGCGTTTGAGGAGGTTGGACTGAATTTGTCAGACCCTCCATCCACGTCCGGTCAAGGGGACGTCTTTGAAGACATTTTTACAAACCTAGGATATCTTCTCGGCACTTATCCAGAGGATATGGCTGGGGAATCACTTTCACAACTTGCGCGGAAGAAGAATGCCAAGAGGATGGCCGCCAGGCGGAGGGCCGAGGCAGTCCGATCGGAAACTCCACCCGCCGCAGTCGCTGAGTCTACACCGGCCATGGTCACTGAGTCTACTCCTCCGGTTATTACTGAAGAGACGGCTCACCCAGAAATGGCCGAAGTGGAGCAGGTGGGGCAAGCAAACGAAGGTGAACAAAGGGGCGAAAAGCGCCTGGCCGAGTATGAAGAGGGCCAAAGTGATAAACAGCCCCGAGTTGAGGAGTTGGATTCGGTCCTTCCATCCACGATTCAACCAAGGGTTAGGAATATGCTGATTTCCTCAGACTCCTCAGCTTTGAGGGACCCGACTGTGGCCTTGAGCATGGCCTCCTCGATATCCTTGCCGGTCGACAGAGCCGTATTTTGAGCGGAGCCAAATCTGATGCTAATTGCTTTGGCCACCTAGTCGGCTCTATCGGTTCATTACTTATCTGCAATCTTCCGTCTTTACGTATGTACGTTTGTAAATATTTTTCTAATTATGTTTGTTGTTTCTTTGTTTTGTAGGTGGTGGGCAGGATAGCCGAGATCGGCCGCTGTCAACACGGCGCCATAGAACAGATTGGCCTATTGAAAGCCGAAAGTGAAAATGAACAGAACAAGGTTGTGGTAGTCTCTCAAAGGGCCGATTATAAGGCAGCGCAAGTGGCGGTGGAACATGCCAAAGCCGACTCGAAGGCCGAGCGAGCTAGAAATTTTGATCGGTTAAGGCTTGCCGCCGAGGAAAGGGCAAAGGCCAGCGAGGAGGTGCTTAAGTTAGCCCAGGAGGCAATCACCAAGCTAGAAGCCGACTTGGAGGAATCGAAGAAGGCAAAGGAAAAAGCCGACTCCGAGACTTCCAAAGCATTCCAAGCTGGGAAAGAGGCTGCCTTGGAAAGCTACGTAGATGAAGTGCCGAAGTTTGAGAATCGGGGCTTCAAACACGGTTGGGTCAAAGCCCTCGCTGTTGCGAATGTAACATTGTGTAGACACCCCATTTTTGACTGACCTTAAGACTCAAACATCATCAATTGAGTGCTTGGTGATGGTGCATGTTGTCCTTATCCCGAGGTTTCAGAGTTCTCGACTGAGAGCCTTGCCTCCAGGCCTCGGAACCTTTTGTGCTTCGACTCGGTTTGCGGACCAGGTCTTGTTTTCTCTTCCCAAAGGGAGGGAGAGGTCTTTTAGACCATCTCTCAGTGGTCATAGGCTACGTTTCGTGGTCGTAGGCCACTGTTCCCGTTTGGAGACTAGTTTCTGGTTTTCGGAGCCGTCGGCTGCGCGCTTCGGTTCGGGACCGCTTAACATTCTCTGTTTGGCACGATTTTTGACACACACCTTCTTTCCTCTGTCTAGAGGGACACTGTGGCCCGAGAGACCACCTTTGTGGTTACACACCACTTTCGATGCTCAACAGCCTGTTTTTGGGGCACCCAGCTGCGCGTTTTGACCCCCGAACCCTCGTTTTGCATCCGTCTTGGTTCATTTTTGGCATGGACCTTGTTTTCATTGTTTGGGGGGTGGTACAAGGGTGGGAGACCAACTTTTCTCCTTGGAGACCACTTTTCTCCCGCCAGCCAGTTTTCTTGTCAGGAAGTTGGTCTCCTTGGTCTTTGAGCCACATTTGCTGGTCTCCCACCATACCACTAGCTTGCATTCAGTTGGGAGACCACCAAATGGGGCTGCCGACCACCTTTCTTGGAGTTGAACCTTTTGAACTGGTCGGCCGACCACCTGAACTGGTCGGCCTGCTCCCTCCAGTTTTGTCTCTGTGAGTTGTTGCCAGCTATGCTAGCTGGAAGGCACAGATTGCATCCTCCATATGTATGGAGGATCTTGAGCCTTGGTTTTTAGCTTCTTGAAGAAGCTTTGGCCTTGTATCTCTATAAAAGAGGCCTTCCTCTTCCTTGGCACAGGTTTAGATTTTGTTTAAGGCAAAAATATATATCTCCCTCTATATCTCTCTATTTTGAGCTCCAAAGTGTATTGTTCTTGCACCTTTTCACACCACCTCATAGCCTAACCCTTCCACCATTGCTTGGAGCTTCTTGGAGGCCATTATCAGAGGTTAAGGAGTTGGGTTTTGGGTCCATAAGTTGCTGTCTTGCTGAGCTTCAAGGGTAACACACTTTTTCCCTCTTTTAAGCTTTATTTTGATCCATCTCTTAGCCTTATTTGCATGCATATTTGAGCTTTGTTGTCAACTGAAAAAAGTCTTTTTTTGAGGTCCTTTTGATGTTTGTTTAAGGTCATTTTGTTGTTGGGGTTCATCTACCCCCTTGCATGCTTCATTTTTCCTTGTTTTGAGCCATGCCTTAGGGCTTTTGTGTTGACCTTTGCTTGGCCTTATAACCACTGAAATCCAGCAGATTTTCAGTGGTTAACATGTGTTTTTGAGAGCCAAAATCAGAGAGGGGTGACCCTCTCCCTCCTTGTCTTGTTAACTAGCATTTTTGGCCTTACAAATGAGCCTTCATTTGCACACCTCCAAGCCTTGTTTCAGGCCCTTTTCAGTGACTTTTAGGGCCTGCCTAGGCTCTGTCCAGAGTTGGTTTTGTCACCTTGGGTGTGTCTCTTGCATGTGTAGAATAACCCCTCTTATAGCCTATCAAAGGAGCATGTCATTCTTGCATGCATTGAGCATGTTTCAGTGGGTTTTTGGGCTTTATTTGGTATGTCATGTCTCTGAATTTTGCTGGTTTAGTGGCCTCTTGAATGCTTCATATGCTTGTAGTGTAATCCATGTTCACTAGCTCACATTGCATGTTGTTTTGGACCTTGATTCTAGCATATTTTGGCCATGTTCTAAACTGATTTTATTCATGATTTGGGCTTCCTTAGCTCTGTTTTGAGGTCCCATAGTTGAATGATGCTTGCCATGCATGCTTGTAGTGTAATACCCTTGCCTAGCTTCGAGTTTTGAAGCCTCTTGCATGCTTAACTTGAGTTGTTTTCATGTTTTGGCATCATTGAACATGTTATTTCAGAGCTTATACTTGTGCCATATTTCCATGTTTTCCACTCTTTAAATGCATTTGAGAGTTGTGCTTGTATGTCTCATTTTTGGGCTATTGCTTGAGCTTCATTTTTGTGCATTGCAAGCCATCATTTTAGTCCATTTTGCCACTGTTTTGGGTCTGCATAGGGACTATTTGGGGTTGGTCTGGTCATTTAGGCATCGCTTTGCATACCTCTAGTGTAATGCACTTCACTAGTTTCGGTAATTGTGCCATCCAACATGCATCGGGTGAGTTGTTTGCATGATTCGGGACCATCTTGTATGTCATTTTAGAGCTGGAACATGTGTCATTGTATGCCATATTTCATCCTTGTCATGCTTTGGTAGAGTTGCACTTTGTTCCTTAGGTTTGGTCCCTTGCATTTGTGCATGTTTGCATGTATCTTGTTGCATCATTTTCATCATATTGGCCACTGATTTGGGTGTGGCCGAGGCCCATCCATCTTGGTTTAAGTCCATCTTGCATTGTGTATGCCCTATAGTCCATGTTATCGCATGTTTGATCATTGCATTGCGTATGCCTCGTTCATAACATTGCGTATGTTAGTGCATTGTGTATGCATGTCATATAATCCATGTGCATTGAGTATGCCATTGATTAGTTCATAGCATTGTGTATGCCATTTGCATGCTTGCATGCCATTCCGTGCATCTTCGCATCACTTAGTTGCATTGCATTTAGAACGCATGCTAGAGTTGCATTTGTCCATACATTGTTTGTTGCATTGTGTTTGGAGTAGGGTTTAGGCCAAACACGGGAAACGAGGGACGTTTCGTACTCAAAGTGACGAAACGTGCCTCAATTCTTGGTCACCGACACTCTTGACTATCCATGATAGAGTTGTTGGCTTTAGGTGTTTACATGTGCATTCATTTCACATTGAGTCATACAATTCGACTCCTCGGCCATCATGTATCGGGATGCGTGATTGATGGCACGAGGATCGAGGACTACACTACCTAGAGCTTATACAATGACAGGGAGAGTGGTCGGGCACACATATGTTGAAAATACTTTGCCTTCTCTCTCTCTTGCCTTTGTTATAGAAAATGCAGAAACCAGGAGAAGAAACTGACCGGCCGACCAGGTTTTCTGGCAGGTCGACCACCTTTTCTACTTTTCACCATCAAGGGTGGTCGGTAGGTGGTCTCCAATGCCTATAGCTGGTCGGTAGCCTTCTCTTAGATTCCTAGGGTGGAGTTTCATCTCCTTGGAGCTTTGTGCAAGTTTTTGAGTTCAATTGCAAACAAAGGTGAGTTGAGACATCGCGATGGATTTCTCGACAAGGTGACTCGAGCATGCATGCATCCTTTATCATTCGGAACAGAGCAAAGGCAGTCCATTTCATGTAGCTTGTATGCTAATTTATTTGCTTCCTTAGTTTAATTTGTTAATTAATTAATGTTGTGTAATATTTAGCTGTAATTCGTTATTCATTTCGGTTGTGTAATAACTAGTTTAATTTGCTTAGATTAGCTAGTTGGTTCTGTATTATTTATTCGGACCCTCCGTGAAAGGGCGAACTTTGTAATAAGTGTGCGTGTATGTGATGCATGTCTTCCAACCCCACGTCTTTCTCCCTTTTATTTACCAGCTTATGATGGTTAGTTTTAGGACATGTTTCAATTAGCATCTATATGTTCGCATGTTTGCATTCATTCATCTGTATTGCATGCACCGGGCTCGGCGCATCATGCTAAGTGCATTGTATTTCAATTTCGAGTTGAATACATGTATCGATTGTTGCATCTCATATACCAGCTTAGAATAGCCGAGCCTATTGTAGTTACATTTTTGCATGTGTTACATTAGACATTCTTGACATAGCTAGGATCATGCATTGATTTCTAACATAGCTTTTGTTTTGGCTCGGAGTACTCGGTAAGTGTTTATGCTTTAGCATCCTTGCATGTGTGTGAGTGACTGCCATGATAGCATGCTTGTCATGAGGCTAACTGCTTATGTGATATAACTGTCTGAATGCCTGTAGGTGAAGGTTGGGTTGCTTGAGTTGGAATAATTCGTCGAAACCCGTGTTTTAGCCTACTAGTGAGTAGCAAACTTCAATCCATTTTCAAAACAAACGGATATGCGATGCTTTGTTCCAACTTAGGCTATCCAGTCTATACTTGTATGCTGTGCGCATCACATAGTAATTCTAGGCTAATAAACCGGAATAAGAGCACATGTTTTCAAAAACTCGATATCATGTTTAGTAGTGGCCGATCTTTGATCGGGCGAGCGGGGGTGCTCATTGCATGACCTTCCCCAATCGTACCCAAGTTCCCGAGCCGAGGCAACTTTGGTGATGACGGACACGTGGCCTTAGGCACGAGTCAGGGTTTCCTAAATTCCCCCAAAACAAAATATTTAGGTGGCGACTCTGTATCTGGCAAAGCAGTCCATGTTTGGCATTTCTTTCTAAAAATCTGTTTTTCAAAA
The DNA here is from genome assembly GCA_025200525.1 of Camellia lanceoleosa. Classification (NCBI taxonomy): domain Eukaryota; kingdom Viridiplantae; phylum Streptophyta; class Magnoliopsida; order Ericales; family Theaceae; genus Camellia; species Camellia lanceoleosa. The sequence continues at coordinate 154,177,548 of CM045764.1, forward strand.
TGATTTGCTGGATTTGGACTCTTTGGTGATTTATCGGTCTCGCATTGCACTTTGCGGGATTAGATTCAGAACCGTGACATTTGAGTCCGAACTGTAGTGAGCCCAATGAACAAAACGGGATTTCTCCCTGGACGTTCGGGGACGTCTACACATTGGCACAGCTGATTCCATACGAGCAGGTGGACATTGACCTGCTGGCGTCTGACCCTGATGACGACGATCCGTAGATTTTAGATTTTCATCTTTTTTGGAATTTTCATCTTTTTGGAACTGTCATCTTTTTTGAATTTTCATGTGTAAAATGTCTGCTGTTAGTACCCAATTTATTAATGAAAATTTTCTATGCTCTCAAGTTATTGCATATACTGTTTGCTATATGAGTACATAATTGAAAGAATCAGCATTTAGACCAAAATGTCAGGACTACATAAGACAGCAAACTTATTAGTCGATTAGATTAATAAACTTGATTGATGAATCTGAATAAAATGAATTCATGAATATTGTGCTGATAAATCGATTCATGGAGCAGCTGGGACACCTAAGCAGATTAGATTAATGAATCTGCCCTTGCCCCAGCTAGTCCATGAACTATAACGCCGAATAAAATGAACTCATGACTATTGATGAATTGATTCATGGAGCGGCTGGGGTACTTAAGCCAACTAGATTGGTGGATGTGCCCTTGCCCCAACTGGTTCATGAACTATAACGTCGAATAAAATGAACTCATGGATATTGTGCTGATAAATCGATTCATGGAGCGGCTGGGGCGCCTAAGCCAACTAGATTGATGAATCTGCCCTTGCTCCAGCTGATCCATGAACTAGAACGCCGAATAACGAAGGTTCATGGGAGGGCTGGGACACTTAAGCCGACTAGATTGATGAATCTACCCTTGCCCCAGCTGGTCCATGAACTATAACGCCGAATAAAATGAACTCATGAATATTGATGAATCGATTCATGGAGTGGCTGGGGCACTTAAGCTGACTAGATTGGTGGATATGCCCTTGCCCCAGCTAGTTCATAAACTATAACGCCGAATAAAATGAACTCATGGATATTGTGCTGATAAATAGATTCATGGAGCGACTAGGGCACTTAAACCGACTAGATTGATGAATCTGCCCTTCCCCAGCTGATTCATAAACTAGAACGCCGAATAACGAAGGTTCATGGGAGGGCTGGACCGCTTAAGCCGACTAGATTAATAAATCTGCCCTTCCCCCAGCTGTTTCATAAACTAGAACACCGAATAATAGAGGTTCATAGGATGATTGGGGCATATGTTTCAATCGGCGCCGGCTGTTCAGGTTTTAGTATTAATGAGATCACCTCGGAGGTGCTGCCCCCGTAGGGAATAAATGGGGCATGTACTTCGTGCATGAAGGTCCTATTTATATGCTCAAAGCCAGTAATTCAGCCCAGTTCGTTGAGGAAGTTTTTAAACAAGTGCAAATGTCAAATAGACTTTTCTTCAACAACAGAGAAGAGGCGAGAACATTAGCTGAACTAAAAGGAGATATGAATCGAAGTGGCGAACCTACACGCATGGAAAGTAGGACTTCGAGGAAGCGAGAGAGATGCCAATCTCCTCGTTGTCGAAGTAGGTCGCCTAGGAGGGACAAGCAGCCACGGGGGAGATCTCCTCAACCCCGTTCTGGAAGGGAGTCCGATGCGACATCGCGCCCATTGAGTTTTGCGGTCTTTGTGGGGAATAGACCAATGGCAGAGGCGATTCAATCATTTCCAAATGTGGCAGTCGAGTTCACTCGATAGATTTTTCCACTCGAAGTCCAGCAGTTGATGGTAGGTCAGCAGGATTTCGAAGTGTTTCGTGAAGACATTCATGGGGCGGTGAAGAGGCTGTACACTGCCTATGAAATCGGCATGTGTCTTCGCGTCGCTTAGCGAGATATAGAAAAGAGAGATGAACGCATTCGGAATTTAGAAGCTCGCGCGGAGAAGGCTGAGTATGAACTAAGGAGAATCAAGTCTGCCAAGTCTCAATCGGCCAGCCATCCTAACCCGGTTGTGGAAGAGAGGGTGACCTAGAGGCTAATAAGTCATGCCATTGCTGATCGAGACACGGCTAGCGTGTTTGCGATTGAGACTATGAAGTCTAGGGCCTATGAAAAAGGTTTTCATGAGGGCCGAAAGGTCAGAATAGAGAAGACCAAGGAGAAACTCGCTGAGGAAGTTTGCCGATATGAAAATCATGGATTTAAGCACGGTTGGATCAAGGCACTTCAAGCAGCTGAGGCTTTCCGGGCAAAGGATGTGAATTCGGCATTGCCGCTTTACCAGCAATATGATTTCCCCTTTTCTGCTTTCGAAGTTGAGAAGAGTGATGATGAGGGGGGCGCCGAATAAAGGCAGACCTTGTAATGCTAATATGTAGATTGAGTGCGAATTATGTATTTATTTTCTAATTTAATAAGATGCTTTGTTTCAAATGTTAGCATATTTCAACTTGTGTTAATACACTTTGTGTGAATCAATCGATTTAAGAACTCATTTCGTTTTGAATGCTTGAATGTGTCAACTTATGTTCATACGGCTTGTGCTAGTTGATCGATTTAATGAAACACTTCATTTTGAATGCTTGCTTATTCAATTTACGTTTATACGGCTTGCACCAGTTGATCAAGTTAATGAAACATTTCATTCTGAATGCTTGAATGTTTCAATTTATGTTTATACGGCTTGCACCAGTTGATCAAGTTAATGAAACATTTCATTCTGAATGCTTGCTTGTTCAATTTACATTTATACGGCTTGCACCAGTTGATCAAGTTAATGCAACATTTCATTCTGAATGCTTGAATGTTTCAATTTACGTTTATACGGCTTGCGCCAGTTGATCAAGTTAATGAAACATTTCATTCTGAATGCTTGAATGTTTCAATTTACATTTATATGGATTGCACTAGTTGATCAAGTTAATGCAACATTTCATTCTAAATGCTTGAATGTTTCAATTTATGTCACGTGTTGTGATAGTTCACGAGGCGTTCCGAATTCGGAGTTTTTATTCGGCCCAGAGAGACCACGGATGGGGCTCCGAATTTGGAGGCTTTTTGGTCTTGACCAATCGTGACATGCACGAAGGGTGCTCCGAATTCGGAGTCTTAGTCGGCCCAAACGTGACCTGCACGGATGGAGCTCTAAATTTGGAGGCTTTTTGTCTTGGCCAATCGTGACATGCACGAAGGGCGCTCCGAATCCGGAGTCTTAGTCGGCCCAAACGTGACCCACACAGATGGGGCTTCGAATTTGGAGGCATTTTGGTCTTGGCCAATCGTGACATGCACGAAGGGCGCTTCGAATTCGGAGTCTTATTCGACCCAAACGTGACTTGCACGGATGGGGCTTCGAATTTGGAGGCTTTTTGGTCATGGCCAATCGTGACATGCACGAAGGACGCTCCAAATCCGGAGTCTTATTCGGCTCAAATGTGACCTGCACGGATGGGGCTCTGAATTCAGAGGCATTTTGGTCTTGGCCAATCGTGACATGCACGAAGGGTGCTCCGAATCCGGAGTCTTAGTCGGCCCAAACGTGACCTGCACGGATAGGGCTCCGAATTCGAAGGCTTTTTGGTCTTGGCCAATCGTGACATGCACGAAGGGCACTCCGAATCCAGAGTCTTATTCGGCCCAAACGTGACTTGCACGGATGGGGCTCCGAATTCGGAGGCTTTTTGGTCTTGGCTAATCGTGACATGCATGAAGGGCGCTCTGAATCTGGAGTCTGATTCGGCCCAAACGTGATCTGCACAGATAGGGCTCTGAATTCGGAGGCTTTTTGATCTTGGCCAATCGTGACATGCACGAAGGGCGCTTCGAATCCGGAGTCTTAGCTGGCCTAGACGTGACCTGCATGGATGGAGCTCCGAATTCGGAGGCTTTTTGCCTTGACCAATCGTGACATGCACAAAGGGCGCTCTGAATCCGAAGTCTTAGTCGGCCCAGACGTGACCTGTACGGATGGTGCTTCGAATTCGGAGGCTTTTTGTCTTGGCCATGGCCAATCGTGACATGCACGAAGGGCGCTCTGAATCCGGAGTCTTAGTCGGAGTACTTGAACCGAGTTACACAATAAGAGAACAAAACTTTGTATTGCAAAAGTGAAATCTGTACATGGTGGATCATTCAAAATAAATATCATGCCCCACAAGTCAGGTCTAATGATAGAATTTACGCAAATGCTAGGAGTTCCAAGGGCGTGGCAGACTCCTGCCAAACATGTCTTTGAGTCGATAAGCCCCCGTTCCTGCGATCGAGTCGATCTGGTAGGGGCCGTTCCAGTTAGGACCTAACTTTCCGTCAGCCGGCTTCCAGGCAGCTGGAAGCACTTTCTTTAGGACCAATTCGCCTGGTACATAGCGGTGTAGCTGAACGCATTGGTTATACAACTTAGCAAGCTGCTGCTGGTACCGTGCCATGGCGGCAAGGGCACGGTCTCTTCGTTCCTCAATCAGAGTCAAATCCAAAGCCAGCATCATATCGTTTCGGCCCATATCAAAAAATTTTGATTTCAAGGTCGGGAGGCCAATCTCCAAGGGGATAATTGCCTGTGTTCCGAAGCACAAAGCGAACAGCGTTTCGCCGGTGGACCATCTCGGTGTTATGCGATGAGTCCATAATACACTTGGTAGTTCTTCAACCCATCGACCTTTCACCTTCTCCAGCCTCTTTTTGATGCCTTCTAAAATGGTTTTATTGAAGGCATCAGCTTGGCCATTGCTCTGTGGATAAGCCGGGGTGGAGAAGTAGGGCCGAATACCATACTTGTCGTAAAGCTCCTGGTAGACTCCGCAATCAAACTAGGTGCTATCGTCTGATATAAGTGCTCTAGGAATGCCGAACTGCGTTATGATATTTCTCTATACAAGACGCTTTACGTCGGTATCTCGAATGTGCGTCAGTGCCTCCGCTTCTACCCATTTCGTGAAATAATCAGTCACAACGATCAAAAATAGCTTGTTACCTGGGGCACGAGGCAGCGGTCCGACGATGTCAAGTCCCCATTGAGCGAACGACCAAGGGCTGGTTATGGAGCTTAACTTTTCAGCAGGCAGGTGAATCAGAGGAGAGAACGTTTTGCACTGTTCGCACATTTTTACGTAACACTCAGCATCGGCTCTCATTGTTGGCCAGTAATACCCTTGTGTCACAGCTCGATGAGCCAAAGAGCGCCCACCAGAATATGTGCCACAACTGCCTTCATGTATTTCAGTCAAAAGCTCTTCGACTTTGTTCGGATGCACGCATTCCAGGTATGGACCAGAAAGGGATTTTTTTATAAAGCTTTCCTTGCGGATCCAAGTAGTATCGCAGGGCCTTGTTTCAAAGCTTGTGCGATTCTTTCTTATCCGCTGAGAGCTATTCGGAAGATAGGAATGCAGCAATGGGGTCTATCCAACTCGGTCCTGACTCTATGACATTGACCTGGATTTCCTCCGAAGGGCCAATGCTCGGCTCCGGAATGAAACCTACTTCGATGGTCCGTTTAATCTCTGAGTTAATGGCAGAGGCTAGGCAAGCCAGTGCATCTGCATGTGTGTTCTAATCACGTGTTATTTGATTCAATTCATGATGGTCAAATTTTGCCAGCAAGGAGTTAGCCGTTTTCATGTAAGCCGCCATACGGTCATTTTTGGTTGCGTACTCCTTGTTTAGCTGATTGATCACCAGTTTTGAATCACAAAATACAAGCAAACGCCGAGCACCCAGAAGATGTGCATTCCGCAAACCAGTTAGAAGAGCTTTGTATTCGGCCTCGTTATTTGATGCTTCAAAGTCAAGTTTGACGGCCTGCTCAATTATTACGCCGTCGAGAACCGTGATTACTACTCCAGCTCCACTGCCCCGTTGATTGGATGACCCATCACAATACAGCTGCCAAATGTCCCCCACATAAATTCTCCAATTCGGCTTGTATTGAGTTTGGTCGGTCTTGAAGTCGGCAACACCCCCCGTGAATTCGGCTACAAAATGGGCAAGAACTTGCCCCTTGATTGAGGTTCTAGGCAGAAATTGAATATCGTACTGGCCGAGTTCAAGGGCCCATTTCAAAACGCGCCATGATGCTTCTGCATTACGTAGTACTGATTAAGGGGGTAATCTGTTAGTACCCCGATGCTATGCCCATGGAAGTAATGCATCAGTTTTCTTGCCGCCATAACTAGGGCTAGGATGAGTTTTTCCAGTGGAAGGTAATAGGTTTCGGTGTCAACCATTGTCTTGCTCACATAATACACTGGTCGCTGTTCTCCAAGCTCTTCTTTCAACAATACGACGCTGACAGCCCGGTCAGAGACGGCCAGATATAAAATGAGCGGGTCGTCTACCGATGGTGTTATCAAAAGTGGAACAGATCAGAGATAAGCCTTCAAACCGTTAAAAGCGGCTTCGCACTCGGAGGTCCATTCAAAAGCTTTACCTTGCCGTAGTGTCTGAAAGAATTATCGGCAGTGGTCCGTGGAACGACTGATGAACCTGTTAAGTGCGGCAGCCATCCTCATCAACTTCTGAACCTCCTTGACAGATCGAGGGGAGCTGAGTTCCAGGATTGCGGTCATTTGCCTCAGATTGGCTTCAATTCCTCGGTGGTTGACAATGTAACCTAAGAATTTTCCAGAGCCGATCCCAAATGCACATTTGGAAGCGTTCAGCTTCATTCTGTATTTGCATAGAATGCCGAATGTCTCTTCCAAATCGGCTAGGTGAGTTTGCTCTTCTTTGGACTTGACCACCATATCGTCAATGTAAACTTCCATAGTGTGGCCGAGTTCCTCCTTGAACATGGTAGTGACTAGCCTTTGGTAAGTTGCCCCTGCATTCTTCAGCCCAAAAAAGCATAACCTTATAGCAATAGGTTCCTCTTGAGGTGAGGAATGCAGTTTTGTCTTGGTCCTCCAGATGCAAGGCAATTTGATGGTAGCCTTTGTAGGCATCAAGGAAGCTCATATGCTAGTGACGTGCCGTAGCATTTAGAAGTTGGTCAATTCTGGGTAGGGGAAAACAATCCTTGGGGCAGGCTTTGTTTAGGTCCGTGAAATCAACGCAGACTCGCCAAGTCCCATTTTTCTTTTTGACAACCACAGTATTCAAGAGCCATGTAGGGTAGGTCACTTCCCTGATTGCCCCGTCGTCAAGTAACCAGTCCACCTCTTCAACAACGGCAGCAGTGTGTTCTACCGCAGACCGCCGGCTTTTCTGAATAATCGGCTTGCATTTAGAGTCAACATTTAAACGGTGCTGTGAAACAGACGGATCTACACTAGGCATCTTATATGAAGTCCACGCAAATACATTAAGATTGCCGAGCAAGAAGGAAATTAGCTGCTATCTGTCGGCTTGATTCAGGGAGGCGCCGACCATGAAGAACCTGTCTGGGTTTTCGTCAATTTCAACTCGATCTAGGGCATCTGTGGCCTTTTCACTTGGGAGCCGCCCAACATCGTCGAGGCTTTCTCGATCCGACACCTCAATAGAATTCACTTGCAACTCTTTTGGCGTCTTTCCAGAAAGGAGATAACATGCTTGTGCCGATTTCTGGGAGCCACGGATTTTCTCAATGCCGCATTTTGTCGGAAAGCGTAGCAACTGATGATAGGTGCTTGGCACGGTCTGCATAGTATGTAACCAAGTTCGCTCCATGGTGAGATTATACAGTGATGATAGCTTGACAACCAAGAATTCCACATCCACTGTTCGGGAGCCCGCTTGAACGGGTAGTGTGATTTTCCCCAACGAGTATTCTGGATTGGTGTTGAAGCCGAATAATGGATAAGGAGCCGGAGAAAGACCCGATTCGGAGAAGCCGAGTTTGGTGAATGTCTTGTAATACATAACTTCTGATGTGCTCCCCGGATCAATGAGTACGTGCTCAACAGTGAATCGATTTACGTGTAACTCGATTACTAACGGATCAATGTGAGGAAGTGTCACTCCGGCCAAATCTGAATCATCGAAAGTAATGCTCGCGGCTTCATGGGGCCGTTTAGCCGGAGTGAATTGATTTTGAGGGTCGGGATTCGACTGAATCGTATGCACCGCAGATGACGTTGGTAAGCTGTATATCATGTAGATCACACCGAGTGGAGGTGAATCCTGTCTTAAGGCTATTGCTTTGGTTGAGTTGCCTTTTCGGACGTACTGTTGTAGCCGACCATCTTGTACCAACTCCTCCAGGTGATCCTTCAGTGCATAACAACTCTCAGTATCATGTCCATGATCCTTGTGATTCTCGCACCGCCTATCCCGTCTTCTCGTGTCTGGAGGTCCCACCATTTTGGATGGCCATTTGAAGAACGAAAGGTGTTGGACTTTGGACATGACCACGCTGATCGACTCTGACAACTCCGTATATTTCTTGTTTGCACGCCTTGTGCGCTTGCTATCGACTTGCAATTGTTCATTTGCTCGGTGAGAGCATTGGTCGCTTGATCGGCGAGAATCCCATCTCTTGTCTCGTTTAGCCCGATGCCGTGGTTCAGGGCACTAAGGTGGTACAAAATTTACCGGCTAAGCAATTTCAGAAGGGGCCGTCTTGTTGGCCATGTTTCCAGCTTTAACCCGTAACGCATCATCTTCCACTTTGCAGTATTCCTCAACTTTCTTCATCATTGACCAGACTGTTTTGGGGGGCCTTCTAGTCAAGGAATTGCGGAGAGCACTGTCAGAATGCAAACCCATTTTAAAGGCGGTGATGGCCATAGAGTCGTTGCAAGCGTCATCAACAAGATTAAAGCACTCTCAATAGCGTACCGAATACGCTCTTAGTGTTTCTCCTGGCTGGATCTACATTGCCCAGAGAGAGTCGGCTTGTTTCGGCTGGACCTCGTTGGTGATGAATCTTGCCCTGAAGGATTTTTGTAATTGATGGAAACTCTTAATCGACGCCAGCTCCAACTTGTAGTACCATCTGATTGCCAATGGTCCCAAACTGCTCGGAAATATTCTGCACATGAGAGCTTCGTCATCTGCATGCAACGTCATGACTTGCTTATAGTGACAGATATGATCCGTGGGATCCGATTTCCCGTCGTACAAGGTGAACGATGGGGCTTTGAACTTCTTGGGTAATACTGCCTTTGCAATCCGTCGCACAAAGGGGTCGTGCTGGTCCTCTTCGTCTGAACCATTTCGTCTTCGCTTATGCCTTATACGTGGACTCTCTTCAGATGAACTGGTAGTTTCAGGTCGTCCCTTCTTCTTAGGCTCTGGGTATAATGAGTCGGAGTCGCTTTCAGTGTCTTGTTGTCGGGCTCAAGGTCGTCAACCATCTACCCTCGGAGGTCATTCCGGATCTTGGTGTACAGCTTGTTTGGACTTCGCCACTTCCAAGGCCAAATCCTGATAGAGACGTTCGTTCTCAGCGATCATGTTTTCCAACCTCTGTTCGTTTTGCTTTGCTTGTTCCATGATCACTTGCATTGTCTCATCTGATAAGGTCGAGGGTGAGTTCTGGGCAAGTGAGTCAAAGTTCAAGGCACGTCTTGTGGCGATAGTTTCCGGTCCAAGCATGTTTGTCGGAGTGAAGTCATCTCTCTGTGTAGTTTCATCAGTGACTATCGGAGGATCTTCTGTTACGCCCGCCATGGATGGAGTTGAGTATTCCCACAGACGGCGCCAATTGTGGGGAAAGTGGTTTGGAAATATTCTTTGGATCCAATGGGACATGCAAGATCCTCAGCTGGTAGCCTAAAAAAGAATGAACACTCCGGTCGGGGGTGCCGGAATTAGCACTCCGACGGATAAGTCAGCGTATGCTCTCTAGATTGCGTGTGTCGTAAGTTAAGCATACTAATTCTCACATCCCTCTTCTTGTTCGTCGTTCTTCTATTTATATATGCTCCCTGTCTTCTAAGTAGGGCTTGCTCTTGATCTGTCATGTACTTATTTACTCGGCCCCTCATTATGCCGTATTCTAACTTTTAATCAGCCCCGTGCTCAACTTATTCGGCGTCTGAAACATCAGGGCAGGGCCGAATGCATACTATACATTGATAGGGAAAATATACACTGCCTATCCACGTCTGCTATTATTCGGCTACCACAATAACTTATGTAGATATGATGTCATATATGTGTATACGATACATATGAAGTTCTAAATTAACTGTCTCATGTATGTCTACACAGCTCAATGGACTATATATATTCTATATTTGTTTCCGCTAGCCCCTTATATTTTGCTATTCAGTTCAACGTATTTCGGTAATCCGAGAATTACTGACCGGTTATGATGCTAAACCTGTAGGGACGAATTTGGGTCGTGACAATTTCCCACATTTTGTCTTTTAGAATTTTTTTTTTTTTTTTTTCGAACTATGATGCTCGGCCATGTATCAGGTTGTTCATCAGGTTGTTTCCCGAACTTGAATCCCCATAGTTTTCCGTAAAGGGAGTTTTCCAGCCATGGAGCTTTCAGCCATGAGAGGTGTGTTGGTGTTGTCTCGGAAATGAAGAGTGCAACATTGGGTGAAGTTGTTTTGGGAGTGCAGCACTTGGGAATTTGTTTTGGTTAGTGTGGATTGTTTTGTGGGTTTCAATTATTTTATTTTTAGAGTAAAGTGCTATAGCATTTGGTGGAAAAGAATAGTGTGTGTTGGTAGAAAAAAAAGTGATTTGGGTTCAATTATGTTTATGTTTTCATGAAATTATAATGTTTTATATATTTTTTTTGTTATTTAATTATGTGAATCCGTAATTCTAAACCGATCTAATCCCTGTTTAAATGGATTGGTTCTACGATTTAAACAGATTGGATTAGTTTCAATTTTTCAGAAACTGTATATAACGTATTGGTACTAGTTTTACCTCAATCTGGACCAATCCAGACCATACTTACCCCTCTCAAAATATACAATCAAACAAATCAAAAAAATTACTAAACTCTTTCCCTAAAATTTTTTTTGAAAATTTATCTTCTAAAACCAAACCAAACACACCCATTATATTTTATTCATATTTTACTCATCTTTTTTCTTTTCTTTTTTAAATCTTTACACAAATCTATAAACCAAGCATAACTTTCATTTGGAAAACTAGTTAAAAGTTACCTTTTGACTTTTAACCAATTTTAGGTCACATCACTTCTCACATTTTTTACCCACTAAAAGATAAAAAAGTAAAAAAAAAAAAAAAAAAAAAACCAAAAAACCAACTTTTAACCAACTTTCCAAAACATATTTGTTTGAATATCTCTCTCTGAATATATATTTATATATATTTTTTAATACATAAAAATAATTATGATTGAAATACATAGAAAAATATGTTAAGATTGTGGTGAAATTTTCTCAAACCTATTATTTGAACACATTTGCTACTCATTGCCTTTTTTGAATTATCAACATTATCATTTTATCAATAATTTTCATTTTTTTCTTTATTGTTTTATTTATTTATTTATGGCTGTTCAAAAAACAAAAACAAACTTAACAATTTTAAAAAGTTTAAATATACTGTACGTTTTGTTTAATTCCCCCTCGAGTTAAGCATGCTCAAGTTGCATTTATATTTTTTGTGAGGATAAAAAACTATATTTTATGCATCCTTTTTTAATCCACATGGTAGCTTTTCTCATAATATAATTCTTCCTGTTATCAAGCCTAGCCAGAGTTGCTTCATAGATGAGAAAGTTACTTCATAGATGAATTCATCCTTCGCAGCCTCTATTCTCCTTGCAAAAACAACGTTCAAAGCATGGCAATGAATTATCAAAGTTAACGGATAAAGAAGAAGATTGGGAGGAGATTTGACTGGATACAGGTTACACTGCAGTTTCACAAAATTCATGAAAAGAAGTGTTATATAAACCAATAAATCTTTAACCCACCACTTTAATAGTATGACACGTCATGCCACAACTGTGAGAGAAAAATTGTAAGATGTCTTAATGTTTATAGCATTACTCTACAAAAAAAATAGAAATGAAAGTAGGAACTGAAGGAGTGAAATTCACTGGCCTAAGAGCTATCAAAGAAGAGGACTACTGAATCGCAGGGAAGGCAATTGAATGTTCTACACCTCTAATGAGAGGTATGATAATATTCTCCTTAAAAGAAAAAAGCAGGAATTAAAATAAAGGTCAAAATATATAATGTTAAATAACACCAAGGACAAAATCGTACATTTGAGCGCTCATATAAATATTGGAGCCTGCCAGATAATTTATACAATTACATCCAAGTAGCACCACCATGAAACTAGTTTGGCAAATCCAGTATGAATGGGGATCTGATATGGACCATCAGATGGTAACCCCAACCTCTAAACCCTTGTTCCTTGGGATATCATTCATCTGTAAATAAGAAGCATAATTATTATTAAAAATAGCTAAATAAGAGAGGTAAGGCATTATGAAAAGCTAAACAAGTAGAGACTTCCAGTGGTAGAAAACAAAAAGCAAAATGCAAAATCCATACAAGTAGATAGCATTCGGAAAATTAAAAAATGTCATTCCTCTGGCTATTTGTTTTTGTTTTCTTACTGGGATCATGAAGTAGGATCAAATGTTAGATCTATACAATAAATAAAATCATTGTCATTGAACAGAGAACAAGTAATCATTGAAATTCTATCTTTTATTTTTCAAATTTTGGGACACCATAACTATGAGGGAAGTTATAGAGAGAACTGAAATAAACATCCAAGTCTAGAAACAAAGTTCTACAAACAGTTAAATCAAACCTAGTAGATCGAATGTAGCCACTATTCACCAATTTGTAGTCCAATGTTTTTTCAAATAAGTCATAAATACACAAGAATTTCTGATAATTAACAATCTATTTTTACCTGCAAAAACAATAAATTCTGGGCACTTTCAAGTGTTCTTCTCTCGTTGCAGCATTGAAGATGCAACAGATAAAAATGCTAGAATCATTTTATCATTTAAGCTAGAAATAACAACAATAAAAGCATGAATGAAGATTGTAAACTATCACCTATACGATATGCAATTTCAAGGGAGTAGTTCTTGCCAAATAAGTCATGGCCTACAGTTGCCAAGACAGGTGAACATTCAACAGTCAGATGGTCGAAAGGTTTAGGTGGACTTGGACTTGGTGGGGTACAAGCACCTCACAGGGAACTGCCCTTGTGAAAAAGAGTTGCCCTGTGAAACTTAGGCACACCAAAGTCTCTGGCACACTTAGTGTGACTCTAGGTCATGTAGCTTGGAGGCTAGAGATAGATTGGTGATCGCAAATATCAGACAATCACTCAACGTCAAGGTTTATTAACAATCAAGGAATTTGTATTGTTTTACAATATCACGCTTCACAATTGCAGAGCACAACCACTTGTATACACCGCAAGGTATTGTCTTTCTTACAAAGCTACTTTCTCACAAATGCTTTTCCTACCGTTCATAGTTTCAACATATATCTTGGAAGTAACTAAATTACTATGACATTATCACTTACCTCACTAAAATTCCTCATAAAACATTAGTTACTACGTTTTCTCAATTCTTCACGGATGCAATTGTAATGTGCCACACAAGTAAATTAAATTTACACCTCACCTACAATAAATTCGTAAATCTTATGGCACATGCATTAGCTCTCTCACACGAAACACGGTCCTAAGACCCACTTCTATTCCTTCTTTTATTCTTTTTAATAATAACGGCCTTTCTCTTCTTCACTTTTGATGGGAGGTATACCTCTTCTTGCAACATTCTAGATCACTCAGTTCAAATTACCTCAACTATTCATTTATTATTTTTCCTCCATAATGATGATTCTTCTACTGCTCCTCTCCATCAAGCGAAACATTCTCTATATCTATCAAAGGAAGGAAACGTATATTTACATTTTCAAGTAAACCACATATATTAGCAGCAATGAAGGATTGGTAAGGCAATTTACCAAAGTTGATGTTTGTTGTATTGTATTCCTTAGTTCACCCTTTTCCAACAAGAATACACTCCACTGGAAACAAAAATTGAAATATGGAGGCCAAGACATCATCCAAAACCAATCAAGAACAGGGAAGATCAAAGAAATAGACAAGTAAAATCTTCAAGAAAGGCCCACAATGACACTGAAATAGGTAAAAAAATCTCCCCCAAACCCCTTTTTTCTCCTCCCTGGCATTCAAAACCAGCTACACCACTTCAGGTCTACAAATCCAAAAGAAAGAAGCATTCAAGAAAACTAACCTCCCAAGTTCAAGTAATATTGGAACCTTCCAGACTTTAAAAGTGTTATTAGAAAATGCTAATATCCTAATGAATGCACGTTAAACAAAGGGGGCATCAAAACAAGAAATACGAAAAAGGTTCTCAGCTTACAGAGTAAGCAACTCAATGAATTATTAGCAAATATTAAAGATATGCATGGTTGAATATGTACACAAATATATATATATATATATGAAGTAAACTGGTTACAAAATGGATAGGTCCAGAATTTTTACCTGCGTAAAATCATTCAAAACAACCAGGCAGCGTGAATAAGGAAAGAACAAACATTCAAAAATCAAATTCCTGTGTTCTTGCAGCTTGTAAAATACATTGAACTGATTGGTTTTCAGATTATAGCTGAATATCAATCTGGGAATAGCAATGAAGATAACTTCTGAAGTTGGATGTAAAGCACAAGGCATGAGCAGCGGAGAAAGGCGATAGCGGTCTAAAATTCCCCAGTGATGAAACCGAACCAAGTCATCAATGCAGATGCTATGCTTCAAAATCCACTGATGGTCATGGTCAAGTGACCAAACAAGGATTGCATTTTCAACATGATTAGAGTAATAGAAGCAATCTTTGGACATCCCAATGAATCCAAAACCAAGAGCCTTGCCCTTGTTTGGGAGCTTCACAGCTTGGGGATTCAAATTATCGGCATTGAGATCAAAACACAAGAGGTATTCAGCGTAAGACAACATGTACAACACCCCATCCAAATAAACAGACCTGCAAATCCACTTGGAACCATAAGGCTTGGGTTCAGGCAGGAGTGGAACCGGATGGTTGACCCACTTGCCAGTAACGGAGGAGAAAACATCCAGCTTCAGCGGATGAGTTACAGAGGCAGTGCTGGCAGAGCTAGCAAACTGAACTATTTTATAATTATTATTATTAGTATTATTCGGTGGGGACTCAACAGGATTAAAAGCAAGTACAGCATATATGGGATCTGGATGATTAGGGTTCACGGGAATAGCCACACATTGTTTTGTGGCAGGGTTACACACATAGTACTGTGAAGGAACAGAGAAGCGAGGAACAGAGAAGCGAGGAACAGAGGAGCGGTGAAGAATTAAGAGCAAACCGTTGCAGCAGTCGAGAACGTCGCTGCCAGTAGGTTGAAAGGGTAATAACTTCGAATACGACTCCACAAATCGTCCTCTGTCCCGCAGGGTTCTCTGACAATCTAATGGAACATATTCCATACAATAATCGGAGAATGGAAGACGGGGCATCAACCCGAAGAGAAATCCGGAGAGAGGAGCGGATGAAGAGATTCTGGGAACGCAAACATCAGAAATCAATAAGTACCAAGCTTTCGACACGGACTTGAATTGAATCAGAGGCTTTTCCGGCAATCTACATAATATCTCCACCGTCAACTCATCGGGCAACTTAGACGACCAATCACAGCAACAGTTGAACGCCATAGATTCAAACCCAACCACCTATTCCTTTGGGAAAGAAAATTGAAAATTGAAAATTGAAAGCCAGATCAGAGAAATAAACACAATTCCACAAACTCTATAAACAAAGCGAAGAACAATCGTGATAAAGTTATTGCGTTGAAGAGAAACATGAAGTGAACACTGTGTTCTTCATAGATCTATAGACGGCAAGCAAGAGAGAGAGAGAGAGAGAGAGAGAGAGAGAGAGAGAGATTGAAGACGAACCAGTGGCAGATTGCGTAACTCAGCAACAGTCTTGTTCGATTCGACTCTGTTCGCCTGAGATCAAGGGTTGTGGAATCGATAATTTTCTGGGTTTGACATTAGCCCTATAAATCTATGCTCCAATAACTTGATTTAATTGACCTTTCGTGGTGTTATTATAGCAGAGTATCTCCGATACTGAATTAAAGTTTTCATTAATTTTGAGTAGGGAAATAATTTTTTTTTAATATGATATCGAGTGTTCTGACGATTGATTTTTATCAAATTTTTATTAAATTTGTGCCGGGATAACCGGTTGGTCGACCGGTTAAGCTAAAAAATTTTTTTTGAACTTTTTATACTTTTTAGTGGTTGACTGGTAAGGCAAAAAAAATTTTTTTTTTTTTTTTGTTTTCAACTGTTTGACCTTTTTTTTAAACTGTTTGAACTTTTTGATGGTCGACCGGTTGGTCTCCCCCAACGGTCATGCACAGTGTTTTGATGAAATGCGAAACCTGTCCTCATTTTGATAAAACGTTTGGTGAAATTTCGATTTGATATCAATTTGGTGAAACTGTTGGAGCATGAAAAAGTACTTTTTTTCACCAAATTTTAAATTTGATGTCAAATTTGATTCAGGTTTGGAGATGGTGTTAGCCCTAAATATCTATGCTCCAATAACTCTATTTAGATCTCATGGTTTCAGTTTTTTAAAAATTCAGTTTTTTATTTTTGTATTTTTTTGTTTTTAATAAATATCTTTCAAATTTTAAGTTATTTTTATTTTTATTTTTTTAAATGCATCTTATTTAGATGTGTCTAAATAATAAAATAGTGGTGAAAAATATTTTAAAAAGTTAATAAATATACAAAAATATGAAACATATTTCATTTTTTTATTTTTTGTATTTTTGGTATTTAATAATTTTTTTAAAGATTTCTTTCACAAATATTATACTTTTTAAGTGTATTTATGTTAGGTGTGTCTAAAAATTAAAAAAATTCTTAAAATATTAAAAAAATTATTGAAAATAAAAAAATAGAATTTTTAAAAAAGTGTTTTTTAGAAACTAAAACCAACCAAGTTGATTACAATGGGAGTAGGGGTGAGCAGCGGATATATCGATCCGCCAAAACCAACCGAACCGAATCGATCCGCCGCATTTTGGACGGATGCGTGATGATGAGCAGACGGTTGTGGATTGATTTTCTCCAATCTGCCAATTTGGCGGATTTGAGGTTCTTTTGGCCGCAACCGAACCGTCAAACTGCGAGCACCCTTAGTAATTTATAAGATTTTGTGTTTTTAATTTGTTTAAATATTTTGTTTGTGTTTCCAATTGAAAAAGAGTTCAAATATTCTATTGAAAAAAAGTTTTTAACTTGAATATATTTTTTGAATTAAAAAAAATAAACGTATTATTTATTTATATATTTTGGTTTTTAAATCTAACTCTAAAAGTAATAAATAGAAAATATGATATATGCTGATTGGTTTTTATTTTCAAAAACATATATAAATGTAACAATACAGAGATATACGATCTCTACTATCAAGATTGTTAAAATCGGGATCCTACGTTAGATCGTTTGAGGTGTTTATAGGATCGGATCGTAGAATCGGATCCAGGATCGTAAGATCCTACCGAAAAAGATAAATTACATAATAATTTAATTTAAATAAATATTTCTTATAAAGTATACACAAAATGAACCTATATTCTATTAAAATGAAGTGAAAATATTGTGAAAAATATATTACTTCATGTAAAATGTACATATAATATTATGCAATAGAAAACTCGATGGTAAAAGTTCTGTATTTTATCAAAAAAGAAGGTGAAGAAGAAAAAGAATTCTATAACAAAAAATACTTTACAATGTACAATAATGCATAAAAAGTGAAAAAAAAATATTTAACAAAATTGGAGATGAAAATAGATTAAGAACTCAAAAGAGTAGCTTAGTCGAATGATAAGGTTTGTCGTTAGCATCCCTGGTGGAGCAGATTTGAGTCACAAAAATAATTTCTCTAGAAATTGGAATAAAGTTGCAATCATCTTACCCTTCTTAGACTCCACTAAAGCTAAGTTTGTTTTTTCGTCTATTTAATTTTCTTAAATTACCGTAATATTTGAATGTTTGTTTCCTAATTTGTTTTTCTTAGTCTATTTGATTCAATACTACTTAATTTTTATTATTTATTTTGACGACATAAATTGGTATTTAGACAACAAACATAAAATTTACAACAAAATATGTCATACAATACAAAACAAGGCTTGTAAATTGGATCGGATATGATCGGATTTGGATTGGGATTCCACAATCCTATAAGATCCCACTACCAGGATCGAAAGATCCGACCTATAAGGAGTTTTTTACACGATCCGGATCGATTGTACTCAAATGGATCGTAAGATCGTAAGATCCAGATCGGGATTCTAATAACCATACTATTACTCTATTCATGGTTTTGGTGGTTTGAATTGTTTTTATATTTTAAGAACCATAGATTGTAATATTTTATGTGGATGGGGTATGCTCTGATTGTAATATGTGGACGAGGCATGTAGTGATTGTGATATTCTAAAGTTTCAAACTTTCTTTCTTTGGATGAGGCATACAGTAATTATAATATTTTTTTAAGTCATTGACTGTAATATTTTTATTTATTATTTTTTTTTTTTGAGGAAGTGCATAAGTTGAACTATGTTGAAAATTTATAAAATTTCAACTCGCCAAACCGATTCGCATCCATCTGCCATCTGCTCAATCCACATCTGCCGGATTAGCGGACGGATGCGGATTGATTTTCTCCAATCTGCCAATCTGGCGGACGGATGGCGGATTGGAGGTTTTGTGGCCACAACCGACCCGCGCCCACCTTTAAATGGGAGTATTTGGTGTAGATTATAGGGGGTGATTACAACTTATTTTAATTTAGAAATTTGTGCTAAACTGTTTGGTGCAATTTTTGCTTTTACGTAGAAATAACTTAAATAAACTGAGAAAAACTGATTATTTGAAAGCTAGGGATGGGGTGTTTTTGATTTCTGCTTTTTGATTATCAGATTTTAACTTGCAATAAGTTGTATCAAACAGCACCAATACAAAGCAGTTGTTACTGCGTACTATGCAATGGGCTAGGCTGGTTTGAGCTTATTGTAGGACTTGGGCCTATCGGAACAAAGTTCTATATCTAGAGGCGTGTAAATTATAGGAATTTTTTTTAGAAGATTCATTCTTCTATTACATTACATGTGCGTTTTTTTCTCTCAGGCCAAGTTTGATTTATGGAGTTAGGTAGGGATTTAGAACAAAAAAGAAAAAATATATACATCATATTTTATTCATATTTTACTCATCTTTTTTCTTTTCTTTTTTAAATCTCTACACAAATCTATAAACCAAGTATAACTTTTTATTTGTTTGAAAATCTTTCTCTAAGTATATATTTATAATTTTTTTAATATATAAAAATAATTATGATTGAAATACATAGAAAAATATGTTAAGATTGTGGTGAAGTTTTCTCCAACCTACTATTTGAACACATTTGCCACTCGTTGCCTTTTTAGAATTATCAACATTATCATTTTATCAATAATTTTCTTTTTTTTCTTTATTGTTTTATTTATTTATTTATTGTTGTTCTAAAAACAAAAACAAACTTAACAATTTTAAAAAGTTTAAATATACTGTTCATTTTGTTTAATTCTCTCTCGAATTGAGCATGCTCAAGTTGCATTTATATTTTTTGTGATGAAAAAAAACTATATTTTATGCATCTTTTTTAATCCACATGGTAGCTTTTCTCATAATATAATTCTTCCTGTGATCAAGCCTAGCCAAAGTTGCTTCATAGATGAGAAAGTTACTTCATAGATGAATTCATCCTTCGCAGCCTCTATTCTCCTTGCAAAAACAACGATCAAAGCGTGGCAATCAATTATCAAAGTTAACGGATAAAGAAGAAGATTGGGAGGAGATTTGATCGATACTGAGTTACATCTAGCTTTCACAAAATTCATGAAAAAAAGTGCTATACAAACCAATAAATCTTTAACCCACCACTTTAATAGTATGACACGTGATGCCACAACAGTGAGAGAAAAAAGTTGTAAGATGTCTTAATTTTTATAGCATTACTCTACGAAAAAAATAGAAATGAAAGTAGGAACTGAAGGAGTGAAATTCACTGGCCTAAGAGCTATCAAAGAAGAGGACTACTGAATCGCAGGGAAGGCAATTGAATGTTCTACACCTCTAATGAGAGATATGATAATATTCTCCTTAAAAGAAAAAAGCCGGAATTAAAATAAAGGTCAAAATATATAATGTTAAATAACATCAAGGACAAAATTGTACATTTGAGCGCGCATATAAATATTGGAGCCTGCCAGATAATTTATGCAGTTATATCCAGGTAGAACCACCATGAAACTAGTTTGGCAAATCCAGTATGAATGGGGATCTGATATGGACCATCAGATGGTAACCCCAACCTCTAAACCCTTGTTCCTTGGGATATCATTCATCTGTAAATAAGAAGAATAATTATTATAAAAAAATAGATAGATAAGAGAGAGAGGGCATTATGAAAAGCTAAACAAGAAGAGATTTCCAGTGGTAGAAAACAAAAAAGCATAATGCAGAATCCATACAAGTAGATAGCATTTGGAAAATTCAAAAATGTTTTTCCTCTCGCTCTTTGTTTTTGTTTTGTTTTTGGGATCATGAAATAGGATCAAATGTTAGATCTATACAATAAATAAAATCATCATAATTGAACAGAGAACAAGTAACCATTGAAATTCTATCTTTTATTTTTCAAATTTTGGGACACCATAACTGTGAGGGTAGTTACAGAGAGAACTGAAATAAACATCCAAGTCTAGAAACGAGGTTCTACAAATTGTTAAACCAAAAGTAGTAGATCGAAAGTAGCCACTATTCACCAATTTGTAGTCTGATGTTTCTTCAAAGAAGTCATAAATACACAAGAACTTCTGATAATAAGCAATCTATTTTTACCTACAAAAAAAATAAAAATAAAATTCAAGGTACTTTCAAGTGTAGTTCTCTCATTGCAGCATTGAAGATGCAACAGATAAATGCTAGAATCATTTTATCATTTAAGCCAGAAATAACAGCAATCAAAGCATGAATGAGGATTATAAACTTCCATAACAATCACCTATATGATATGCAATTTCAAGGGAGTAGTTCTGGCCAAATAAGTCATGACCTACAGTTGCGAAGACAGGTGAACATTCAACAGTATGGTCGAAAGGTTTAGGTGGACTTGGACTTGGTGGAGTACAAACACCTCACAGGGAACTTCCCTTGTGAAAAAGTGCTGCCTTGTGAAACTTTGGCACACCAAAGTCTCTGGCACACTCAGTGTGACTTTAGGTCTTGTAGCTTAGAGGTTAGAGATAGATTGGTGACCGCAAATATCAAACAATCACACAACGTCAAGGTTTATTAACAATTGAGGAATTGGTATTGTTTTACAATATCCCGCTTGACAACTGCAGAGCACAACCATTGATATACACCTCAACAAAGCTACTTTCTCACAAATGCTTTTCCTACAGTTCATAGTTTCAACATATATCTTGGAAGTAACTAAATTCCTATGACATTATCACTTACCTCACTAAAATTCCTCATAAAACATTAGTTACTGCGTTTTCTCAATTCTTCACGGATGCAATTGTGATGTGCCACACAAGTAAATTGAATTTACACCTCACCTACAATAAATTCGGAAATCTTATAGCAGATGCATCAGCTCTCTCACACCGAACATGGTCCTAGGACCCACTTCTATTCCTTCTTTTATTTATTTTTCAATAATAACGGCCTTTCTACTCTTCACTTTTGACGGGAGGTACACATTTTCTTGTAACATTCTAGATCACTTGGTGCAAATTACCTCAACTAACCAAACCAAACCAAACCAAACAAAGCCTTAAGTCCCATCAAATGGGGTTGACTACATGAATCCTTCTTCTCCACGTGGCTCTATCAAAGGCCATTTCATTAGTCAAATTAAGTAGATTCATATCTCTATTTATAATGCTAGCCAATGTTAATCTAGACCCATCCCGTCCCCTAACACTTCCATTTACCATTACAGCATCGTATCTCTTCACCACTGCCTTTGTTGGTTTCCGTTGAATATGACCAAACCATCTCAATCGATTTTCTCTCAACTTATCTTCTATCGGTGCTACTCCTACCCATTTCCGAATACACTCATTCCTAATTCTGTCTTGTCTAGTCTAGTCTTACCACACATCTACCTTAGCATTCTCATCTCAGCCACACTCATTTTAACTACATGTTGTTTCTTGGTTGCCCAACACTTCGTCCCATACAACATAGCTGGCCTAATAGCCGTTCTATAGAACTTACCTTTTAGTCTAGTGGGTATTTGTTTATCGCACAATACCCCAGACGCACTTTTTCACTTACACCATCTTGCTTTAATCCTATAGGCCACATCTGCATCAATCTCTCCTGTTGTTGTGATAATCGACCCTAAATAATGAAAATGTTCACTCTTAGGCAGTTCTTGGTTCTCAATCTTCACTTCTCCTCTGCTTTCATTGTTACTATTACTAAATTTACACTCCATGTACTCTGCCTTAGTTCTGCTTATCCAGAATCCTTTAGATTCAAGAGCTGTTCTCCAAATCTCAAACTTTGTGTTAACTTCTCTAGTCTCATTCACTAGCACAATATCGTCTGCAAAAAGCATACACCATGGCACGCCATCCTGAATATTTCTCGTCAACTCGTTTATAACTAAAGCAAAAAAATGAGGACTTAAGGTAGATCCATGGTGTAACCCTACAGTGATAGAAAATTCATTTATCTCTCTAGCTGGCGATCTAATAGTGGTCACCACCCCTTCATACATGTCCCTAATCACGTCAATGTAATCTTTTGTCACCCCTTTCTTTTCTAACACCCACCATATTATATCTTGGGGCACTCTATCATATGCTTTCTCAAGGTCGATAAACACCATATGAATGTCTCTTTTCTTTTTTTTATACTTTTCTATTACTCTCCTCAAAAGATTGATCGCTTCCATTGTTGACCTACTAGGTATAAACCCAAATGGATTCTCTGACATCTCTGTTATTTCTCGCAATTGGCGTTCCATCACCCTCTCCCACACTTTCATTATATGATACATTAGCTTGATTGCTCTATAGTTGTTGCAATTCTGAACATCACCTTTATTCTTATAGATTGATACTAAAATACTCTTCCTCCACGCATCTGGCATGTTCCTAGTCAACAAAATTTTGCTAGACAACCTAATCAACCAAGCAACTCTCTTTTTACCTAAACACTTCCAAGCTTCAATAGGGATATCATCGAGTCCTAAAGCCTTATTGGATTTCATCTTCTTAAGTGCAATCTCCACTTCAAAATTCTTAAACCTGCGATAGAACCTATAGTCTTGGTTTATTGTATTGCTGGCTATTTCTTCCCCTATTGCCGTACCTCCATGTTTCTCATTTAATAGTTTCTCAAAATAATTCTTTCATCTTTCCTTAATCTCTTCATCTTTCACCAATACCTTAGAATCCTCACTCTTGATGCACTTTACTTGATTAAAATCTCTTGTTTTCCTTTCCCGTATCTTAGTAAGTTTGTATACCCTCTTCTCTCTCTCCTTACTATCTAATCTAGTGTATAGGTCATCATAAGCTTTCAACTTAGTCTCTCTCACTACTTTTTTGACCTCCTTATTAGCCAATCTATACCTCTTAAGGTTTTCTTCAGTTATATCTTTCTGCCACTTTTTAAAACACTCTTTTTTTGTTTTAACTACCGCTTGAATCTCTTCTCTCCACCACCAAGTTTCCCTAGAGTTGGGTCGCGTTCCTTTCAACTCTCCAAGCATTTCCCTTGAGATTCTCCTCATACAATTGGCCATTGAGTTCCACATAGTGTTAGCATCACCTTCTAAGTCCCAAGTACCTTCCTTATCCATTCGATTCTTAAATATTTCTAGTTTATCTCCTTTTAGGTCGCACCATCTCGTTCTACGACGCCCACCATCCTTCCTAGCTTGGTATTCCCTCTAAAACATAAATCTAGTACCAAAATCTTATGTTAAGAGACCAGGTTCTCTCCAGGAATCACCTTACAATCATTGCATTTTAGGCGGTCCACTTTTCTCACTAAGAAATAATATATTTGGCTCTTAACTAATCCACTCTTAAAGGTTATCAAATGCTCCTCCCTCTTCTTATACACAGTATTGGCCACCACCAGGTCAAAAGCCAACGCAAAATCTAAGATACTCTCTCCAGCCGCATTTCTATCACCAAAACCGTATCTACCATGCATCTTTTCGTAGCCTAGTTTATCTATGCCCACATGGCTATTAAAATCTCCACCTATAACCAGGTTCTCCCCTACGAGTATCTCCTGTAAGATCTCATCCATTTGCTCCCAAAAATCCCTCTTAGTCTGATCATCTAATCCTACTTGAGGGGCGTATGCGCTAATACCATTCACTATATTTCCTCCAATAACTAGTTTAACTAGCATAATCCTATCCCCTTTCCTAGTGACCGCCACTACACTCTCTACAAGACCCTTGACAATTATGATTCCTACCCCATTCCTGCGTCTATCCTTACCACTATAATATAGTTTAAAACCGGTATCCTCAATTTCCTTAGCTTTCTCTCCCGTCCACTTAGTTTCTTGTATGCAAGCTATACTAACTCTCCTCCTAATCATAATATCTACCAATTCCATCGTTTTACTAGTTAAGGTTCCTATGTTTCAAGTAGCTACCCTAAACCTATAGTCATGGACTATCTTCTTTATCCACACTCGCCCAGAAAAACGCGAAAACCTTGGCCCATTTTTCACCGCACCCAAGCGTCGATGCGGCACCCCTTACTTACTTTTCGAAACACCCGGAGGTAGGCGCAACGCGTTACTTGAGGGGAACGACCTGACATTTAAACGATTCAAAGTAGGATTCATTCTTCTACTGCTCCTCTCCATCAAGCAAAACATTCTCCATATCTATCAAATGAAGGAAATGTATATTTACATTTTCAAGTAAACCACATATATCAGTAGCAATGAAGGATTGGTAAGGCAATTTACCAAAGTTGATGTTTTGTTGTATTTTATTCCTTAGGTCACCCTTTTCCAACAAGAATACACTCCATTGGAAGCAAAAATTGAAATATGATGGCCAAGACATCATCCAAAACCAAGCAAGAATAGGGAAGATCAAAGAAATAGACAAGTAAAATCTTAAACAAAGGCCCACAATGATACTGAAATAGGTAAAAAAATCTCCCCCAAACCCCTTTTGCCTCCTCCTTGGCATTCAAAACCAGTTACACTACTTCAGGTCTACAAATACAAAAGAAAGAAGCATTCAAAAAAACTAACCTCCCAAATTCAAGTCATATCGGAACCTTTTGGCTTTTAAAAGTGATATTAGAAAATGCTAATATCCTAATGAATGCACGTTAAATAAAGGGGACATCAAAACAAGAAATACTAAAAAGGTCCTCAGCTGTACAGAGTAAGCAACTCAATGAATTATTGGCAAATATTAAAGATACGCATGGTTGAATATGTACACAAAAATATATATATATATATATGAAGTAAACTGGTTACAAAATGGATAGGTCCAGAATTTTTACCTGCTTAAAATCATTCAAAGGCAGCGTGAGTAAGGAAAGAAGAAACATCCATCATCAATCAAATTCCTGTATTCTTGCAGTATGTAAAATACATTGAACTGATTGCTTTTCAGATTATAGCTAAATATCATTCTGGGAATAGTAATGAAGATAACTTCTGAAGTTGGATGTAAAGCACAAGGCATGAGCAGCGGGGAAAGGCGATAACAGTCTAAAATTCTGCCGTGATGAAACCGAACCAAGTCATCAATGCAGATGCTATGCTTTAAAATCCACTTATGGTCGTGGTCAAATGACCAAACAAGGACTGCATTTTCAACATGATTAGAGTAATAGAAGCAATCTTTGGACATCACAATGAATCCAACACCAAGAGCCTTGCCCTTGTTTGGGAGCTTCACAGCTCGGGGATTCAAATTATCGACATTAAGATCAAAACACAAGAGGTACATAGTGTAAGATAACATGTACAACACCCCATCCAAAAAAAACAGACTTACAAAGCCACTTGAAACCATAAAGCTCAGGCTCAGGCTAGAGTGGAACCGGATGGTTGACCCATTTGCCAGTAAATGAGGAGAAAACATCCAGCTCTGGTGGATAAGTTATAGAGGCAGTACTGGCAGAGCTAGCAAACCGAACTATTTTATAATTGTTATTAGTATTATTCGGTGGCGACTCAACAGGATTAAAAGCAAGTACAACATATATGGGATCTAGATGATTAGGGTTCACGGGAATAGCCACACATTGTTTTGTGGCGGGGTTACACACATAATACTGTGAAGGAACAGAGGAGGGAGGAACAGAGGAGCGGTGAAGAATTAAGTGTTGGGATCCGGGATCCCGCCCAAGACCTTATAGAAATTAAACCAAGCAGAAAAATACACCCACACTCAAGGAGACACAATATTTAACGTGGTTCGGCCTCAATGCCTACGTCCACGGGAGAGTAACCGGTTTGCACTATACCAATGGGGAGATTACAGAAAGATTACAATAAAGGAGGAGCTCACACTCTCCTCACTCAGCCACTCTCCTGTCTCCCTCGCTCACACCGAGGGAGACAGTCTATCCGCCTCACATCTCGCACACCCTTTGGTTGCTCTTGCTTTGGTTCTCACTCACATTTTTCTCTCCATTCAACCTCACAATATATACACATACAATGGAGGAGAGGAGCTGGCCAATGCACATGGCCAGCTTGTTGCCAATTCATTCTTGTGTTGGCTTCACATGGAGCACATGTGTGTTGCCATCCCATTGCCAACCCTTGCAGCACATGGCCATCCCATTGCCAACCCTTGTAGCACATGGATATTACTTTAGTTGGCTGGCAAGTGTGCATTTGTGGCCATCACCCCTCACATGGGTGATATATTTCCAACATTAAGAGCAAACCGTTGCAGCAGTCGAGAACGTCCCTGCCACTAGGTTGAAAGGGTAATAGCTTCGAATACGACTCCACAAATCGTCCTCTGTCCCGCAGGGTTCTCCGACAATCTGATGGAGCATATTCCATACAGAAATCGGAGAATGGAGGAATGGGAATCAACCTGAAGAGAAATCCGGAGAGAGGTGCGGATAAAGAGAACCTGGGAATGCAAACATTAGAAATCAATAAATACCAAGCTTTTGACACGGACTTGAATTGAATCACAGGCTTTTCTGGCAATCTACATAGTATCTCCACCGTCAACTCATCGGGCAACTTAGACGACCAATCACAGCAACAGTTGAACGCCATAGATTCAAACCCAACCACCAATTTCGTTGGCAACAGGGTCATGAATCTAAAAATTGGGAAACAACTTGAAAGGTTTTTTTTTTTTTTTTGGAACTACGGCTTGAAAAGGTTTAGGCCACGTTTTGTTTGGCTGATTAGTGTTTGGCCCCGTTTGGAATGAGGTTTGGAGTGAAATAATTATATAGTACAAAAATAAGTTATTTTAGTTAAATAATATAAAATATTATGTCAAATTTATAACTTTTCTATTTTTTCTTTCATAAAATTTAAAAAAAAATAAAAAATTTATTCTAAACGATACTTTTTACCCCCAAGCTAAAGTAGCAAAAAAATCAACCAATATCCCAAACGAACCCATTTGTTTGTGTAGTAGTGATGTTTGGTAAGTTTGGTTTGGTTTCTTTTTTTTTTTTTTGCTAAAGTTTACAAAAAATATAAAATATATTAAAATAGTCAATAAGATAAAATATCATATCAAATTCATAATTATTTAAATTTTTCTCTTACAAATATGACATCTAATTATAAAAAAAATCAAACTCTCTTCTCAATATAATTATTTTAGCCTGCTAAAATAATCAAAAACTAAAATAGCCTACTTAAATAGTCAATTTCCCAAACAAGACTATAATGTGGTGATATTAATTAATTAGAATTAAATATATGAAATTACATAATTATCCTTTTTTTCACCATGAATCCCACCTCTCGCCCATCTTTATTAATCCACCCGTGGTAGTGGACTACTACTCTCATTGGAGTCTTCATCCCCTAACAACTTTTCTAACTAAGGATTTGTTTGGGATATGGATTGGTTTTTTCATTTTTTGACTTTTTGGTTAATTTAGTCTAAGGCTAAAAAGCCTCGTTTGGTATAGGTTTTTTAAACTTTTTTGACTTTTCTGATAGAAAAACTAAAATGATTATAATTTAGATGTAATATTTTATCTTATTATATTAAAAAGCTATTTTATTTTTTGTGACTATTTCAACCAAAAAAACCCCTAAACATATTATGAGTGAGCACACCTCACTAGTAGTCCAATCCTACTGCTCATAGAAGCAAACAAACATACCCTTACAATTGGGATTAATGAGCAAATCTAATTATTTTAGGAAATAAATTATTAAAAAAAGTGATTTTTACGGGTCAATCCTATTTTCAAGGATTGTTATCCAACATATCCTTAATAGAAATTTTTTTACCTATAAGTCCTGAACATTTTTATTTATTTCATTTTTACCCTCATTTTGTTATACTCAGATCAGATCTAGAGATGAAAAAAAAAAAACTCTCTCCAGATTTGCAAATCCAAATACACAGAGAGAGAGAGAGAGAGAGCATATCTACGCCATGGATGATCAGCGGGGAGAAGAGAGAGAGAATCCGCCACCATCTTCTTGCCGTCGAGATCGATTGCGAAGAGCTTCATGATTCGATCAGAGACTTTCTTGGATGATGATGATGATAAAGAAGATTGTGAGGATGATGAGGTAGATAATTAGGTGATTATGACTTTGGAGGAAAGAGAGAGTGAAGGGTTTCAATATAATTGGGATGTAAGTCTTTGTGAACCTGCCATCGCCATTGTTAAGACTTCGACGAGGGTTCGAGAAAAATAGTAAAAGTTACGAAGCTATGGACAAGAATGTGATAAATTTAACCAGTGATAAGTTATGAAGCTGTGGACAAGAATGTGATAAATTTAAACTAGTAATAAATTTGTTTAAATTAGTGATAAATCAGTGATAAATTTGTTTAAACCAGTGATAAACTTTGTTTAAATCAGTGATAAACCAGTGACAAAGTTGTTTAAACCAGTAATAAATTTGTTTAAGCTAGTGATAAATCAGTGATAAATTTGTTTAAACCAATGATAAATTTGCATTGTTGAGTCTAGGGGTAAAAATGAAAAATACTATTTGATTTTTTTGAGTAGCACTTGCTGGGTAATAAGACCGGTCAATAGGACCGGCCTGTAACTCCCCCTTAAAAAAATCCATTCAAACGCGATTTCATCTTTTTTTAACGTTTAGATAAGTTATACATATTTTTATTTGGATAAATTATATTATTCTTTTTTAAAATTTTTAAAAAAAATTATATAATCCCTATTAATAAGGTTAAAATAAATAAAATTAATGTAGATGGTGTGTAAATATAAAAATAATCAACAGTTAATATATTTTGAGGAGGGAATACTATCGTACCATATGTGAGTTATGCCATTTGTAAGTTTGACTATTGCAAATAACATAACTTAATATTATGGGAGTCATAACTATAATAAATTGAGACCAAACAATTTTTGAATCATAAATTTTGTCAACTAACATTATAATGTGTCATAATTAACAATATAATAGGGTATAACTATTGACTCAAAAAGTTGTAACCAAATGTGTATATAGTACACAGGCTGTCAGCCTATAAGAGAGGTATACCATAGAGTTTCCAATTTTAAGGGTATTTACTCGCAAGTTGACTAGATTCTCTGTAAAATAAATAAATAAATAAATAAATAAGTAAAATTTAACCCAATAAATCATACTCAAAACCTTTTTTCATTTAAAAATACTAGAGGTGATAAATCTATAGGTTTTGACTAGTCAAAATGAGTTATGCATTTAAAATAACACAACCCAATTCTTCTCATTTAATAAATAAGTTTAAATGAGTTGAGTTGAATTATACTGTGGAAGGTAGATTTCTTCTCAACAAGAAAATTGAGATGTCGTACCCTTCCTTTACTCTACAAAGAAAAACCAAATCGTCAGTTATCACACCCAACCTTGGTTGGTTGGGAAGACCCTCTGACAATCAAGTTAGAATGCTGTTTGGCCATAAGTGAATTGTATTTTTCTAAAAGAAGGCTTTTTAGCTTACGTCCCTTATTTGCTTTACCTGCTTCGCCTTTTATAAATTTCCTGACTTAGGCTTCATCTATTGGATCAATGTTTGATCTGAAGGTTTTGCCCTGCTTCTGAGTTTGGTCAGGCAAGTGGCCATGTTACCTTTGCCTTCGATCGTTGGATCATCCTCTCTTGGACGGCTTAGATTGTGTCAGTGCCAGTGCCAAATTGTCTAGTGTTATGTTCATCCGATCAAGTTGATCAGATAGTCGTGTCGTTTAGTAGGCTTGACCTATGTCCCTATATTTGTTACTTGATGTCTCCACTGTTAGATGAAAATGAATCCAACGATCTCCGGGCATTTCGCTAATCTTCTTCTAGAAGGAGATCTCACTTTTTCCTTGCTCCTTACTTGCCCAATCATGTGCCTTTATTTTGCCAGCTGTCTCTAATGGGCTCCTTAGAAATCTATCTAGGCCTTTCCTTTCCTTTCCTTTAGGTTGCTCTGCCTAATTACTTTTGGATTTGGGCCAACATTTTACCCCTCCACATATACAAACTAGACAATAAACTCAATGAACCCATGTATTTCATCAATTTCATTTTCTTTCAAATATGACGGCAATGGCGTGGAAGTGGTGATGGAGTAACGATAACGATGTCCCTATATTTGCTGCTTGATGTCTCCACCGTTGGATGAAAATGAATCCAACGATCTCTGGGCATTCCGCTAATCTTCTTCTAGAAGAAGATCTCACTTTTTCCTTGCTCCTTACTTGCCCAATCATGTGTCTTTATTTTGCCAGCTGCCTCTAATGGGCTCTTTAGAAATCTATCTAGGCCTTTCCTTTCCTTTAGGTTGCTCTGCTTAATTGCTTTTGGATTTGGGCCAACATTTTACCCCTCCACATACACAAACTAGACAATAAACTCAATGAACCCATGTATTTCATCAATTTCATTTTCTTTCAAATATGACAGCAATGGTATGGAAGTGGTGATGGAGTAACGATGACGTGGAGGTGGTAGAGGTAGTAGAAGTGGTGGAGTGGTGATATAGTGGATGAGGTGAATGTGGTAGAGTGGCACTACTAATGGTAATAGTGGAGTGGTGATGGTAGCAGTGAAGGTAATAGAGTGATAGTAGTGGTGATAGCGATGATGGTGGTAGAGTGGTAGCGATGGTGATAATAAGGGTGAAGTAGTGGTAGTGGTGGTAGTGACTATGATTATGAAGAAATAAGATTAGACAATTTAATATGATTTACTTTATTTTGAAATAAAAGGGTTAATTGGTGATATATCCAATCTAAGAAAGGTATAAGGCATTAAGTTCAAAGGATATTTTTTTGTTGATGAGAGGTCCACACTTTGTGTTTGGTGAGAAGTTTTGAAAAATATTTTGTTTTCAATTTTACCTTTTGACCTTTTTTTATCTATTTGACTTTTTTTTGACTATCTGTTCAAATTTATATCTATCTGTGTAAATTTTTTTTCTATCTGTTCAAATTTTTGTCCACATGTTCAATTTTTTCCCTAAATTAAATCTATTTGTTTAATTTTTTCCCCTAAATTCTATTTATTTGTTAATTTTTTTTTTCTATCTACTTAATTTTTTCCCTAAATTATATCTATCTGTTCAAATTTTTTTCCTAAATTCTATTTATCTGTTCAAATTCTGTGGGTTTCTCTTTGTTCTTATTTGTTGAAAATATGTCATATAACTTTTTTTTTGTTTATTTGTTGCAATAATCATCATCAACAACAATAACAACAGATCTTTGTCTCTATCCATATGAATGAAGAAAAAAAAGAGAAAAGTGAGTGAACAACAGAC
Source organism: Camellia lanceoleosa (assembly GCA_025200525.1). Taxonomy (NCBI): domain Eukaryota; kingdom Viridiplantae; phylum Streptophyta; class Magnoliopsida; order Ericales; family Theaceae; genus Camellia; species Camellia lanceoleosa. Next base: position 154,209,564 of record CM045764.1, read on the forward strand.
CATCACCACAAACACCCTATAGATCTATCTGTTTCAAAACCAAAAAAAAAAAAAAAAAAATGTCAGCAATAACAACCATATTATCATCCAAAAACAATATCATGTGCAATTTGATAACAAATAAAACCTCAGATGATTCAACATTGACAAATACTTAGGGTTTCTAAATTTTAGGTTGGTTGTGTCTTTCATTGCATTCTCAAGCTTATTCTCAAAATAAAACCTTTGCAAGTTCATAGATTTCGTGGCAATCAAGCTGGAGAACGCGTCATGCTTCTTCGCTTTGTTAATTACTCGTTTACGACAAAAAATCATGTCCTTGACCTTTTGAATCTTGAGCTGGTAATTGAAAGTGTACTTCTACATCTACCACTGGTAGTGGTGGTGGGACAACGGTTAAGGACAGATCTGTGTGTTTTCTTTCTAAAACCTTAGATCTTCATCGCTTTCGATTGATGACTTGAAGAATCGTAATCAATCGCTCTGTATCATTGTTTTAGATATTAATTGTAAAAGAGAAAAGAAGAGAGAAAGTGGAGGATAAGTGAGAAACAGAGAGAGAGATAGATAAAGAGTGAGTGAGTGAACCAGGGCTGCTATGGCGGACATCAGTCGTCGTCGTTGTCGGAAGCTTTAATTTGAAAGAAGAATAAGCTCGGTGGTGTTGTGTCACGACCCAAACTCGCCCCTATGGGTTTAGTATCGTAACCGGCCAGTAATCCTTGGGCTATTGAAGGCCTCTGAACAGATTAACAAGATTAAGGGGCTAGCGGAAGCAAATACATAAATATAGTTGTCCAATGAGCTGTGCTAACTTATATGAACAGAATAGTTAAAACTTTATATAAGTATGCAATAGTCATTCGTACATTATACCCACACACATTAAAGCATCTTAAGTACAGCCAACAAAACTCCCAAGTCTTATAGGTACAGAAACAACGGAACTTAAACACAGGACTCTTCGGGAATTTCGACGTGAGGCACAATGGTTGGCTGACAACATAACACAGATCCGAACAAAAGCCTTCAGGCTCGAACTCCAGAATGCCCACCTATACATATATATACACACAGTGAGCTATAGCCCAACGAATAACATTAAGGTAAAGGGGTTAGTGAACAAAATCAGAACATGACATAAGTGTAAAACATATCATAGCATAAGCATTCTTATATCAGAACATAATAATGGTACATCCCATAGAACACATTACAGAACGTCTTCCGACTAGAGTAATCAGTTCTGGATACCGATTAAACACATATCACCACAATGAAATGGCTAACGAGATCTCGTAATCACATGTATGTCATGGACTCGCATGTTCATGCCGTCCCCCATGACTTGGGACTATCTATGAATGCCATAATAGATTTCAAACATGGAATATTCGTTCACGAAAACAGATATCATTTTAGAAATCAGAACTTATCATATTTCATTTGGAACGTAGTTCATATGAACGTATCTTTACAATAACGTTACTCACAGTGGTTTCCTGCAATGGTCAGTCAACCCTCGAGTCTTGACCTACAACCACAAAATACATAACACAAGCATGTCTTATCATTACACATTCAAGTGGCCATCAAGGCTTAGCTTTCATTACATTAGTTCTTATTCTTTCTTATCACATTGCCTAAAACACACACACTTGCAGTCTCGGAACTTAGTACATTCTTTTCTTAGTGTGTTTCTAATCCAAACCTCATTACTATGGCTTAATTAAGGCTTAGGAATGCCTAAGATGCAAGGAGGATGCCAAAACATGCCTTGGAACATTTAGGCAAAATTTCTGAAAATAAGGTCCACGCTTGAGCGTAGATTTCCTTGCTCGAGCGGACAAGCAAAATGTGAATGGTCGCTCGAGGCGCACATTCCTTCGCTCGAGCGATCTGTAAAAGACATGAAACTTCTGGGAGTTTGCAACTCACGCTCGAGCGGACTTTTGGTCGCTCGAGCGGAGTGCACGCACTCAAAGTGGTCGCTCGAGCGTGAACTCCCACGCTTGAGCGTAGATGCAAATTATGAAATTTCCAGATTGTACCTACGAGCTCAAAACTTGAATTCCAACCTTCAAAACACATCTCTTGGGCCCCAAAACTTGAGATAACATAGTAAACTTGTAAAACATGAAGAATTACGGATTATTTCATAAAATCATGGCCCAAGAGTTTGTTAAAAACTCACAATTTCAACTTAAAATATGATGAATGTTCATGAACATAACATGCATGGGTGTAACAACGCCCGCGGGGGACCTCGCTACAGTTCGGACTCGATTTTGTTGCGGTTCCAAATCTTGAACCAAAGAGTCCAAATCTGGCAAATCGTTTTGAAGAAAAACAGATTTTTTGAAAGAAGTGCCAAACATGGATCGCTTTGCGGATAATGAGTCGCCACCTAAATATTTTAAAATGGGAAATTTAGGAAACACTGTCTCGGTGCCAAAAGGCCACGTGTCCGTCATCACCAAAGTTGGCTCGGGAACTTGGGTACGATTAGGAAGGTCACATCGTGAGCACCCCTCGCCCTAAGTTAAGACCGGCCTCTACTAACCATGATATCTGTTTTTGAAAACTTTGTGAGTTCTTATTCCGGTTATTAGCCTAGATTACTATGTGATGCTCGCAGCAAACAAGTATAGACTGAATCGCCTGAATTGGAAATAAACATCTCATGTTTGTTTGTGAAAGATGGTTTGCTACCCGCAGGTAGGCTAAAATGCGGATTTGCCACCCTCGGGTGGGCTTAGAAAAACAGTGATGTTGCCACTATCTAGTGGGCTTAAAACAAACATTTGATGAATTATTCCACTTCAGATAACTCAACCTCCACCCACAGGCATTCAAGGCAGTTATATCACATAAGCAGTTAGCCTCATGGCAAGCATGCTATCATGGCAACACTCACACGCATGCAAGTATGCTAAAGCATAACAACTTACCGAGTACTCCAAGCCAAAGCAGAAGCTGATTAGAAATTATGCATGATCCTAAATATGCTGAAATGCCTAATGCAACACATGCAAAATGCAACTATAGCAGGCTCGGCTATTTTAAATATGGCATATGAGATGCAACAGTTATCAAGTACTCAACTTGGAATTGAAATCTGAATCACGGTTTGTATGATCTGCCGAGCAGTGCATGCAAAACAGATGAATGATGCAAACATGCTTTCATACTGTATGCTAATTGAAATATGCCCTATATCTAACCATCCAAAGCGGATAAATAAAAGGGAGAAAGAAATGGGGGTTGGAAGACATACATCACACTCACACACCCTTATTACAATATTGCCCTCGCGCAGAGGGTCCGAATAAATATACAGTCCGAATAAAAGAATAATACAAATTCCTAATTAATTTACAGATTAAACTAAGAACGCTGTAAAGCTGGCATGCAAGCCAGGGGCTGCCTTGCTTCCGATGATGAATGGTGCCTGCTAGGCTGCCTCGGGCAGAAATCCACTGGGATGCCCCAATTAGCCTCTGTTTGCACTGTGTCTCGAAATGCGTGCCAGACTTTGGAAATTTGCTGATTCTTCATTTTGCTGCAACAGAGAGCAGGAAAAGGGCATAGCAATGTATTTCACAAATATATGCATGCCTCGATCCTCGTGCCACCAATCACGCACATCGATGCATGATGGCCGAGGAGCCGAATTGCACAACTCAATATTGGATGAATGCATATGAATGCGACAACAAAACCTAACTCCATCATGGGTAATCCGGAGTGTCGGTGACTTGGGAATTGAGACCCGTTCCGTTACTCGGAGTACAAAACGCGCCTCGTTTCCCGTGCAATATGCATGATATGCATGAAATGCAACTAACATGTGATATAGCATGCACAATGCCATGAAAATGAGTAACCTCGAAATGCGTGCACACGGGCACGCAAACCGAGGTAATGCATGAATGCAATCTAAGATACAACCTAGTATGCACAATTCGGATGAAAATGAGATGAAAATAAGATGCCTCGAAAAACGTGCACGCGGGCACGCAAACCGAGGCGATGATGTGATGTGCAAGTCGGATAAAACCGAAATGCCTCGAAATGCATGCACACGGGCACGCAAACCGAGGCGATGATGAGAAATGCAAATCGGATAAAATCGAAGTGCCTCGAAATGCGTGCACACGGACACGTAAACCGAGGCGATGATAAAATGAGAAAATCGGATACAACCGAAGTGCCTCGAAACGCGCGCCCACAGGCACGCAAACCGAGGCGATGATAAAATGAGAAAATCGGATACAACCGAAGTGCCTCGAAACGCGCGCCCACAGGCACGCAAACCGAGGCGATGATGAAATGAGAAAATCGGATAAAACCGAAGTGCCTCGAAACGCGCGCCCACAGGCACGCAAACCGAGGCGATGATGAAATGAGAAAATCGGATACAACCGAAGTGCCTCGAAACGCGTGTGCCCAGCACGCAAAACCGAGGCGATGATAAAATGAAAAATCGGATACAAGCAGCCGAAGTGCCTCGAAAGCGCTACGTGCACGCAAACCGAGGCGATGATGAAATGAGAAAATCGGATAAAACCGAAGTGCCTCGAAACGCGTGCCCACAGGCACGCAAACCGAGGCGATAATGAAATGCAATGAAATGGCACACGGAATGACGCGATGGGCTTACACCAACATGGGAGAGCCTCAGCTCACTCACATAGGAGGCCGTCGGATAAAAAAAGATGCGCCTCGAAATGCGTGCACACGGGCACGCAAACCGAGGAATGTATAAAGTGGCATACTGAATGCAATGATGGGCTTATACCAACATGAGAAGGCCTCAGCCACACTCACATAAGCTGCCGTCGGATAAAATGAGCTGCCTCGAAATGCGTGCACTCGGGCGCGCAAACCGAGGCAAAGGCATACAAGCATAAAAATACAAATTGGGCTTACGCCAACCTGAGAGGGCCTCAACCACACTCACATAGGCTGCCGTCGGATAAAAATGAAGTGCCTCGAAATGCGTGCACACGGGCACGCAAACCGTGACAATGATAAAGAAGCATGAAAATACAAATTGGGCTTACGCCAACATGAGAGGGCCTCAACCACACTCACATAGGCTGCCGGCGGATAAAACGAGGCTGCCTCGAAATGCGCGCACACGGGCACGCAAACCGAGGCGAAGGCATACACAATGCCATGACATGGAAAATGTAGATTGGGCTTATACCAACATGAGAGGGCCTCAGCCACACTCACATGGGATGCCGATGAATGAAAACGGAGCGCCTCGAAGTGCGTGCCCACGGGCACGCAAACCGAGGCAATGCATTAAGGCATAAAATGACATGGGAAATGATATGCAAGCATGCAAACCAAATTTTGGCTACTAAATGAAGGGGAAAACAGCCCCGAAATGATACGAAATAACAACCGAAGCATGCAATCATCCCGAAATGTGAAATTAGGCACCCGAAACGGCCTATAGCCATACTAAACATGCAAAATCAGCACATGGCAGCAAAACCAGTGGCAAGACAGTCCCCAAAAATAGCATTTTTCAGTACAAAACAAGGCCAAATTATGATCACAAGTATGGCAACAATAGTTTGCAAAAATGGGGGAAATAAGGGGTATTGAGACAAGTGATATATACAAACCCCAAATGAACAAACATGCTTCTACAAAATTGAAGAGGGCCTAAAAATAAGCACATTTGCGGAAGATGGAAGCCCCAAAAACAGAACATAAACATGCTATAAATTCTATGCAAAATGGAGCCCAAAAGAGGTTATAAAGAGAGGTACCACAAGAAATGACCAAATAGCTTAAGACCCTTAATAAAACTTGAAGAAAAGACCAAAAAAAGACACTTTATAAGCCTGATGAAGGCCAGAAACAGAAGCTAGAATGGCCTAAACAAACATGCAATTTTACGGTAAATTTGATGGATTTCAAAGGAAGTACCAAAAATATACACCAAATGGCTTCAGGCCCTCAACATAACATGAAAAGGAGACAAAACCAAGGCTATTTCTAAGCCTGATGAAGGCTGAAATCCGGAGCCAAGTAAGCCTAACAAAGCATGCAAGAATTAGGGCCTAAAGTGAATTTCCAAGAGAGGTGGTATACAGAATGGCCAAATGAAGTTGAGCCCTTCTACAATGTTGTAGAGGGGCTCAAAATAAGCACAAAATCAGTAGGGGTTGGAGCCCCAAAAACAAATGCAAATAGGCTAAAACTAGCATGCAAATTGGTGACATACAAGATGGATATTGAAGGAAGTGTATCATGGAGACACCAAATGAAGTTGAGCCCTTCTACAAAGTTGTAGAGGGGCTCAAAATAAGCCTAAAACCAGTATGGGTCGGAGCCCCAAAAACAAAAGGAAATAGGGTAAAAATTTGACTCAAGATTATGCTACAAAAGTTGGATTTGGAGACTTACCCTTGAAGCCCTTTCTTTCTTTGCTTCTTGACTTGAATTTGTAGCTTCTTGACCTCTGAAAAACCCTTCCTTGCTGCTGGAATGGTAGTGGAGATGGTGAGGCTTGGTGTTGGTGAAGAAATAATGCAAGACTTGAAGAAATTTGGAGCTTTTTTTGCTATGGAAATGGAGGAATTGGAAGAGGAGCTCTTCAAAGGATTTCTCTAACCTCCAAACCAGCTAGGAGCTGCTGGTTTTATAGCCAAAAGGGTGAAAAATATCTTGCCTCAAATATCTAGATATTTTGAGGGCAAAATATCTAGATATTTTGAGGGTAGAAAAAAAAGATTTTGTTCGGCCACGAAGTGGGCATCTGAGACTGCAGTGTCCCTCGGAATGATGAAACAGAGGTACCTGCCAAATTTGAACAAAAACCGATGCAAAACGAAAGCTCGGGGACCAAAACCGCGCGGGGTCCCGAAAATGGGCTATAGGCACCGGAAGTGGTGTTCGGCTGCGAAGTGGGCATCAGAGGCCCCAGTGTTCCTCAGAACGATAAAATAGAGGTCCCCGCCAAAAACCGGAGAAAACGGATGTAAAATGAATGCTCGGGGACCAAAACCGCGCGGTTTGGGGTCCCGAAAATGGGCTGTGAGCACCGAAAGCGGTGTTCGGTTGCGAAGTGGGTTTCTGAGACCCCAGTGTTCCTCAGAACGATAAAATAGAGGTCCCCGCCAAAAACCAGAGAAAACCGATGCGAAATGAATGCTCGGGACCAAAACCGCGCAGTTTGGGGTCCCGAAAATGGGCTGCCGGGCACCGGAAGTGGTGTTCGGCTGCGAAGTGGGTTTCTGAGACCCCAGTGTCCCTCGGAAGGACTAAACAGAGGTGTCTACCAAAAATGAACAGACATCGATGCAAAATGAATGCTCGGGGCCAAAACCGCGTGGTTCGGGATCCGAAAATGAAGGCCGCAGTGGTGTTCGAAGTGGGTTTCTGAGGCCCCAATGTCCCTTGGAAGGGCCAAACAGAGGTGTCTGCCAAAAATGAACAGACATCGATGCAAAATGAATGCTCGGGGCCAAAACCGCGTGGTTCGGGATCCCGAAAATGGGGCCGCACCAGTGGTGTTAATTGCGAAGTGGGTTTCGAGGCCAGTGTCCCTCGGAAGCCAAACAGAGGTGTCTGCCAAAAACCGGAGAATCGGAGATGGTTAGGCGGTCTGAGGCCGAGGCACCTGACGGCAAGACCGAAAAGGAGCAAAATGGCTCTGACCACAAAAAGTAGCTCCACCCTTTGGGAGATAGTCTACGGGACCACTCCCTCCCCTCAGGAAAGAAAACAGAGAAAAACGAGTCTGGTTCACAAACCGAGACAAGGCACGAAAGAGAGTTCGGAAGCCCGGAGGCAGGGCGCGCGGCCGCGACTCTGAGACTTCTGAACGAGCACAGTATGCAACATCACCGAGCGCTCAATCGGTGACGTCTGAGTCTTAAGGTCGGTCAAAAATGGGGTGTCTACAATGGGTTTTCTTGGTCTTGAGCTTCCCAAAAGATGATCAAACACCACAAACAACTTGAAACTTGATGATTTCCCCAAATGAAGATGAATTTCAAACATGCAAGAGAGGATTCATGGAAATCATGCTCAATTTGTAAGAAAATGTACATGCATGCATGAATTGCCACTCAAATCTCCCTTCTAAGCTCAATACACACCCTTAAACACATAATCTTCATGTTGATAACTTAGATTCATAATTTAGGGGTTGAATTCATACCTATAGTCTTGAATTAATCTAGCTCTAGCTTAGTTTTGATGAATCTAAGCCAAGGTCTTCAATTCTCCTTCAATTCCTTCATCTCTCTTTCTAGAATTGCACACGCTCTCTCTCTAAAAGAAAACCTCAGATTTTTGCACTAAGAGGAGCAAAGAATTTAGCTCAAAAATGAGTTAAGGCTCATATATATATTTATGGTGCTAAAACACATTAATTAGAATATTAGGCTAACCAAACATGACTTAATTAATCGTTCTGAATCAATTTTTAATAAAACTTGCCATATGGTTCTAAAAATTTCAAATAAGGATATAACCTCATGGCAAGCATGCAGCCATGAGGCAAACATGACAAACATGACTTAATTAATCGTTCTAAAAATTCCCAATAAGGATATAGCCTCAGGCATTCATGCAATTTAACACTTAAGCATATAGCCTCATGGCAAGCATGCTATCATAGCAGTTACTTACACACATGCAAGAATGCTAAAGTATAAATACTCACAGTGTACTCCGAGCCAAAAAAGAAACTAGTTAGTAATTAATGCATGATCCTAACTATGTTAAGATGCCTAATGCAACACATGCAATAATGCAAATAAAATAGGCTCGGCTATCTAAGATGGCACATGAAATGCAACAGGTTGATACATGTATTCAAATGGGAATTGAAATACAATGCAGTTTGAATGATACGCCGAACCCGGTGCATGCAATACGAACGAATGAATGCACACATGCAAGTCATAAAGTATGCTAATTGAAGCATGCCCTAAAACTAACCATCAAAAGCTGGTAAATAAAAGGGAGAAAGACGTGGAGTTGGAAGACATTCACACACACAAGCACACGCACACTTATTACAACATTTGCCCTCTCGATGGAGGGTCCGAATAATAAGCTAACTAGTTACGCTAATTAAACTAATTATTACAAACCAAAACTAATTAACTATTCTTACTTAACTAATTATTAGAAAACAAATCGATTAATTAAGCACATTAACTAATTAAGTACAAAATCGACGAATTAGCTAACTAAGTAAAGCAGCTAAAGCAGTTAAAAGAGGTCCTCGGGGTGAGAGGTGCATGCATGCTCGATCGCCTCGCTCGGAAATTCATTGCTATGCCCAGAATTGCCTCTGTTTGCATTTAATGTGATCTCTAAAAAGTGCACTAACTTCCAGATTGCTTCTGCTCCAACATGGAGACCTTCTGGTGGGCTGACGACCAGAAAAGGGGGCTGTAGACCAGAAAAACTGGTTGTAGACCAGAAAAAGTGGTCGGTCGACCACCCTTATTGGTCAGTCGACCAGTTGATTTGCCAAGCTCCAGTTTTGCTGCAACAGAGAACAAGAAGGGGCATAGCAGTGTATTTGTAAAATGTGTGTGCACAACCACCTTCCTTATCATTTCTCAAGCTCAAGGGAGTGTGGTACTCGACTCTCGGGCCACTAACCGAGCATCGTAATGCACGATGGCCGAGAAGCCAAGTTTGCACAAGTCAATGTGAATGAATGCACAAATAACACATAAGGGCCTCCACCTCTATCATGCTTGATCAAGAGGGTTAGCGACCAAGAAATGCTATACGTTTCATCAATTTGAGTATGAAATGTGCGACATTCCTCATGTTTGGATTAACGCCCAATCCAAACACACGCAACGCAAACAAGATGATCAACCTTCAATGCTAAAGTGACATGCGCAAGACTCTATCATGTAAGCAATGCAAGCATGGCATGTTTAAAAGCTAAGGCATCAAAGCTAATGAAATATATTACACATGAGACATGCACTATCAATCTCAAATGGTCAAACCAACTCTAGACAAAGGTCAAACATGCCGAAACAGTGGCTGAAATATGTTAAGATCAAGGCATATAACACAAGGAGAACATGCTCTTAACAATGCACAAAGACACAACTCTCAAAAGCTCCCAAGGAATGAAAGAAGTGAGAACATGACACACGTACATGCTCTGAAATAACATGTTAAACGATGCCCAAACATGCAACCATCACAAATATAGCATAGTAGGGTGCTCAAAACTGAATATTAGCTAAGGTACTTGCACCATAGCCATATCAAGCAAGCCCCAAAGGGTTAAGATGACTCAAAACAGTCCCAAGGCAGGTCAAAACAATGCCAAAACATGCATGGAGTAGAGCTAACACATGCTAGAATGAGAGGCATAAAGCATGACACATGCAAGGCCAATGAGTGGGATTACACTACACATACCAAAACCAAGCATGAGGTGACTTCACCAACAAAAATCAGAGTTGTAACATGGTAAAATAACACCAAAAACATGCTGAGATGGTAGCCCAAAAGCTTAGGCAAGCATGCACACATATTGGCTCATAAGTGAAGCATAAGGCTCAACCCCCAAACACAACAAAGGGATGATAAATGCGAGAATATAGCAGAGGTATATGGTCTGAAATAACATGCCAAATGTTGCCATGCAATGCAAAAAGCTCAAATATGACATGCTAAAGGTCTCAAAGCTTAAGGCTAGCAAAGCCAAATGCACTATAGCTATGCAAAGCCAAGCATGCATGACCAAAACCACTCAAATCAGACCTAAAGCATGTTAAATCAAAGCCAAAAATGTGCTGGAGTAAAGCATACACATGCTAGATTAATAGGCCAAAACACCAAACAAGCTAGGCTAGTGAACAAGCTTGCACTACAAGTACATAAACCATGCAAGAGATGACTTTGTCGACCAAAATCAGAGCTAAGGCATGCCAAAATATTAGTAAAAGCCTGCTGGAGTGGAGCCAAAAACATATTAAAATGGTGGTCCAAAGCATAGAGCATGTTAGGCTAACTAAGAGGATTGCACTACAAGTACATGAAGCATGTAAGAAGCAACCAAAACAACCTAAAATAGAGTTATATCATGTTAGAATAAGGCCTAAAACATGCTAAGATAGAGCCTTATGAAGGTAGAAAAGCATGCCAAAGTGTTAAGCCAACAACACATGCAAACAAAACACAAAAGAGGGGGACCACCCCCATCCATTTTGAGCCTCAAAACCCACTTTCCACCACTAAAATTCCTCTGGAATTCAGTGGTTAAAAGGCCAAACCAAGGTGCTTTGAAAGGCCTTAAGAGATAGAACAAAGCAAAGGAAAATAAGCCACCAAATGGGGTAAACCACCCCTAACACAAACAAAGCCTCAAACAAACATTTCAAACACTTAGAAACAAGAGTTTTTGCAGTTGAAAGTAAGGCCTAAAAGAGCATGCAATGATGGCCAAATACTTAAGCAAAACAAGGCTGAAAGAGGGTAACTACTCACCCTTAAAGAACAACTTCAAAACCAGCCACTTCTGAGGCAAAACTAAGCCAAAATCACTCAAATGCAACCTCCAAGAACCTCAGCTCAAGAGTGAAGGTGTTTTAGTGAAAAAGTGTGAAGAAAACTTACTTTAAGGCACAAAATAGCACAAATATAGAATGAGAGAGAGAATTATAGAGAGAGAGGGATATGCTTAGCCCTAATCAAATTTATGAACCTTGAACGAGGGAAAGGAAGCTCCCTTTATATAGAATTTCATGCCTCAAGTTTGTTTGACAAGCTAGAGACTTGGTGCAATCGCTTCATACACGTGTATGGATGATGCCTTCTGTGCCTAACAGCTGGCACAGCTGGCAAGGAAAATATCTGCAGAAAGTGCAGAAATGCCACCGACCAGTTAAAGTGGTTGACCGACCACCCCCTTAGTCAACTGACCACCTCAAGTGGTCTATAGGGAGAAAACTGGTCGGCAAGGGAGAAAAGGGGTCTACAAAGAGAGGAGAAGGTGGTGGCATGCTGCCGACCACCTTAGGTGGTCTACAGACCACCCACCTTAGCTAATCGACCACCAAAAGTGGTCTACAAGGAAGAAAAGTGGTCTACAGGGGAGAAAACTGGTTTACAGCCCTATTTCACCCTCCAAGCAAGGGGTAACAAGGATTGGTTAAAAAAAAAACCAAAAAGGAAGAAAGACAAGAGTTCGCAAGACAAGGCACTCAGCTGGAAGCCCCGAAAACTAGTCTACGGGCCACTACAAGTGGCCTACGAGAGGGAAAGGTAGCCTACGGCTACAAAAAGTGGCCTACAGGCCTCTCTCTCCTTCTAGGCAAAGGCACCAAGGCATGGTCCAAAAACGAACCAAGAAGAAGAGAGTTGAGAGGTCCCGAGGCAAGGCGATCAACCGAAAACTCTAGAAACCCAAAACGAGCACAAACATGCGCAATCACCGAGTGCACAAACGATGACGTCTGAGTCTTAAGGTCGGTCAAAAATGAGGTGTCTACAGTTGCCCCTCTTTGATAGAACTTGGAAGTTATGAAATGACGGGAGTGAATGTCAAAGCCTAGAGACGACCCATTCTTGACAAGGCCGAAGACTTAGACAAACAGGGAAGATAACAAGATAGATGCGCCCGTAGGCAGGGGCAAAATGCAAATGACTTGCACAATGCAGAGCATAACTTATGATTATGCAAAGAGGGCTGCAATGAAACATCTAGATACAAATGTTATACAAAGAAATGCTACAGCAAACTCGTACATGAGCAAGTAAGCAAACACGATACGCGTGGGAACTACAAACCGAACTACATTTCATGCAGAAAGGATGTAAGAAAATTATGCAATTTTCACGAACATGTGCGATAGATACACAAAGGTGAACGAAGTGTGATAGATACACTAGGTAAACATGTGTGATAGATACACAAAGGTGAACGAAGTGTGATAGATACACTAAGTGAACATGTGTGCTAGATATACAAAGGTGAATGAAGTGTGATAGATACACTAAGTGAACATGTATGATAGATACACAAAGGTGAACGAAGTGTGATAGATACACTAAGTGAACATGTGTGATAGATACATAAAGGTGAATGAAGTATGATAGATACACTAAGTGAGCCAAGTATGATAGATACACAAAGATGAACGAAGTGTGATAGATACACAAAGATAAACGAAGTGTGATAGATACACTAAGTGAACATGTGTGATAGATACACAAAGGTGAACGAAGTGTGATAAATACACTAAGTGAGCAAAGTGTGATAGATTCACAAAGGTGAACGAAGTGTGATAGATACACAAAGTGAGCATGTGCGATAGATACACAAAGTGAGCATGTGCGATAGATACACAAAGTGAGCATGTGCGATAGATACACAAAGTGAGCATGTGCGATAAATACACAAAGTGAGCATGTGCGATAGATACACAAAATGAACAAAGTATGATAGATACACTAAGTGAACATGTGTGATAGATACACAAAATGAACAAAGTGTGATAGATACACTAAGTGAGCATGTGTGATAGATACACAAAATGAACAAAGTGTGATAGATACACTAAGTGAACATGTGTGATAGATACACTAAGTGAAGATGTACGATGAATGCACAAAGTGAGCATGTGCGATGGATACACAAAGTGAACATGTGCGATAGATACACAAAATGAACAAAGTGTGATAGATACACTAAGTGAGCATGTGCGATAGATACACAAAATGAACAAAGTGTGATAGATACACTAAGTGAACATGTGCGATAGATACACAAAGGTGAATGGAGCGTGATAGATACACTAAGTGAGCATGTGTGATAGATACACAAAGTAAGCATGTGCGATAGATACACAAAGTGAGCATGTGCGATAGATATACAAAATGAACAAAGTGTGATAGATACACTAAGTGAGCATGTGCGATAGATACACAAAATGAACAAAGCGTGATAGATATACTAAGTGAACAAAGTGTGATAGATACACTAAGTGAAGAGAGTGTGATGGATACACCAAATGAACAAAGTGTGATAGATACACTAAGTGAACATGTGTGATAGATACACTAAGTGAAGATGCACGATGGATGCACAAAGTGAACAAAGTGTGATAGATAAACTAAGTGAACATGTGTGATAGATACACAAAACATAATCAATTTTAAACGGAACTTTTCTGAATGAACTGCACATCCAATATCGCCTAGTTGCGCCAACTTCAAATGAACCGTACATATAATATCGTGTATGAATGAGAAAGAAACATGATAGGTACCATGCAATATAATGCATGATGTTTAAGGAATGCAATAAACAAACATAGCGGCGCTTTAGAAAGCACCTTATGGGGTGAGTGGCGATGAACTGCTCTACTCTAACGGGGATCTCCCCTTGTGTTCTTCGAACTCTTACCTTGCGTTCTTCGAACTCTTTCCTTCAACTCACAGTATAAAGGTTCTAAAATGCTGACAAGGAGTCCTCACGTAGAACACTTTGGATGCCACTTTTCTTCCTGACCATATTCACAATTTTCCTTATTCTCCAACGGGGTGACAGACCAGGTTGGTTCAGTATCCAGAATTGAGGTGCATATACGATACCTCAACCTATGGGGCTTCCATACAGATTTCAAGCCGGGGATACACCCTTGGGTATTTAAACCAGACTTTAGTCTCGAAAATCCTGAACCTTTACGTTCTAGGCATTAACCATTTGAACTCTAGTTTCTACCGTCGTAGTTGGTCTCCTAGGAACTCATTGTAAACACAGCCAAGATGCCCCTGGTAAGAAATGATATTCGGGGAGAGCACTTCTGATCGCCATTCTGCCTTGAAGTAGACTTGATCTTAAGCTTGAGGTAGAGGCACACTCATACTTCGAAGCATTGACAAGGCTTGAGGAGGTACACCCGGAATGCAATCATAGAATTTTCTGAAGTTAAAGCACACTCAAATGCTTCGATTTTCCTCTCTTTTCTTTTGCTTTGTAGTCTAGAACCTATATAGCTTCAGTTAGGTCCTTGTTCTACTGTTCTCACATGACCTGGGTTGAACCCTGTAGTTTTATAAAAGAACAAATCCTGTTTTGTACAAATGTGGAGAATGGCACAGCACTCTGAGCACAAAACGATTTTTTTGAATTTGAAATTAAGAAACAGGTTCTTAACCAGGTATTGAGCCTATGACTGACCACAACAAAAACAACTCAACAACGGAAAACAAAGGTAAAACAACCTAAACATACTATTGACACTTGAAACGACTCAAAGTAAGAATCGAGACAAACAAAAACACACACAACACTCAGATGTGTTCCAACAGTGGAAGACCTCTCAGTTCACGAGGAACCAGTTTCTCCGGGTATTGTTTACCACCCTTTCTTATTTGTGATTCTTACATCACTCTGGCACTCAATCTCTATTTTTCTGAAAAAGCCCTTTTTCTCACTTTTTCTCTCAGCGCACATCTCTCTATTCTTTAATCTCTCTTCTTTTTTATCCCTCCCCTGGGTAGTTGATGGATAAGCAGGAAGTTGTGGGCTCTTGCCCCTGGTATTCTACCAGATTTCTTATTCTTTTGCTCACAGTAGTGAACTTTCCCACTGAGGGGTTGCGCTAAGACTGAGTGTGCAGCAGATTTGCAACTGACATCGATTAACGACGCCCTTGGCCAGTTCGGATGTGACCAGACCTTCTCGAATAAGGAAGTGGAATATCCTGCTCCATTTCCAGTTCGTGCTTCACACTTGGCTTGATACCTCGTTGCTTAGAGGATGAGAGAGCTTTCGGCCCTTTTCTGCTAGCTTTAGTTGGGCCCTTTTCTGGCGAATATGGTGCCCTTTCTGGCAAGCATGTTGACAACGGGGAAAAGACAGAAAACTTGACTCAACTATGCCCCTAGTTCATCATTTTGACCATTTTTTGTTTTTGCTTTTTCTTAAAACAATTTTGACCAAAATGAGAGTGAGATTAGCATACTTGTTCGATTTTCTGATTTGAAATCATGCAAGTCAGGTCATGAGCACTGAAAATTTTCCTTTTTTGGGTCCAAGAAATGGTCTAGTTTTGGAAAAATGGAATAATTTTCAAGAAAATTAGTCAACTTCATTAAAAATCCTCAAAACTGTTTTTGCAAATGGCCACTGTTCGACCAACATAGAATTTACCCTTAAGATGCACAACCTCAGATCCAAAACAATGAAAAATTGCCCTTTGTCTGAATGACATTGCACGGCACCAAATTTAGCAAAGAAAAGTTGCCCCCTTGTTTGAATGGCAACTCACGGCAACGGAAAGTTGCCCCTTGTCTGAATAGCGCCACAACATACTGTAAGCCGCTCTCATAATGAAGATCACAACCAAACTCTTAGATAAAGAAGTGACAAAGATGACCTGTTCAATCTCATGGATAGGACAGTTGAATTTGAAGTGTTTTACGGCTGGACTTCAGAATGAAGTTGCCTACGTATCCTAAAGATGGGAATCAAGCCTGACGTAGTTTCAGGTTAGGGTGCACTCAGGTATTAACCTCTCCTTTTACGCTCTAACTTTTGCCAATGCTGCCCTTCTGGGTTTTCAACCTTGCGAGTTCTGTTTTTCTTTTCCTTTCTTTTCATTTTTGTTCTTTTCCTTCTTTTTTTTTCATTTCTTTTTTTATTTTTGTTCTTTTTCTTTTTCTTTTGCTCTTTTTGCTCTAACTTTTGCCTGGGTCACCCTTCCAGGTTTTCGGCCTAGCGAGCCTCTTAAGTTTAAAAAGAAAAAGTGTAACATGTCCATGTTGAATGGTTGTAGGATCTCGAGCCATCTGAATCCTGGAGAATGGCTGCTGTTTGCTGATGATGTAGAAGTCCATCCAATGGGGGCTGAATTTGCCTCTAGTGTTGTGGATAGGAACTTGGTTGTCCTTCAGCAATACTTTTCTTCTTCCAGCTGCTGGAATTTGGCTTTCTTGCCAGTCTTCATTGGTTTGCAGAATGACCCATCTTTGAATCTTTGAGCACATTTGACATTTTTGTTGCCCTTAGTTCGAGGACTGCTTCAAATTTGGTCTAGCGGGCCTCCTTTAATGTCATACGACCTTATTGCCCCTAGTTCATGGGTTGCTTCAAATTTGGCCAAGCAAGCCTCACATCGTGGTTGATCGTTGAACATTCTGAATCCAAGTTCAAGGTTTGAAAGTAAGGGGTCGAGTCTCGAGGCTCAGAGCGATCCAATGCTGCATAATCTCAAGAGCGATTCCACACAGGTCTTCGCAGGATAGCGCAAAACATTTTTTGAAATCTTTTAAGAAAGTGACTAGTCGCTCGCGCTGAATACAATGTAGAACCAATTTGGATCAAGCCAAGATCCTTCTCAGTACTCATATTAACAAACACGATCTCATTCATTAAGGGCTTAGCATACCTCTCTTTCTCTCAGTTGATTAAATTTTTGCAAATCTCGAGGAATTCCTTTCTCTTTGTTTTCATCACAATGTTCAAAAAAGTTTTAAAAAACTTTGGTCAAAGCAATGACTTAAAGACATAGAAAAAGTATGTGAAAAGCACTACCGTTTCATTCAGATTTCTGGCATAACTAGCTCAAAGGCAGAAACAGACGGAAAAGGGTGAAAATCACTGCTGTTTCATTCAAATCTTCTGGCACAACTGGCTCAACGACAGAAACAGACACAAAAGAAAGAGTGTAAAAGATAAACACAAAACAAGCAAGTGATGTCCGAGGTAACACCCCCGAAATCACCCGACTCCAACACAACAAGACAGACTCGACTGACTCAGTACAAAAAGACTGTCTCAATACTATATAACAAGATTGACCCAACACCCAAGTCAGAAAAGTAAAATAACCAGCGTTTGCATAATGCTCAAAACAGTGCGTGCCATCCACTACATCTGGAGTAAACTGACTGCCATCCGCAGGTGGTTTATCCCCCGATCACATCATATTATCCCCCACATTTATCGATCCAGTGCCGATAGACTTTGTAGGACTTGGTGCGGCGATGACCTTGTTATCAATCAAATCTTGTACTTCGTAGCGAAGACGAAAGCAACTGTCAGTATCATGACTGGTTTGTTGATGGAAGGCATAATACTTAGCCTGGTCATGGGAGGGAGGAAGAGGATCGAGTAGAGGCCGTTGTTCTAATAGTTTCAAATGTCCTTTCCTGAGTAGAACTCCCAGAGCTTTGGACAAAGGCATATAAAGCGGGGTGAAAACCCTCTTGCCTCGGGGTGGATAGTTCGGAGTTTGGGGGTTTGAAGTGGACGTACCAGCAAAGGGAGTGGCCGTCTTTGGAGTGGTGGTGGTGACCATGCCCATATCAGAAGTCCTTGCAGTTGCATCACCACTAGTGGTTGCATTCGAACTGTATGTATAACCTTTCTTGGGTGACTCCCTTTCGTGGTCAATCAGACCTTGTTTCATAGCATCCTCTATCTGTACCCCAATCTCATGGAGGTCAGCAAAGGTAGGGAGGGGTAAGACAATCATCCTCTGCATCAACTTTAGTTGCAGATTCCGCACGACCATTCTTATCTGGTCTTTCTCAGTCGGCCTGGTGGTCATCATAGAAGCCTTGGCTCTCCAACGGGTTACGAAGTTAGAGAAGCCCTTCTTCGGCTTTTGTCTAGTTGTCTCGAGATCACGAGTTGTGACCTCGATTTGCGTGTTGTATGAATATTGGGCGACGAAAGCCTCGGCCATCTCTTCCTAACTTCTCTTGACAGAATCTTCCAACTTCGCGTTCCAGATGGCCGCAATACCCGATAGGGTCCGGCTGAAGAGGGAAAGCTTTTGCAATTTGGAGAGGCCCATTGGCCGTAGGATATCCGAGAACAACCGCAGATGTACCATAAGATCTCCAGAACCGTTATATGTGGCATCTTGAATCGGTCCGACAAGGTCACCGCCGAATCGGTGTATCCATCTTCTATGTCCGGGATCGAGTTGACTCCCTAGGCTCCCTTAAACAACTTCTTGAGTTTGCTGACTTTCAGCGCGGTTGGATCTACCTCCAATTCGAACGGTGTGTCCACAGGATTAGCCGGTGCTTTAGACATCTGAGGTGGGATTAGCAGTGCGACTGACCCTGTAGGAACGTCCATATTTTCCTAGATGTGAGCCGCCTCCTCGGGTGTTGGAACCATAGGTGGGGGTGGGGATGGATGCGAAGCAGATGCTCTGGTTTGTTGGGGTTGCTACTGCTACTGAAGTCGGGCAATTAGTTCTGCCTGTTGAGCCACAATTTCCGTCTGATGGGCGGTAACCTCTGCCTGGCGGGCAGCATCCCGCTGCATGGCCTGCATGGTCTCTTGGAGTTGACGCATCATGTCCTCCATATTAACTGAAAACTGCGGATTTGACTGAACAGGTGTAGGTTCTCTCTCTGAGGTAAAAGCAGATATCTCAGCCCAACTGCGCACAGGTGAGGTGGATAATGACCGCTGATCTGAGGACTGTTGAACTGGTGATCTGTGCCTGACTGGCCTTTTTTGCCTTGCCTCTGGCAAAGGAACACTGATTGCCCTTGAACTGAATCTCTAATTTGATAAAGTCTATCAACACAAGTCCAATAAACCTGGGGGATATCAGAGCCTTCTAAAGCTATAGTTCCAAGACTACCTAGCAAAAGAGAAAACAAACAGCACCTCAGCCTGATTTCACTAAAACAGATATGAGCATAGTTGAATGACTGTGCTCTCTGCTAAATTCTGCCCAAAATTCTGCCTGTAAACTAATACCCTCAGGCTGATACTCAGACTTACAACTGATACATACAACTTGTGGAGACCCACTCTGACAACACATACCACGTAAGTAAGAGCCAAAACACCCCTATGGTACGGTAGGGTTTCCTTGTCCTATTTTGTCAGGAGCTAGGGTTTCACTACGCACGCAGCGGTTTCAAACAACCTACATTCTGGTAAGCAACTTGTCCTAGTTTGGAATGGTCACTATGGCTTCCGATATGCAACTAGGTCAAATGGTCGAAAAGGGTGCCTCGGTGAAAATTGAGGTTTGTGTTCCCATCGTGGCAGAGCTCGTAATTGGTCAGCCTTATGGCGCGTTTCTCAAAGCAAGCCTTCGACAAACCATTCAGGAATAGCAAATGGCAAACACTGTGACTTAGGCACACCAATGCAAATGCAATGCAAAGAACCCACAAGTGTAGACAAAACAACATATCATGAGTTTCGAGTCAAGTTCTCTAAATCCTCAGCAGAGTCGCCAGAAACTGTAGACTGCCCGAACTCTGCTTCGAGCGCGAGTGTGAATTGGGTTCTAGCTACTGCAGTTCAGATTCCTGTCACGGTTCTAAATCTAATCTCACAAAGTGCAATGTAAGACTGATAAATCACCAAAGAGTCCAAATTCAGCAAATCGTTTTGGAAAATTGATTTTAATCAAAAAGCACCAAACATGGACTGCTTTACCAGATTTTAGAGTCGCCACTTAAATATTTTATTTTGGGAAATGTAAGAAACCCTGCCTCGTGCCTAAGGCCATGTGTTCGTCATCACCAAAGTTGCTTTGGCTCGGGAACTTGGATATGAGGGGGGAAGGTCATGAAATGAGCACCCCCGCTCGCCTAATCAAAGGATCGGCCTCTACTAACATGATATGTTGTTTTTGAAAACACATGTATTCTTATTCTGATTATTATCTAACCTTACTATGTGATGCGCACAGCATACAAGTATAGACTAAATCACTCAATTTGGAATAAAACATTTCATGCTTGTTTTATGAAAATGGTTTAGAAGTGCTACTCGCAAGTAGGCTAAAATACGGATTTGTCACTCTCAAGTGGGCTTAAAATAACATGATTTGCTACTCTGCGAAGTGGGCTTAAAACTCACATTTTGATGAATTGTCCCAATTTAAGCAATGAAGCCTTTATCCACAGGCATTCATGCAATTTAACACTTAAGCATATAGCCTCATGGCAAGCATGCTATCATGGCAGTCACTTACACACATGCAAGGATGCTAAAGCATAAACACTCACAGTGTACTTCGAGCCAAAAAAGAAGCTAGTTAGTAATCAATGCATGATCCTAGCTATGTTAAGAGGCCTAATGCAACACATGCAATAATGCAAATAAAATAGGCTCGGCTATCTAAGATGGCACATGAAATGCAACAGGTTAATACATGTATTCAAATAGGAATTGAAATACAATGCAGTTTGAATGATGCGCCGAGCCCGGTGCATGCTATACGAATGAATGAATGCACACATGCAAGTCATAAAGTGTGCTAATTGAAACATGCCCTAAAACTAACCATCAAAAGCTGGTAAACAAAAGGGAGAAAGACGTGGAGTTGGAAGATATTCACACACACACGGACACTTATTACAACATTTGCCCTCTCGATGGAGGATCTGAATAATAAGCTAACTAGCTACGCTAATTAAACTAATTATTACAAACCAAAACTAATTAACTATTCCTACTTAACTAATTATTACAAATCAAATCGATTAATTAAGCACATTAACTAATTAAGTACAAAACCGACGAATTAGCTAACTAAGTAAAGCAGCTAAAGCAGTTAAAAGAGGTCCTCGGGGCGAGGGGTGCATGCATGCTTGATCGCCTCGCTCGGAAATCCATTGTTATGCCTAAAATGGCCTCTGTTTGCATTTGATTTGATCTCTAAAAAGTGCACTAACTTCCAGATTGCTTTTGCTCCAACATGGAGACCTCCTGGTGGGCTGCCGACTAGAAAAGGGGGCTATAGACTAGAAAAGCTAGTTGTAGACCAGAAAAAGTGGTCGGTCGACCACCCCCACTGGTCGGTCGACCAGTTGATTTGCCAAGCTCCAATTTTGCTGTAACAGAGAACAACAAGGGGCATAGCAGTGTATTTGTAAAATGTGTGTGCACAACCACCCTCCTTATCATTTCTCAAGCTCAAGGGAGTGCAGTACTCGACTCTTGGGCCACCAACCGAGCATCACAATGCACGATGGCCGAGACGCCAAGTTTGCACAAGTCAATGTCGATGAATGCACAAATAACACATAAGGGCCTCCACCTCTATCATGCTTGATCAAAAGGGTCGGCGACCAAGAAATGCTACACGTTTCATCACTTTGAGTATGAAACGTGCGATATTCCTCGTGTTTGGATTAACGTCAAATCCAAATACACGCAATGCAAACAAGATGATCAACCTTCAATGCTAAAGTGACATGCGCAAGACTCTATCATGTAAGCAATGCATGCATGGCATGTTTAAAAGCTAAGGCGTCAAAGCTAATGAAACATATTACACATGAGACATGCACTATCAATCTCAAATGGTCAAACCAACCCCCGGACAGAGGTCAAACATGCCGAAACAGTGGCTAAAATATCTTAAGATCAAGGCATATAATACAAGGAGAACAAGCTCATTAACAATGCACAAGGACACAACTCTCAAAAGCTCTCAAGGAATGAAAGAAATGAGAACATGACACACATATATGCTCTGAAATAGCATGTTAAACGATGCCCAAACATGCAACCATCACAAATATAGCATAGTAGGGTGCTCAAAACTGAAGACTAGCTAAGGTACTTGTACCATAGCCATATCAAGCAAGCCCCATGGACCAAGATGACTCAACACAGTCCCAAGGCAGGTCAAAACAATGCCAAAACATGTATGGAGTAGAATTAACATATGCTAGAATGAGTGGCATAAAGCATGATGCATGCAAGGCCAATGAGTGGGATTACACTACGTGTGATAACCCTGCCCTGTACTTTGTTAATTAATCACGATTATGTTTGTAATTATGTGCTTAATTTGAATTTGGGTGTTAATTGCATGATTATATGTGATTTTGGCTTTGTATCTGTTCACCATAGAAAAATCTATTCAACTTACTGTTATGAACTGAAAATTGAAGGCCTTATCGGCCACAGAAATCGAAATTGACTACGCCATTGTGATTGGCGTAATTTTTAGAGCCTATGGTAAAATTTAATTGAAAATTTATTCGGATCAAAATAACTAGATTTAGAACGATTAATTAAGCACCATTGTTTAGCCTTAATTAAATTTGATTAGGCCATTCTATATAAAAGCCTATATAGCTTCATGTTATGTTTTGAGCTCATTTTTGTTGAGATTACACTCTAGAGAGAGAGAGTGTGTGCCGGTTAGAGAGAGAGAGGGAGCTCAAGTTAGAGAATTGTTTAAGAAGCTTGAAGATCTTTGAGTTTAACTCAAGGATTAACTAGAATTTGGAAGATTGAAGCTCCTAGGTGAGTATTTGGGCATAGATTCATGAATTTAAGTTTGTAATTTTGTGAATTCAAGTTAGATGGTGATCAAGAACATAATTTGAGTTGAAATTGATGAATTTGGAGCTTGTATATGCATGCATGTGCATATTTGCCATGAATTTATACATTCAAACATGAATCATGTTGAACAAGAAGAATTGAACATTGAAGCATACATGTAAGCATGGTTTTGTTGAGTTTCATGAGAATGGGCATCATTTGTTTGGTTGTATGTACATTGAAGTTTAATCATGGAATTAAAATCATGATTTTGAAGAATTGGTCTATGTTATGTAATTTTGTGTCAAAAACATGAGTTTTGATCCTTTGAATATCAAGTTTGAACTTCAAGAACAGTTCTGGAAATTCCAGAATTTCGCATGTCTGCTCGAGTGGGGGAAGGGCCACTTGAGCGTGAAATGTTGGTTCCCAGAAGTTTTGCAGACATAATGTTCGCTCGAGCGGGGAGATTCACGCTCGAGCGCCAAGCCATGTAGTTTAAATTTCAGCTCGAGCGTCCGATGTCACGCTCGAGCGTAAATTTGAAGCAACCAGTACTTTTGTAGACCAAAGGGGTCCGCTCGAGCGGGGAAACCTACGCTCGAGCGGGGAGCCCTATTTTAGTAATTTTAAAAAGTGGTTTCATGTATCGTTTTCCGTTCTTTTTCATTTCTAAGCACTCTTAAGCATACATTGTGCATTTGTAAATGAATCAAGACGATAAGAAAGAGGCCTAAGAGGAATGTATGAATTAAGAATGGATTGAATCGTTTGTGACCCGATATGTGTTATGTATTATGTAGGGTCGAGCATAAGGACGAATCCACCGGCAGAACACTGTTAGCAATATCTTAGTAAAGATATTTTCAAGTATGTTACTTTCCAAATGTTATTTCTGTATAAACTTCATGGATTTGTTGATTTGAAATATGAATGAGTATTCTATATGCCTAATTTTGTATAAGGCCGTTGGACATGAATGATTGGGCCAAAGGCCGTCGGATATGAATGATTGGGCCAAAGGCCGTTGGACATGAATGATTGGGCCAAAGGCTGTCGGACATGAATGATTGGGCCAAAGGCCGTCGAATATGAATGATTGGGCCAAAGGCCGTCGGATATAAATGATTGGGCCAAAGGCCGTTGGACATGAACGATTAAGCCAAAGGCCGTCGGATATGAATGATTGGGCCAAAGGCTGTCGGATATGAACGATTGGGCCAAAGGCCAGTAGACACGAATGCAAGGATGGGCTAAAGGCCGTTTGAATATGTCATTTGATATGTTTGATTACCGTGATGGGCCAAAGGCCGTTTGAATGAAAGGGATCATGATCATGAATATGAAATACGCATGGATATGAATTTAAAAAGAATGGGCTCGAGGCCGTTTGATACGCCTGATATGTTTGAATTGGGCCCGAGGCCGTTTGATATGTTTGAATTGGACCAAAGGTCGTTTTGTATAGATGGACCCAAGGTCATCTTGTTTTATATAAGATTTGGACCTGAGGTCGTTTTGCATACGGATATGATGTGTTGGACCCGAGGTCGTCTTGCTTTGTTAAGATTGGTAAATCTGATGTGAATGAGAATAGTGGTTCAAATGTTTACATTATGAGTATGACTCATTTATGAACGAATTTCATTCATTAACCTCTTTATTTTGATATTATTCACTGGGCGTTAGCTCACTCTTATTTATATGTATGTAGGAGAGCAAATGGATGTTCAATCCCAGCCTTAGTGGAATTTAAGAAATGAACCCGAGTTTTGTGAAGTCAGCCCAGGTGCCTCATGCAAGAGGCTTGGTTTATGATCTTTTGTATTTCTTTTGATATTTCTATTGGTCTTGATAGAGCTTTTGGTTTAGTTGACTATGTGTTTGAATAATCCTGGGTATACTAGACATTAACTACTGTTATGTGGTGTGAGTTATTATTAAGTATATGTGAAACGTTTTGATATGCCATGTAAGCATAGCTTACTGGACAAAACTTTTAAGTTTGCTTCTGTGTCTGGTCCTATATTATTAATTCTAAATCGATATCAGGTTTGAGGCCGTAGGTAATCTCATGATTACTGGCCGGTTATGACCTTAATCTATAGGGGTGGGTTCGGGTCATGACACTATGCATACCAAAACCAAGCATGAGGTGACTTCACTAACAAAAATAAGAGTTGTAACATGGTAAAATAACACGAAAACACATGCTGAGATGGTAGCCCAAAAGCTTAGGCAAGCATGCACACATATTGGCTCATAAGTGAAGCATAAGGCTCGACCCCCAAACACAACAAAGGGATGATAAATGCGAGAATATGGCAGATGTATATGGTCTGAAATAACATGCCAAATGATGTCATGGCATGCAAAAAGCTCAAATATGACATGCTAAAGGTCTCAAAGCTTAAGGCTAGCAAAGCCAAATGCACTATAGCTATGCAAAGCCAAGCATGCATGACCAAAACCACTCAAATCAGACCTAAAACATGTTAAATCAAAGCCAAAAATGTGCTGGAGTAAAGCATACACATGCTAGATTAATAGGCCAAAACACCAAACAAGCTAGGCTAGTGAACAAGCTTGCACTACAAGTGCATAAACCATGCAAGAGGTGACTTTGTCGACCAAAATCAGAGCTAAGGCATGCCAAAATATTAGTAAAAGCCTACTGGAGTGGAGCCAAAAGCATGCTAAAATGGTGGTCCAAAGCATAGAGCACGTTAGGCTAACTAAGAGGATTGCACTACAAGTACATGAAGCATGTAAGAAGCAACCAAAACAACCTAAAATAGAGTTATATCATGTTAGAATAAGGCCTAAAACATGCTAAGATAGAGCCTTATGAAGGTAGAAAAGCATGCCAAAGTGTTAAGCCAATAACACATGCAAACAAAACACAAAAGGGGGGGACCACCCCCATCCATTTTGAACCTCAAAACCCACTTTCCACCACTGAAATTCCTCTGGAATTCAGTGGTTAAAAGGCCAAACCAAGGTGCTTTGAAAGGCCTTAAGAGATAGAACAAAGCAAAGGAAAATAAGCCACCAAAGGCGGTAAACCACCCCTAACACAAACAAAGCCTCAAACAAACATTTCAAACACTTAGAAACAAGAGTTTTTGCAGTTGAAAGTAAGGCCTAAAAGAGCATGCAAGGATGGCCAAATACTTAAGCAAAACAAGGCTTAAAGAGGGTAACTACTCAACCTTAAAGAACAACTTCAAAACCAGCCACTTCTGAGGCAAAACCAAGCCAAAATCACTCAAATGTAACCTCCAAGAACTTTAGCTCAAGAGTGAAGGTGTTTCACTAGGTGTTTTAGTGCAAAAGTGTGAAGAAAACTCACTTTAAGGCACAAAATAGCACAAATATAGAATGAGAGGGAGAATTATAGAGAGAGATGGATATGCTTAGCCCTAATCAAATTTCTGAACCTTGAACGAGGGGAAGGAAGTTCCCTTTATATAGAATTTCATGCCTCAAGTTTGTTTGACAAGCTAGAGACTTGGTGCAATCGCTCCATACACGTGTATGGATGATGCCTTCTATGCCCAATAGCTGGCACAGCTGGCAAGGAAAATATCTACAGAAAGTGTAGAAATGCCGCCGACCAGTTAAAGTGGTTGACCGACCACCCCCTTAGTCAACTGACCACCTCAAGTGGTCTATAGGGAGAAAATTGGTTGGCAAGGGAGAAAAGGGGTCTACAAAGAGAGGAGAAGGTGGTGGCATGCTGCCGACCACCTTAGGTGGTCTACAGACCACCCACCCTAGCTAACCGACCACCAAAAGTGGTCTACAAGGAAGAAAAGTGGTCTACAGGGGAGAAAACTGGTTTACAGCCCTGTTCCACTCTCCAGGCAAGGGGTAACAAGGTTTGGTTCAAAAACAAACCAAAAAGGAAGAAAGACAAGAGTCCGCAAGACAAGGCACTCAGCCGGAAGCCTCGAAAACTAGTCTACGGGCCACTACAAGTGGCCTACAAGAGGGAAAGGTAGCCTACGGCTACAAAAAGTGGCCTACAGGCCTCTCTCTCCCTCTAGGAAAAGGCACCAAGGCATGGTCCAAAAATGAACCAAGAAGAAGAGAGTTAAAAGGTCCCGAGGTAAGGCGATCAGCCGAAAACTCCGGAAACCCAAAACGAGCACAAACATACGCAATCACCGAGTGCAAAAATGATGACGTCTGAGTCTTAAGGTTGGTTAAAATGGGGTGTCTACACTCATACAACAATTCTTTTTGATTGGTAACAAAACATGCCAAATTCCCAATGAATTTTCTGCTTAAAGCATCTGCAACTGTATTTGCCTTTCTTAGATGATGCAGAATCTGTAAGTCATAATATTTAATCAATTCGAGCCATCTTCTTTGTGTTATGTTCAGTTCTTTCTGAGTGAAGAAGTAGTTTAGGCTTTTGTGGTCTGTGTAAACCTCACAAGTTGTTCCATACAGATAATGATGCCAGATTTTTACAGCAAAGACCACGGCTGCAAGTTCAAGGTCATAAGTTGGATAATTCTTCTCCTGTGATCGGAGTTGTTGTGAAGCATATACAATTACCTTACCATTTTGCATTAGTGCACATCTCAAGCCCTTGTACGAAGCATCACTGTAAACTTTGAACCCATTTATACCATTAAGTAAAGTCAAAATTGGTGTAGTCGCCAATCTAGTCTTCAATTCTTGAAAAACGAATTCCCTCTGATCATTTCAATCATATGGTACATTTTTTTGTGTCAACTGTGTCAACGGCATGGCCAGTTTGGAGAAGTCTTTTACAAATTTTCTGTAATAACTAGCAAGCCACATAAAACTTCTAACTTCTGTCACAGTGGTCGGTCTTGGCCAGTTCACAATAGCTTCAATTTTCTACAGGTAAACTGATATGCCATTCGTGTTGATCACATGCCTCAGAAAATGCCACACTGTCAAACCAGAATTCACATTTGGAGAGTTTTGCGTATAACTTCTTTTCTCTCAGAGTCTATAATACAATTCTTAGATGATTTTCATGCTCTTCCCTACTTTTAGAGTAAATCAAAATGTCATCAATAAACACAACAACAAATTCATCAAGGAATTGTTTGAATACCTTATTCATTAGGTCCATGAATGTTGCATGTACATTAGTTACTCCAAAAGGCATTACCAAAAACTCATAGTGCCTCGTATCTAGTTCGAAAAACAATTTTCTCTTTGTCTACTGTAACCTTCAATTGGTGATACCCAGATCTAAGGTCAATTTTTTAAAATACTTGGGCTCGCTGAAGTTGATCAAACAAATCATCTATTCGGGGCAATGGATCTTTATTCTTGATGGTTACGTTGTTCAATTCCCGATAATCAATACATAACCTCAAAGACCCATATTTCTTGTTAACAAACAACACTGGAGCACCCCAAGGAGAAGTGCTTGGTCGGATGAACCTTTTGTCTAACAGTTCTTGAAGTTGGACCTTCAATTCTTTCAATTCAGAAGTTGACATTCTATATGGGGTTTTAGAAATTGGTTGCGTTCCAGGTACTACATGAATAATAAACTCAATTTCCCTAAAAATTAGATCCTCGGGCAGTTTATTTGAGAAAACATCAGGGAATTCACAGACTACATGAATAGTTTCCACATTAGGGCTATCAGAAGTCACATTTAACACACAACACAAATAACCCCTACATCCCTTTCTAAGCAATTTAACGGCTTTCATAGCAGAAATTAAATACGGGGGAAGAATTACACCATTTCCACAAAACACAAACTCTGAAAACCCAAGTGGCCGGAACACAACAGATTTATTCACACAATTTATAGTGGCATAATACTTGGTTAACCAATCCGTTCCCAATATACAATCAAAATGATCAAGACTCAAAGTCAGTAGGTCGATATACAATATCATATCACCAATCACAATATCACATGCTGGACAAACATAAGCACATATCATAAAACCCCCAGATGGTGTAGAAACATATAATAAATAATTCATAGATTCTAATGGTCTAGTCAACTTCCGTGAGAAAGCATATGATAGAAAGGAATGCACAGAACCAGAATCTATCAACACATAGGCGTTCTGAGCACATATAGGAATTATACCTAACACCACTGATTCGGTGTTAGCACATCCCCAGGCATAAGTGCAAATACTCGACCCTGCCTTAAAGTTTCTCTCGCAGTATTGGTTATCACATTTGATCTTGGTGCAGAAATGGATCTAACTGAACTTGCCGCAGGACGGTTGACATTGTCGGACCCGAGCGGACAATCTTTTACTATGTGGCCAGTTTTCCCACACCGGAAACAAGCACCGATTGCACAATAACAGATACCTTTATGTTTTTTTTTTCCATATTCAGAACAAACAGATGTAGACCCACTACTTTGACTTGAGCTGCTAGTAGACCCCGTGTTTTGCTTTTTGTTCATTGCAAATAAGCGGCCTTTTCTGAAATTGTACCTAGATCTTTTGCTTCTCCATTCAGTTGTCGGAGCTTTAGTTTGTTTCATAGCAGCTAAGTTAGCTTCTGTAATTGAGGCTCGGTCAAGCACATCCACATACTTAGGCAATTTTAGTACATCGACTTGATCAAACATATCCAAATTAAGCCCTACTTTAAATTTTCGAGCTTTCTTGTAGTCTGTGTCAATCATGTGAGGTGCAAATTGGGCTAACTTAATGAATTTAGCCTCATACTATGCCACTAACATACCCCATTGCTTTAGCTGCTCAAATTTTGACATTTTTCGATCTCGAAAACATTGAGGGAAATATCTTTCATAGAAAATTTCTTTAAATTGGTTCCATGTCATAGCCCCATTATTATCTCTGATCAACATCCACCAACGCCTAGCTTCCTCCTTTAAAGTGTATAAACATAGGCAAAAAATCTTTTCATAATGTTCATAGCGTTTAGTTTTAGTCATTTCATGTTACATATGTTCGTATGTTTATTTCGTTCAGATATGTTCACATGATTAGTACACACACTCACACATGTTGATGCAATGTCCCTAATTCTTTCTAGGGCATCCTATAGCTCATATGGACTCGAATGTGCTATATAACATGTGCTCTGATATCACTCTGTCACGACCCGAACCTGCCCTTATAGGTTTAGCATTGTAACCGGCCAATAATTTTGGGATTACCGAAACCCTTTGAACAGATTAAACAAAATGAAAGGGCTAGCAAAAGCAAATATCAGAATATAATGTCTATAGAGTTGTGTTGACATATATAGAATAGAAATTTCAAACTTATATACATACATGTGACATCATGTTTACATTATAATCATACGTTACCCATATATACAGAACATACAAAAACTTGTTTAGACTTAAACAAAAGAAAATAAAGGTCTTAAACATAATTCACAAAACTTGACCACATCTCAAAACGGGAACCTCCTCGGGAGGCAAAGTGGTTAGCTGACAAAACAAATCTCCAAGCAGTCATCACTGAGCTTGGTCACGCGCCTAATCACCTATATACATAAATAATACAGTAAGTTGGAACCTAGTGAATGATAACAGAGTAAAGGTTTTAATGAATGATGTTCATAATAGATTTAGAAATCAGAGTTTAGATTCAAAAACAGATTCATATTCAGAATTCAGAATTCACAGATAGTCATACGTAGTACATCCATTAGCGTTAATAAAACAGATGACCCATTATCACATGGACGGTCAGAGACAGAGCAGATAATGGTTATGCTTAACGAGTTTTATGATTGAACCTCTGGTACTAGGTAACAGATAATAGATGTCACATAGTACTAAGGATGCCACGAATACATTTCAGAAAATCGAACAATTAGTCATTTAATCATAAAATAGCATTTCAGAAAATAAATCATATCATATCATTCAAAAAATACTTAAAGTTGAACATAGCTTTACGGAGTTATTACTCACAGATAGCTCCAGTAGTAGAACAGATAGAGCATACAGATTAGATTGTTTATGGCGTATGACCTACACAAACACATAGTGGATACACATTGAAACACACGTTCGGAAAACACTTAACTCATTTCTTTTCTATCTTGGTGTATTTCTAATCCTTATCCTCATTATTATGTCTTAATTAAGACTTAGGAATGTCTAAGATGCAATGAAGATGCCAAAATGTAACTTAAAACACTTAGTTAAATTTTCAAAAATATGGCGGTTCGCTCGAGTGCAACTTCCTTCACTCGAGCGAACCCCTTGGTCTATAAACCTTCGGGGAACTCTCATTTTACGCTTGAGTGCAACTTCCTTCGCTTGAGCCAAGGTTCAAAAATAAAAGTGGTCACTTGAGCTTAGGTTCTGTCACTTGAGCAAAGGCTCATGTCAACAAAAGTACTAAGAGCTCTTATTTTACACTCGAGCGCAAGTTTTTTTTCTTAGGCCAATCCTCAAACTTTTGCAAAACTATTGAGAGCTTGCATTCTTCGCTCGAGCGCAACTTCTACTGCTCAAGTGAAGAGTGTGAATTCTGGAATTTCCAGATTGCTCTCTAAGCTCCAAACCTAAATTCCAATGCATCAAAACTCATCTTTTTAGGCCAAAACTTGAGAAAATACTTGTAAACTTATAAAACATCATGAATGAACGATCATTTTGCAAAATCATGGTCCAAAAGCATGCCAATTGTTCAAAATCAAACTTGAAATGTACATATATATACCATGCATGTAATCCTTTGAATGTAAACCCTCCAAATCATGGTGAAATAAAGTAAAATGATGGAAAATATGATGAATTCCCAAAACTAAGTTCGAATTGTTACATGTATGAGAGAATTTCTTAGAAAACATGCTCAAAATGCAATGAAATGCACATGCATGTATGAATTAATTTTCAAGTACACTCTTTAGCTTATTTCTTGTCTTTAATCTCTAATTTCCTTGAATTCATGCATTAAACAACTCTATTACATAATTAAAAGGGTGAATTCCTATCTTAAGCCCTTGAATTCTCAAGTGTAGAAGCTTAATTCTTCCAAAATCTTTTTAATCTCACCAAGTCTCCTTCAATTCTCTCTTTTTGATCTCTCTCTCTCTCTCTCTCTCTCTTGTTTGTTGAGCTCAAGGAAGATGAGGGAGTGTATAATATAAATGAGTTCTAGAATCATGTAAGTCTTATATAGGCTTGGTTAAGCTAAATTAATTAACCCTTGACTAAACTAACCAATTACAATTATTTTGTTATAATTATTTGATTCTGAATTAGATTTCAATTAAATCTACCATAATGTTCTAAAAATTCTAAATAACACATAAACCGAGTCAATTTCGTCATTGGGTGCTAATAAGGCCTTCAATTTGCATACCGAAATAGATATAAACAAATATTCCTACCATGGACATATATAAACACAATTAACACATAGCATATGCAATTAACTCAGAATTTCCTTTTAATTGCTCATTAGGCATTCTTAATTAAGGATAATAAGCTAATCACAAGTCAGGTTTGTTATAGTAGGGGTGCTGGTGGCGGAGAGGAGGCAGTGACGGTGGAGGTGGAGGGGATGTGTTGACGGCGGAAGCAGAGGTGGAGGCGGAAATGGCACACCTAGGGTTTAGATTGGGAGGAGAGAGAGAGAGAGAGAGAGAGAGAGAGAGATGGTTTCATTTGAGAGAGGAAGGGTTTGATTGGTATATATATATATATAAATGAGTATTTTGGTCATTTTATTTTAACTTGTCCTTATAAACAAACTATTCTTGTGCCTGAACTTTTGGCCTAAAAAAAAAATATAATTTTTAACTTTTGGCCTAAGCGCCCCTAATAAAATGATTGTTTTGTTATTTATTCCCCCCTCTCAAAATAGTATTAATAATCGTTCAGGTTTTCTTTTTTTTCTTTAAAAAAAAAAACGGAGCTTTCAGGTTGAATGATTCTTTACTTTTTGTTTTTTTTTTTGATAACAAGAAAGCTCAAGGAAACAAGCCCCAACTAATAGAGACACAACAGAAAACAAACAAACTAGAGCTCCCGAAGTAGATTAGCAAGAGCTGGAGGGGGATATGAGACCCAATCAAGAGGCAGGAGGCCTCGGAGAGAGGTTTGGGCAACCCAATGAGCTGCACTGTTAGCTGTTCTAGGAGCCCAGCAGAAGGAGAGGTTCCGATACGACGCCAAATGCTGTATGTTAGTGAAAATAGAGCCATATTCCCACAGAGGCACATCTTTAGAAACACATAACTGGATTACAAACTTGTTGTCCCCTTCAATTTCCACCTGGGAGAGGTTGCGAGTGCTGGCTAAGGCATGCGTATCGGCAAGCTAAAGCTTCTCCTTGAAGAGAGGATGAGACACGGCATGAGCCAGTAAGTCCGTCAATTAACCTCCCCCCATAACTGAATGATTCTTTACTTGTGCCCCTAAATTCTACAAACAAGTTTTGAATACTGTACTATCTACATTGCCATACATACATCCACTTTAATGTGGTATTTATTTATTTTTCTTTCTGTACTTAAAATTTTAAAGTATCATAATTTTTGTTATACATATTTATTTTTAACATATATTTAAAATTTATGTAACGAGGTTTATTAAATAAGATTAATATCAAAAAATAAATTATATAAAAAAAAATTTCAAGCTAAAAAAATTTCATAAAAATTGAGTAGAATTGAAAAAAATTCAGCTCTATGAATTTCTCAAGTTTTTTTATTTTTATTTTTAATTTTAAGACTTATAAATTTTGTAGTTTTGAACAATAATGTTCGATGCAATTGTTTTACTATCTTTTTAATTTTTATATAATTTTATATTCAATATTAATCTTGTTTAAGATCTCGATGAATAAATTTTATTAAAATCAAATGTATAAAATAAAAGTTATGACATTTTAAAATTTATAAAATAAAAAATAAATTTTTACACATTTTATATTTGATGTTATAAAATTTTGTAATAAAATTATACCAATTTATGATAGGATGCATATAATACACACCCCTTAGAGGGGTGTGTACTGTAGAATTTTCCGTGACAATCATCATGCTCACATCACTTGCATTTTGTATGAAAAGTTATTTGGTGATCTTAGAAGATGACACTTGTCAACTTTTTTTTGTTAAAAATCAACAAAGTTCTCACTGTTTCAACCAATTACAATCACGTTTGGACGCTACTTTTATTAGCTTCAAAACCACCAAATAATTTTTTATTTTGTATCCATTCACACTTTCACGCAAGCTCTAAACTTATACAAATATGATATCTACAAATAGTACTTTTGAGTAGCTAATTTTATATTTTAATATAAAAAAGAGGATATTATAACCATGAAAAATGCTTGGGAGTATTAATTAGTGCTCTCACTAATTAGGTGGCAGTAAGTCCCGTCAATAATGATGTGATGTTTTGGTCTTAGAGTTGTATTTTTTATTTTTTTTTTTACTTTTTTAATGCATTAATGCTATTAGTGGTAGTATTTTTAGTGGGATGAATCATTGTTGTTATAACCATTTCATTCACATAAGTAGTTAACGAATGATAGAAAGAGTCACATATTATATGAATTAAAATATTAAAGAAATATAATGTAATTATATCAAATTCATAAAACATTGTGCATTTTTTCAAATCTCAAACCACAGGGACAGTAAGTGTAATTTACCCCAATTATTTTTATGAGTTACTTTTTATTTCCTATCATAATAAAAAGAAAGAACATTCTTACAATAGTGTTTGTTTTCATTGTGATTTTACTCTGATAATTATTATTATTTTTTCTACATTGATATATACAAATTTTTAGATTGTGAATTTATGAACGTTTATAAGCAGGTGGAATATGTTACAACCAGTCTAAAAAAAATTACTCCTGAACTCCAAGGGTGTAATTTTGGCCCGCTGACGTGACCCAAAGCTTGCCCGCCTCACAAGCTCGAGGTGGGCTGACCGATGTCTTGACGGGGCCCGAGCCCAAGCCCCACCCGATGCCCAGTTTATTTTTAATGGAAAATAATAAAATTTTGGTGGAAAAAATTTAAAAAATTTTTTTAAAATTGTTTAGGCCCATCTAAGCCTGAGCCCATGCCCGACCCACTGGCCCGCACAAAACCCGAATACCCCTGGGCCTGGGTCTAGTTTTCTGGTGTGTGGGCCGGCGCGGCCCAGCCCGATTTTTTTGGCGGGAGCCCGTAAGACTCAACATGGGTCGGGCCCGACCCGAGCCCGAATGGGCCGGAACGGGCCAAAATTACACCCATACTGAACTCCCAGACAAATAAAGGTAAAAAACAAAAACTTTTATGACCCAGTTCAACTTTTTATGGTTAACTTGAGATAAGATGGCACATGCGGACTGTGATGAGGGGAAGTTGTGATGGTGATTGGAGAGGGGGTCGTGGCGGTGGCGTCGTGAGCAAATGGAGCTAGGGAGTGGTTAGGAAGTGGAGCTAGGGAGTGATGGCAGAAGGTAGTAGTGACAGTGTCACGACCCACTCTCTGTGCCCAAGGGTTAAGTATCGTAATGGCCAGTAACTGAGGTTACCTCCGGTCAATTCTTAAACAAATTAATAAACGCAAGAGAAAGAAATATTTAAGTAAGGGTACCAAAATAATCATCGGAGTTTTTATTTTTATTACAAACTGTATTGACCAACAAGGCCGATATTTACATAGAAAAATATCAAGAAAAGTGGTGTGTGTGTGTCTATTTCGCAGCCCTGTATCTAAGACTTTCCAAAAGCTATTTCTGAATTGCATTATTTCTTGAAAATAGTAAACAACTATAAGCACATAGCAGAGTAAGAAATATTATACCAAGAGTATAAGGGACACAAATTAACCATAGATAATTAGTTAGGCCAAAACATTTACATAACTCAGTTTGGTAAATAAATCATTTAAGTGGCAGAAATTGAATTACAGAAATTATGTAAATATATAACCATAACCATGGTACGTAATGTAACGTATCAGTAACAGAGGTCATGTATGAGACAATGTAGTACGGATTCAAGAGGTGGCTCGTACGGATTCAAGAGGTGGCTCCCACAATAGTGTAGCACTTATCTCCGCACAACACTTTGCTCTGTACAAAACAGAGATTAAATAGAACAGATGCACGGACTCAAGAGGTGGCTCGTACGAACTCTAGAGGTGGCTCTCACAACAGTGTAGCACTTAGCTCCGTACAACACTTTACTCCACACCAGAAATCAGAGGGTCAACGGATTCATAACAATACAGAGTTACGGATTCAAGAAGTGGCTCATACGGATTATAGAGGTGGCTCCCACAATAGTGTAGTACTTATCTCCGCACAACACTTTGCTCCGCACAGAACAAAGGTCAATGGATCCATAACAGACAGAAGGTCACAAAGTGACCAAACAGAAACCAATGGTTATTTAAGTCCCCCAAAGCGTGGGACTCCCGTGGTGGTACTTACAAAACATAATTGTATATAAGGTTATAGTCAAATATTCTTTAAAATATAAACAAACATATCCATGGGTTTCATTTCCACAAATAGGGTTTAGAAATTAAACCACGTAACTGAAATATTAATATAGCTTATAATAATTTATAAAACATAACTTGTATAAAATAAATATCGTAAGTCAAAACATACGTAAAATTTATAATGGTAACTCAAGGTATAATACAGCTCACCTTAACTTTAATACCTCACTTTTTCTTTCCACTACCAATGACTCTCTCAACTTCCATTATTTTTTCTTCTTTTCACTCCTTCCTTTCTCTCTTCTTTCTCTCTTCTTTCTTTCCTTTCTTTCTTCTTTTTTTCTTTCTTTCTTCTTTCCTTTCCCAGCTGAATCACCTCCTTATTTATAGGGAGATAAGACGTCCTCGGGCTTTCCCAGTTGAATCACCTCCCTATTTATAGGGAGATAAGGCGTCCTTGGGCCAACACGTGGCCAGGTGGAATATTCACTCAAGATTTGTCCTTATCTTAATAGATATTTAAGATAATTACATTTTGGCCTTGTTTTTTAATATAATTATATAAACATAATTAATCCATAATTAAATTATATTTTATCGTGTACTCAAAAAAAAAAAAATTATTTATTTTACTACCACACTCATTATTATTATTATTTATTTATACTTTGACCCCTAAATTCTTAATAATTATATTATTTTACAAAATTACACATACTAGTACAAAATAAATCGTATGTTTTCCTAACTGTGATTAAGTAATATTAGTATAAATTTTACAGAATAATTAAAAATCTGGGTTGTTACAATCTTCCCTCTTGTTAAAATTTCGTCCTCGAAATTTGTTATATGTGTAAGTTATCCGCTACGCACTCTGATAAATATATATTAGATGATTAATCTTATAGAAAATTTTACCTCAAAAAAAAAAAATAAAATTGACCAAAAACAACTCACTGTCTAGTTGTCAAAAATTGTTTTGGGCCATAATAAAAAACAATCGGTGACTTTAAAAACTTTTCACTCATTTTGTTTATGATAAAAATAAATGAAAACACAATGACAAAATCATATGCAAGAGTTGAAAAAAATTTGAGATGAACTTTTCATTGATGGAAAATAGTTTCAAAATTAGTATTTTTAAAATTTGAACCCACTTTTTAAAAGAAATCAAAATGATTTTTTTTTTTAAATACTGAACTGGAAATTCTATGTATTTAATTATATTATAATTTTGATGGGTGCTTAAGCCCGACATCCTTTGCTTCTTTTCCTTCTTTTGCTATAACAAATATAAATTATATCTACTATCCTTCACAAATTATGCACCAAAAAAAATAAAAAATAAAATATATATAATCATATAAAATTATAATATAATTAAATCGACAAACAAAATATAACATTTAGGTACTAATTACCCGCTATCCCACTTCTTAAATGTGCGTGTCCTATGCTCCAATGATATTTTTTTAAATTTTTTTTTAATAAACCATTGCTCTGATACCATTTGTCACGACTTGTTCCCCATATCTAAGGGTTAAGCATTGTGATGGCTAGTAACTGAGGTTACCTCCGCCCTTAAACAAATTAATAAACGCAAGCAGAAGAAATATTTAAATAAGGGTACCAAAATAATCATCGGAACTTCTATTTTTATTACAAAATGTATTGACCAACAAGGCCGATATTTACATAGAAAAATATCAAGAAAAGTGTTGTGTATATCTGTTCCGCAACCCCGTATCTAAGACTTTGCAAAAGCTATTTCTGAATTACATCATTTCCTGAAAATGGTAAACAACTATAAGCACATGGCAGAGTGAGAAATATTATACCAAGAGTATAAGGGACATGAAATAACCATGGATAATTAGTTAGGCCAAAACATTTACATAACTCAGTTTGGTGAATAAATCATTTAAGTGGCAGAAACTGAATTACAGAAATTATGTAAATATATAACAATAACCACGGTATAGAACAGAACAAAACAGAGCTCACAGAAGTGATAGTCAAAATAGAGGTACGGATTTAAGAGGTGGCTCGTTCGGATTATAGAGGTGGCTCGTATGGATTATAAAGGTAGCTCTCACAATCGTGTAGCATTTATCTCCGCACAGCACTTTGCTCCATACAAAATAGAGGTTAAACAGAACAGATGCATGGACTCAAGAGGTGGCCCGTGCGAACTCTAGGTGTGGCTTCCACAATAGTGTAGCACTTAGCTCCGTACAGCACTTTGCTCCACACCAGAAATCAGAGGGTCAATGGATTCATAACAATACAGAGTTATGGATTCAAGAGGTGGCTCGTACGGATTATAGAGGTGGCTCCCACAATAGTGTAGCACTTATCTTCACATAGAACAGAGGTCAATGGATCCATGACAGACAGAGGGTCACAAAGTGACCACCATAAACCAATGGTTATTTAAGTCCCCCAAGGCGTGGGACTCCCGTGGTGTTACTTACAAAACATAATTGTATATAAGGTTATAGTCAAATATTCTTTAAAATATAAACAAACATATCCATGTGTTTTATTTTCACAAATAGGGTTCAGAAATTAAACCGCGTAACTGAAATATTAATATAACTTATAATAATTTATAAAACATAACTTGTATAAAATAAATATGGTCAGTCAAAACATACGTAAAATATATAATGGTAACTCAAGGTATAATACAACTCACCTTAACTTTAATACCTCACTATTTCTTTCAACTACCAATGACCCTCTCAAATTCCATTATTTTTTCTTCCTTCCTCTCTTCTTTCTTTCTTCTTTTTTTCTTTCTTTCTTCTTTCCTTTCCCAGCTGAATCACCTCCCTATTTATAGGGAGATAAGACGTCCTCAGGCCAACACTTGGCCGGGTGAAAGATTCACTCAAGATTTGTCCTTATCTTAATAGATATTTAAGATAATTACATTTTGACCCAATTTTTTAATATAATTATATAAACATAATTAATCCATAATTAAATTATATTTTATCGTATACCCACAAAAAATTAATTATTTATTTTACTACCACACCCATTATTATTATTATTTATTTATACTTTGACCCCTAAATTCTTAATAATTATATTTTTTACAAAATTACATATACTAATACAAAATAAATCGTATATTTTCTTAACTGTGATTAAATAATATTAGTATAAATTTTATAGAATAATTAAAAATCTGGATTGTTACAGATAGTGAGTGGTGGGCGTGTGCATAGACAAATAGGTTCTAAAATTTTCTCTAAATAAATAATTTATTTAATGGACAAAAGTATAATTACAATTTTTTTAAAAATGGTGTATATTGAAATAATTTTGGGAGAATTATATACAGGTGGGAGAAGAGGAAAAAAATTAACCCAACACATGAGGGTGCAAATGTGTTTATGGTGGGGTGCAAAAATGAAAGATTGTCGGGGTGCAAGTGTCACTTACATCCCCTCATGTATTGATAATTTATTTTCCTTCCTCCCACTTACATGTAATTTCCTCAATAATTTTTACTTATGTTTGAGAGTTGAGTAATTCTTACCTAAAGGGCAATTTGGGAAGATTAGCTTTTTAGCTTTTTTTTAGCTTTTTAACTTTTTTAAATTATATCACCTCTCTATTTTTTTTTTACAAAAAAAATTAAAAAATTACCTTTTTAGCATCTTCCCAAAACATCACTTACACATATCACGTGATACTATGGCATACTTTGGGAAGAAAGAAAAAAGATTTTTTTTGACTTAAGCCAAAAACCAACAGCAAAAAGGCTTTGGGAAGTTGGACATAAGTCAACAAGTGAATGTCAAAATATCCTCGTGTGTGGATAAGCCAAAAAAAGAAAAATATGATTAATTTACAATTTTACAAGTGATGTTGTGATGTCTTGGGTCTTGGATTAACTTTGAGCGCGTCTTTTAATTTTTATTTTTATTTTATTCGGCACCTTGATGGTTTCTCACATTGCTGCTTGAGAAACCAATTTTTAATCTTCGTGCCTCAATTTTTATTTTTATTTTTTAATCTACTTAATGTTTGTTGATTCTGCATTTATTTGCACGTGGGAAAAAAAATCCCCCACGGAAGGAAGGGCACGGCTTCGGCCGAGGCCAGGACTTTTTTTTTGTGCATTTCAGCTATGTATTGATCATTTGCCCATTTTTCTTCATTTCTGAGCATATCTCTCTCTCTCTACAATCTTTTCTCTCTTTTTCTCTCATATCTCTCTACCCAAACCCTCAAAACTTTATATTTTCTTTTGATCCCAAGAATACATGAAGATTTTGGTACTAGTTCTTCATACCAAAACGATGAGCATACCGAGGGCTTCGTTTTGACCGGTAGAGATCGAATTCCGACAAAGTTGATTTTTGGCTTTTCTCATTTTCTCTCTTTGTGGTAGGGATTTCTTTGATATTTTTCAATGCCTCGTTTATAGATAGACATGTGGTAGGTTTTATTACATAAAAACTTTGTTGTTATGGATTTTTTTGAAAATCATGATAGAAGATTTAAGACTTGATTTTGAGTTTGAATTTTTTGTGGAATTGAATTGTTGTTTGGGTTAATTGGGAAGTGGTTTAACATGGTGTTGAGAAGAGGTAAGGCCCTAATTTTTGTAATAATGCTTAATGGGTAAAAATGGTTGAATTTGTGAAATAATCAAGTTATGAATTAAGGGAATTGATTAATAAATTGGTGATTAATTTGGGATTAATTGGGTTTCATGAATTTTAGCATTAACCTTGTGTTGGGTTGTTCATAATTAAGTATAACAAATTGGTAGCTTGTTAATTGCTAAAAAGGGGGTTTAACTATGAGATTAGAATTATTGGGTTACACTTTTATTGAGTTGAATTGAATGGATTATGACTTGGTTGTCCATAGATTGGTTTCTGGTTAAATGAAGGAAATGAGTTCTTTTTTTTGAAATTATAGTTAGTATATTGTGAATGGGGAGTTGTGGAAATTGATTATGGAAAGAAGAAGTAATCTCTTTTACAAATTAAGAAAGAACTTTAGGTAGAAGTCGAAAACCTTTGAATATTATTGTTGTTGTCGAACTTGATGCCTTATAAGAATTGGATAACTGTATTACGTGTGTTTAATACATTTTGTTAGAGGTTTTGTCCTTGGTCATCGGTGGAGGATGACATTGTGATGTTGAAATGATCATATATATGTAGTATACTCAAGTTATTTATGCATGTTGTACAAAGTGATGGTTTGAAATTGTGCTTGCGCTGAGAATAAGAGGTACCAGTACCTTCCAGCTAGCGCTTGGAGAACTTGGCAGAGGTATCATTACCTTTCAGCTGGTGTCTAGAAAATTGGCTTTTCGTTGTGAAAGGATGTACTGTTGGTTTATCGTGCTTATGGCAGGTAAAGTAGAGTTGTTTATTATTATTGTTGAATGTGACTATGATATGTCTTGTGTTGTGATGATTGTGGTTCTGGGAAACCAAGTTGTCATACAAGTTGAGGAGGTAGTGGTTGTGCGTGTATTGTTTCCATCTCTTGCGCTAAATGGTTATGTGTACACATGGGTGTAACAAATTGATTCTTGTTAGTATTTTCCTTAACCTTGGGTTTTAAGGCCTGAAAATGTGATGGAGGTATTTATGCATTGAGATTGTAAGAAATAAGGAAAAGAAAAAAATCAGATCTTTGTGATTTGTTTCAAAGTCAAGGTAATTATTATGTAATATTTTGTTAAAGATGGAAAATGAGAAGTAAATGTGAATTGATGTATTGTTGAATAATCGGGGGATTTTAACAACAAATGTATCTACGTATATATATACTCTGGTTATAAACCGTCACAATATGGATATAATATAGTGTGAAGTATTCATGATCATAGCTATCCATATGTTGTTATTGTTTATGATCATGTTGAGATCCCTATTGGACTTTATGTTCATCCCACGTTGCTAATTCTTTTTCAGGTGAACATAGAGGAGTGTTTCAAGGTCAAGGATCTTTTTTATCTATTGACCACGAGGCCTTTTATTTGTGAGCGGAATGCCATTGATGTAAAAAAGGGTTAAACCCTTTCTCTCAATTTAGAAGATGTAAGCCTACGGGCAATTTATTTAATTATAACTCTTGTTGTATTCATATTGTATTCGGATGAGAGAATCTTTATTTATGTGTTCTTGCAAATATAAGAGTTTCCATATGTTATCTCTGAAATTGAATCTATAATAATGGTTTGGTAATGAAATCCGAGTAATAAAAAGCGGCGATATAATAAAATAAGGACGAATTACACTAACAGTCTCTATTATTTGAGATTTGTGTCATTTTGGTCTATGACCTTTCAATTGTAACACATTTGACCATGAATTTTGAATCTCATTCCAAATAAAGAC
Organism: Camellia lanceoleosa; assembly: GCA_025200525.1. Classification (NCBI taxonomy): domain Eukaryota; kingdom Viridiplantae; phylum Streptophyta; class Magnoliopsida; order Ericales; family Theaceae; genus Camellia; species Camellia lanceoleosa. The sequence goes on from CM045764.1 coordinate 154,252,669, forward strand.
AATTGAAGACATTGTTGCTCCATTTGAAGCGCAAAATCGTCATGCAACTTATTTTGTGTCGGTTAACTTATATGTTGTTTGAAATATAATGACATTTTTTTTAATAAATAATATTGTAACTTTTTTTGTTATAAAATTCTATTTGGTTTGATTTTCAGAATCTAATTTAAATTTTTTTTTAAGAAACTAAAAATTAAATTAGTGGAAAAAAATTAAAAACATACAAATTTTATATAATTTTATATTTTAGGAGGGTAGAAATAATTTTTTTGATATTTATTTTCATTAAATTAGTTTTTACTTTTTTAAAAGTCAAACACGACGATAACTTTGATATCACTATTAAACCAATCCATTAAATCAAAATATCCATAAATCAAAAATATTTTTATATATTAAACATATCGATTATATATTAAAAGCCTAATAACCATCTATTATATGAGAACCATAAAACAATATATGTTAACAACAAGTACAACCATCTATTACATGATAACAATAAAAAAATATCAACAAAAACATTGGTGGTGTTTGGGAACTTTGTTCCCAAATTTTTTTCTCATTTTTTTCACTAAAAGACAAAAGTTTTGCAAAATAAAAAAAAAACACATCCAAACAAAATATCACATCCAACCTCATAATCATTTCACTTTTTCTCTCACAAACATCACATCCAACCACATAAAAACCCAACTATCTTCCCAAACACTAAATTTTTTTATCTCATAAAAACCTATATCTACTAAAATCTACATAAAAACTCACTTCCCAAACACCCACTTTAACTTATTATATGATCATCATCCAAACATATACTTAAAAAAATTAATTTGGTAAAAAAATAAGAATAAATAAAAATGCAAAAAATTTATCGTTTTTATATAATTTTATCTGTGGTGAGTAGCAATAATTTTTAAAATTTAAAAATAATTTTTTGACATATATTTTTGTCAAGCTAGTTTATATTTTATCAAATTGACAACTTTGCCCTTGAAATGGAACAATAATGTCTTTATTGTCCTTATTTGGAATGAGATTCAAAATTTAGGATTAAATGTATCATAATTGAAAGGTTAAGGACTAAAATGACACAAGTCTCAAATTATAAGGACTATTAATGTAATTCGTCTCTAAAATAATTTTGAAAAAAGAAAAAAAAACTACTTATTCTTCTGTTACCAAATGATTTTGTGAATTAGTCAAAAAAAAAAACAAGAAAACAAGCAGAAAAACTACTTATTTCTATCTTTCCAAAGTAGACCTATAATGAAATGAGTCTGACCACACATATTAATTTTAATAGAATGTTAAAGCGTAAGATTTAATCTTAAAAATGAGATGAAATAAAATTAAATGATCATTTATTAAGCTCATTTATGGGATGATGAAAAACGATTTTATTTACAATATATTTTTTATTTTTTTTTGTCAACCAAAAATAAAAATAAATATTTTGATAAAATAACTGTTTTATAACATTTTATTTTAATAAACCAAACACTACTTTTTAAAGGTATTACAAAATAGATGGCAAATACAACATTAGTCTGGAGAATTTGTTGGATTGTATAACAAGATTACCCTCACAATTTATTCCTAAAACAGTTTTGCGTCATGAGGCGGTTAAATGCTACCCCTCAGCATGTGTTTTTAAATTTGGGAGGGAAATTCTGTTAATACTGAGCCTGAATCTCAAATATATATATATATACATACATACGGAAATACAGTGCTCTCAAACTCTCTTCAATCAAGCTCTGTTCTCTAAATGACTTGACGTAAGTTTTCTTTTTCTTCTCTCTATCATCCTAAGCTTCTAGTCGATTGCCGTACATTTAGATATGTTTATGTACAGACGTTCGTGTTTTCGATTTCTCGATTTCTCAAGATTGGTTCTTAATTCATTGATGAATACATATACACTGTGTGTTTATAGAGCTATTGTGAATTACGATTGTAAATACGATTCAAGAATTACGATTGATGAATATAATTTCCGTATATTGTGATGTTTTGATTCAAGAATTAGGATGGTTTTGAGTGTATGAGGAGAATCAGAGCTCCATCAAGAAGTTTGATTATAAATAATATATATATATATACATTCAGAAACACAGTTCTCTCAATCTCTCTTGGATCAAGCTCTGTTCTCTCAAAGATTTGACGTAAGTTTTCTCTCTTCTCTCTCTCACATCCTAAGCTTCTAGTCGATCGCCCTACATTTAGATATTTTTATGTAGAGTTATTGGTTTACACGTTTGTGTTTTCGATTTCTCGAGATTGGTTTTTAATTCATTGATGAATACATATACACTGTGTGTTTATAGAATCTCACATCCTAAGCTTCTAGTCGATCGCCCTACATTTAGATATTTTTATGTAGAGTTATTGGTTTACACGTTTGTGTTTTTGATTTCTCGAGATTGGTTTTTAATTCATTGATGAATACATATACACTGTGTGTTTATAGAACTATTGTGAATAGGATTCAAGAAATACGATTGATGAATATAAAGTTTAGTGGTGATTGATTACGAGTTTAAATGACGAAAGATTTTGTAGTTCAACAATGCTAGGTATCATGAAAAGTCTTTCATGAAAATAATCATGAAAGTTTTGTGACCCTTAGATTACACTTAGAATAAAGCACCACACACTAATCAAGGTAATCCAAAGATCATAACTCTTTTATGATCATTTTCATGAAAAAAAATTCATAATCCCTAACTTTTTCCTTTGTAGTTTGATGGCATGTAGATTGGTTCGCCAACCAATAAATGACCCTCTCTCTTGTTAATTCCACTTAACCCTTAACTTCTACTGATATATATCCATTGGATAAAAAATTTGAAATAATTTTGATCATAAGGCTTTGTTGTGTTTTGTGATTAATTGAATTAGCTTTTGGTTATGAAACTTTGTATTGCTTTAATTATGAATTCACAAATTATAAATGACAAATTTGATTCTAAAATTGCTAGTTAAATCTATCATGGAATTGAAAATTTTACTTCTACAATTCTAGGTGAAAATATTTTTTGGTTTGGAACATTAATTTAATACAATAAAGCTGTAAGATATCAAAATTTTATTATCTTAGAGGGCTCCAATTTTGATAAATTTTCACCTGATATTCCATTGAAAGTGCAATAGGAGATTAAAATCGGAAAACACATATACCTCTTAAGTGGTAGAGATAATACGCCCTAATTACGAAGTTAGTGATTTTAGTTATGAATTATACCTGATTCTGTTCAACATTGTTATACTGTGTTAGTGTATTTGCTTGAATTTGTTGTTGTCATTGAAGACAGGGTTAATATTACATACACTAATCAATCAATTTCTGAATTTTGGCAGCTCGCTTATGATTCTGGAGATATGAGCTCTCGGTTGCATACTGATTTTGTGGTGCTTGAAAAACATGGTATATGGATATTTCAATTTGTCTTCCCTACATTTATCCTCTGTTTATTCTTGTATTCTTGAGAAAAGAAGAACTTGTCCATTGGGTTTTGATTTTTTCATTTTATGGCTTCTTTTTATATTTCAAATTATGGTTTTTGCGAGTGACATATGAATTTATGAAGTTATTCATAAGAGCTTACGTGCTTAACTAGATGGGCCCAATTGAAGATGCCTTTTTGGTTTTAAAAACAGAAAGTTCAATTGAATTTTTTTGGAGTTATTGTCCTTGGAAATCTGAAAGTTGAATTTGCCGGAAAAGGTGGCTTTGGTGAAGTTGTCAAATGCAAAAATTTGGTAGACAAATGCATTTATGCAATTAAGAAAATACCACTTAAGAATGACCAGGAAGAGAGTGAAAAAGTGTTGAAGTGAGACAAATTTGATCTTTTTGATGACATCTAGATATTTTGGATTTCTCTTTTCTAATTTTTTTCTAAATGTATAGTGAGATCCTTGCTCTATCGATAATGGAACACCAACATCTCGTTCGCTATTATCAGGTGTAAAAAAAAGCTAATCCTTCTACTCTTGTTGCCATACACTTAGATTGCACTCATAATATATATAATCTCAACTCCTATCTTAACTATTAATAATCCACTTTTGCAGGCATGGATTGAGGAAGGCTATATAGATGAAAAATCACAAAGCGACCAAGATTTGTCATCCTCAGATGATTCAGACAAACCGACTGCAACATTATATATTCAAATGGAGTTCTGCCCCTCGTAAGCATTTCTATTGGGAAAAATTACACTCATAGTCTTTAAAGTTTGTCTCTCCTATCAATTCAATTTTTGTGATTTCTAATTGCATCAATTTTAGTTTTTAAAAAATTTCACTCTCTATAAATAGAACACCTATGTGAAAATTGAATTGAAATCAATGGGTAAAATAGTGTTTATTCACTCTTTTTTTAAAAGAACAATAAAATTGAGGGGTTGTCAGCCAATTTGATGGTCAATTCCCCTTTCAATATATTATTTTTTTCTCGTTGATTTCTATTCTACTTCGTAAAATGTTATTAATCGAATTAAATTAACACAATAAACAATTAAGGGACAACATTAATACAATAAAAATTATAAAGATCAAATTAAATCCACATGGAAAAATTATAGTCATATTTGCATCTTTTTAATGTATAATAGTAGTTGGTTGTAGCAAGACTTGGGGGGTCAATTTAATTTTGGAAAAAGAATAGTTGACAATATAGGTTGGATTTCTATTTTTTACATGAAATAGAGAATTAAAATTAGTAAGATCTCTATTTTCAACTACTTAATTTATTGTATTTAATTTTTTTGGTACCATGGAAACTGGACATCAACACAAAAGCGGAAGGGGCAACATTACTTTTGAATATTTGCCAACCATAAGTTTAGAGACTAAAGACTGCATCAAAATGTGAACATCCTTGTTGTGTCATTGTTTAATACCATTTACATATACAAAATCTCTGTGCCCAAGGGAGACTTGGGCTCCATTTGGTCTTGAAAATCCTAAGTGATTCGTGATTAGATCAAGATTAAAATATTCCAATTCCTAATTATTCAAAACACACAATCTAAATCATCAAACACTTATGAAAGTGATTTAGATTGTTGTTTTCGGAATAAACAATAAATCGATACAAATAATTTTTACGTGGAAAAACCACAATTGAAGAACCTTCAATTGTAATAAAAAACCACGAGCGAAACGCCATTAATCAATCTACTACTGAAGAAAGAAAGATTACAAAGATAACACACAAATTACCCAACTCAGTCAATTTGTCTTCAAACCTTCTGTAACTCTTTCACCACGCCTTTGTCTCGGAACTGATTAGTCTGAAGTTGAATCCACAACTTCACTTGTCGAATCAACGACTACGTATAGGATCAAACTCCTTTGAAACTCTACGTTTAAATATTTGGAATCCACCGAAGAATAACACTCTTGTATGTATTCGATCAACCTCCTTGATATGTGCTTCTCAATTCATGAGTTTAATACTCATTCAATTTTATCAAGGAAAACTCACCAAAAACCCCCCAGAAGAAAACCCTAGAAAACCTCAAAGTAGATCTAAAAAGTAATCCTAGTTTAGGAGAGAAACAACTACTTATAGAGATCTAGAATTTTGAAGCTTGCTCGAGCGAAGCTTCTCTCGCTCGAGCGAGAACCTTAACTCGCGTGATTTCCATAAGTGCCTTCGCTCGAGCCACGAAACCTTCGCTCGAGTGAGAAATAAACTCTTTCAAGTATATATGCAGACGCAGTTCTTCGCTCGAGCGCACATTTATCTCTTTCAAGTTTTAGACAGACGCAGTCCTTCGCTCGAGCGAGGAAGACAAAATAGTAAGGAAATATTTATAACTCAATTAACAAAGTTGTTCGCGAGATTGACAAGAACAAGGGACCTAACAATCTCCCCTTTGTCAATACCCAGACAAAACATTCTAACACAATTTCCTAAATACATGCACTAGCTAAAACAATTACAACTCAAGAAATTAGCTAAAACACATGAACTAGCTAAACAATTACAACTCAATGAAAACCAATTATGAAACCAATCTTGATGAACAACCAATCTGCACAAAATAAACTTGGAGAGAATTTGTTATGGAACATAATAAACCATCAAGACATCATCATATAGTCCAAAAAAAAAAAAAAACTAATCCAGTGCAATCTGTAAAGAAACATCATGAGTAGACACAAACATCTATCCCAAAAACATGTAAACATCATGAGTATGAGTATCCCATATACATCATATACATCACCAAAAAAAAAAAAAAATGAACCTTGCCTGCAAAAACATATGAGTACCACAAAGATATATATCCCTCAAAAACATAATACTCCCTTTTTTTGTTCGGGAGTAACCCAAAAACAACCATAGACACCATAATCAAAACAAGCCAAGTAAAGAACCAAAACTGTCCAGAAAAAAACTGTGCAAAAACAACCATAGTCCAAAAACTAGGAAGGAAGAGGTGGGGAATGCCGCATCTGAAGCATAGACAGGATCTGAGCAAGTATGGTACTCTGCTGGTCAAGGCGGCCATCAAGGGAATGGAGTCGGGCATCCAACTGATCAAGGCGACGAGTGACAGACTGCTCAAACATCTGCAGCTGGCCACGAAATAAGCGAGGCCACATCTTAGGTAGATCAGGTACACCAACAGTGGCTATCTCAAATTCCTCCTCCTCTGCAAGGGGATCATCATCACCTGCACCAGAACTCCCAACCCCCGACACACTCCCCCTCATATGGGCTTGACTCTGAGAAACTGTGAGCTTTGTGATGGGTTTTATAGGATGTGCAAACTCATCATCATCAGAAACAGGAATATCAAGAGAAGTGAGAAAACGAGTAAGCAAACACCCATAAGGAAGCCCCAATGACTTTCGATCCTCAAAGACCCAATCATTTTGGAAATAATCACTTCTGAAAGATCAATGAGAAGTCTATGATAAATACAATTCAACACATATCCCTGGTCTTGGGTAATGTGCGAGGAATGGGTGGTGACATGTAGATTCGCACACACAATGATATTCATAAGACGGAACCGAGGAAGCAATTCATTTTGCTGAATGAGTGCCCCAGCAAGCCAAGTCCGGTCAACACCACATAATTCAGACGCAACACGATCAAAATCAACACCGAACCGAGTAAGAAATGGAAAATGAAAATTACCAACTTCAGGAAGATCAAGAAAAACTCGAAAAACATCACTAGTTATAACTAGAGATTTCTTCCTAACCCAAGTGGTAAAGGAGGCCAAAATTTCTTTTCGAATGAAATAGATGTTGTAATAAAATTCCCGGATAAGACTCAAATTTCATGGCCCTGAAAAATACAACACTTGATCACCGTCCAATGAATCAAATAAGGACCGAATGGTAAGAACCTCAAAAGCACTAGGAAGTACATTTCTTTCTAAATGGACTTTCCGAGTGGCAAACGACTCCCTAAACAACTTAGACTTGTCTTTAGACTCGAATTTGTCAGTGTTAAATGAAGGATGGGAAGCCGTAGTTTTACGACGCTTGGATGATTCAGCCATGTCTAAAACAACCCACAACAGAGCAAGACAAACACAGAATACCCAATAATAGTAAACAGAAAACCCCAAAACAAAAGAGTAGCCAACAAAACACATTAGTCCAACAAGTTAGAAAATCATTTGAACTCATAGCTTTAGCATAAAATAAATGAAATGATAACCAATCAGCAATGTATGAAAACCATTAATGAATGAAAACATCAAAGTATGGAGCCAGGCATGAAAACCAGTTATAGTATGTGAAGAGAGTAAATCAGCAACTTAATGAAAACAGATCACATTCTCATATATGGCAATATAAAAAAAAATCCCCAATTTGAAACCCTTAACAAAACCTGAATTAAACCCTAGCAAAGAAGCATCGAAAAATGTGGCTAACCAGGAACCCTAGATGCACCAGAGAGACACTAATCCAAGACGAAAAACCAAAAAAACAAACAATAAAGAAGAGCCCTAGCAATAACACAGAGCATATGCATAAATACAAAACAAAACGGAAAGAAAACAAAAAGTAAAAAACAACTTACCAAGAGAACTGAGAATGAGGATAAAGGAACGAATGAAGCCCCAAACAAAAAAAAAAACGAGAGAGACCACAGAAGAGGCCAGTAATAGAGAGCACGAAAACCCTAGGGGAGAGAGAGAGAGAGAGAACACGAAGAATGAGGGAAAAAAATGAACTGAAAAGACACAGTTTCAGAATTTGAACCTTGACAGGTCGCTCGAGCGAATACTTTCTCGCTCGAGCGAGGACAAAAATGCACAAGGGTTCGCTTAAGCCAAGAACTTGTCGCTCGAGCCAAAAACACATGCTCTCAGGTCTAACTCAGTAGCAGAAGCTTGAGTGAGGAATCTGTCGCTCGAGCGAAGAAGGAAAAAAACAAAACCCAAAGAACACTTTTTTTTTAAAAAAAATATATAAAAAAATACTCAATATCATGAAGCGAGACCTAGAACACAAGTAAATGATCACATTTAGCCAAAATTGATACTAAGATGAAATAATCCGCACATCATGAAACCTGTAAGCTTGCAATGTGAAAAAAATGACACTTGCAATCACGAGCAAAGTAGAAAAAATCTAATCAATGATCATAAGCTTCATGAGAATGTATAGCTCAAAATCCAACATGAGATCTCACAAAATGAAGATGTGTGTGTGCAGTCCTTGTGAGGCCACTGAGCTAGAGTTAATCCTCGTAGTGATCGGATGGCTAGACATCCACCAAGAGGAACTAAACATCACAGAGAAAAGTCAAACCACTAGGAATCACGAGGTATTTGTTGAGTAAATGCGGAGGCTCCCCCTCAATCAATGAGTCCTTTATTTTTCATTTTTTTCAATTTTTTCTTTCTTGTGGGCACTGACTGGTGACATTCACGCTCAAGAGTATGGAAACCAAACCAGAGAAGAATGAAATAAAAAAGGATAGCCTGGTTGGTGCCTCTGAGGTAGCCTTTTCCTAATGCCTGGACTTCAAGGAACTGAGGGAGAAACCGTGGAAGTGAAAAATGATGGTAGATGGTTAAGAGACTCAACATTAACTATGATATACTAGTATCGGTCAATTCCACTGTAAAAGTACAAGAAACACTGTTAGTGGTCCACAGAGAACTTTGATCACTTATGTAGAAACCCCTGCAACAATTTATCTCAAGGATGTGTACAGAATGAGATCATGAAGTTAATGAGCGTGGGCATTCAAAATGAGCTATGAACAATGAACAATGTGATCTTGTAAGCAGCATGAGTAGTGTACATATAAAGTTGGATGCAAGACAAACAGAAATCAATGACAATGAGATTATAGCATCCAAACACACATAAAGCTAAACACTCACACCTACTCAAGGAACATGTAACACTCTAGTGATCGAGCATGACACCCAAGGTCTTTCTAAGGAACTCAAACCGAAGAAGATCAAGGGGTTTTGTAAAAATATCATCTTTTTGATGCTCAGTGGGAACATGCTCAAGAACAACAAGGCCCTCTTCCACTAACTCTCGAATAAAATGATGACGAATGTCAATGTGTTTGGTGCGAGAGTGTTGGATAGGATTTTTTGAAATGTTTATGGCACTTGTGTTATCATAGAAAAGTGTGAGAGTGTTCTGTTCTATCCCATAATCATGAAGCATTTGCCTCATCCATAGCATTTGTGCACAATAATTCCTTGCAGCTATATACGCAGCCTCAGCAGTCGAAAGAGAGATGGCATTTTGCTTTTTACTATGCCAGGAAACCAGATTATTCCCAAGGTAAAAACACCCCCCGGATGTACTCTTTCTATCATTAGCACACCCTATCCAGTCGGCATCAGAAAAACCAGTAATTTTAGCTGTAGTATCAGTAGAAAACCAAACCCCATACCCTAATGTCCCATTCACATATTTGATGATGCGTTTGACCACAAGAAGATGAGACTCTTTAGGACTAGCTTGGTAACGAGCACAAACACCTACACTGAAGGAAATATCAAGACGACTGGTTGTGAGGTAAAGAAGACTCCCTATCATACTCCTATAAAGGATAGGATCAACATCTATACCAGAGAAATCTTTGGAAAGGTAAAGACTGGAGCTCATGAGAGTGCGTGCATGTTTGGCAGACTCAAGACCAAACTTTGACATAAGATTTTTAACATATTTAGTCTGAGAAACAAACATACCCGAAGGAGACTATTTAATTTGAAGACCCAAGAAATAAGACAACTCTCCCATCATGCTCATCTCAAACTCATGTGTCATGCAATCCGAAAAATATTTCACAAGATGGTCAGCAGTGGATCCAAACACAATATCATCAACATAAATCTGAGCAACAAGAATATGAGACTTAGTATGTTTCACAAATAGAGTCTTATCCACACTACCCCTTTGAAAGTCATCATCAAGAAGAAAGGTAATAAGTCTATCATACCAAGCCCGAGGGGCTTGTTTCAACCCATACAAAGCCTTGTGCAACTTGTAGACATGGTTTGGACATTTAGGGTCCTCAAACCCTTTTGGTTGCTCAACATATGCCTCTTCTTTCAAGTACCCATTCAGAAAAGCACTTTTCACATCCATCTGAAACAATTTAAAACCAAGAAAACATGCAACACCAAGTAAAATATGAATAGATTCGATACGTGCAACTGGGGCAAACGTCTCATAATAGTCAACACCCTCTACTTGTGTGTAGCCTTGAGCAACCAACTTGGCTTTATTCCTAACCACAATACCATTCTCATCAGATTTATTTTTAAAGATCCACTTGGTACCTATCACATTCATGTTTCTAGGTCTGGGAACTAGAGTCCAAACATTGTTACGTTCAAATTGACCTAATTCTTCATGCATAGCATTGACCCAACTATCATCTAGCAAGGCCTCTTTAAAATTCTTAGGTTCAATTAAAGAAACATAACACATATGTGATACCTCATCCCGAATCTGTCTTTGGGTTTTCATTCGATCCGATACACTTCCAATCACCTGTTGAGTTGGATGATTCAGTTTCACCCTTGCTGATAGTTCGAACTTAGGACTTGTAGTGACAGAAGCATCAGGAGTGATGTCTCTTTGTGCACTCTTTGGACTTGAACTTACCTGTGAGGATGGTGCTGTCACAACTTCTTGTGCTTGGACCTCAGCTTCTCTTTGACTTTGTGGTTCAGTATCCAGGATTGGAGACACACCATTGTCATCCTCATTTGTTGCTAGAGTAGGTGAACATGTGTCATCTATAACCACATTGATTGATTCCATTAAAGAGGAAGTTCGCAGGTTATAGACTCGAAAAGCCCTACTAGTGGTTAAATAGCCTAGAAAAATACCTTCATCACTTCGGGAGTCAAATTTTTCCAAAGGCTCTCTATCTTTGAAAATGTAACACTTACTCCCAAAAGTTTTGAAGTATTTTATATTAGGTTTCAATCCCTTCCACAATTCATATGGAGTTTGTAAAGTGACGGGCCTTAAATACACGCGATTTATGACATAAACAGCAGTATTTTGGGCTTCAGCCCAAAACTTTGGTGGAAGTTTCTTACTAAGGAGCATGACCCTAGCCATTTCTTGAACAACTCTGTTCTTCCTCTCAACCACTCCATTTTGTTGTGGAGTAATAGGTGCAGAAAATTCATGCTGAATTCCATGCATATCACAAAAATTCGAAAACGAACTATTTTCAAACTCTCGACCATGATCAATTCGGATTCTTATGATACGCCCAGTGGAAACACCCTGTTCATTTTGGATTTTAAGGACTAAGGCCTGGAAAGCATCAAACGTATCAGATTTTTCCCTTAAAAAATTTACCCACGAAAATCGAGTAAAATCATCAACAGTTAAAAAAATGTATTTTTTACCTCCGATGCTTTCAGTGCGAGTAGGTCCGATTAAGTCCATGTGAACCAATTCAAGAGGACGTTTGGTTGTAAAGCTATTCACCTTTTTATGAGGGGCACGGGTTTGCTTTCCAAGTTGACATGGTCCACACACATGGTTCAGATTCTTACCTAGTTTAGGTACTCCTCTCACAAGCTCTTTGTTGGCTATCTTAGTTAGGTCTTTAAAATTCATATGACCTAATCTTTGATGCCGTAAATCAATGTTACGTATGATGGCAGAGTGACAAGTGAGATCATTAGTAGTAACAATCTCATAGCAGTTATCAGATGTGCGAATTCCATGCAAGACAGTGTTTCCCTTTTTATCCAAAATTTCACATTTATTTTTTGAAAACAATACTTCATGATGGGAATCACACATTTGACTAATGCTCAAAAGATTTGCTTTAAGACCATCAACAAGTAAGGCATTTTCAAGCTTGGGAAGACCAGCAACACTTATAGAGCCCTTACCAATGACTTTAAAAGTGCCGCTATCTCCAAAGGTAACAATTCCTCCTTCATATTTTTCAAGGGAGGTAAAGTAGGATTTGTTACCGGACATGTGACGAGAGCACCCACTATCAAAATAGCACATGTGTGAGTTACGTGCTTTTAGAGCAGTGTGAACAACTAAAGAAGTCAAATCATTTTTTCTCACCCAAATCTTTTGGTCTTAACAAAATCAGGTCTAGTGGTCTTGGTAAATGTTTTGGCGTTGTGAACACCTTCATGAATCTTGGTATTCCACCTAGACATGTAAGGTTGTCTCCTAACCCAAAAAGTATTCGAATTTCTACTCTTTTGAGACACCTTACCAAACAATTCAAAGCAATAAGGACGAATGTGACCATACCTACCATAGTGATGACAAATAAAAACAGGTTTTACCTCCCGTTTGTTGATCTTACCCCCTTTAGATAGATGAAGAGAGGGATCACTCTGGTTTACCTTCAACTTTCCCTTTGCTTGAGTCTTTAGGTCATGTGAAGTAGAGGTCTGTCCCTTGTGAGCTGTCGCACCATAGGCTAGCCCATTTTTGTCACAACCCATTTGTTGAGACCCGAGAATGTCTTCTAAAGATTTGGAACCGTTGTTCCACATAGCAATTGTGGCTCTAGCAATACAGAGTTCTTAATCTTTCTGACAGACTATCTCTTCCAATGTGGCTTGTGACATCTCAAGACTTTCAAGCTTCTCTTCATATGTGGAATAAACTTTCAGAAGTTCATTCCTTTCAGTTTCATAGGACAGAAGTTTTCTACATAGGTCTTGCCTGTCACTTGAGATCCTGATGACATTCTGCTTTGCTGCTGCAAGTTCTCCTTTTAGCTTGACATTCTCGCTTTCACATGCTTTGAGCTTGAGAGTGAGTTTGTCATTGATTTTAGACAGATTCAGAGATTCATCATAAAGCATTTCGTAAGCTTGTTGTAGATCATCACCAGTAATCTCATCATTGTTTTCAGATGTTTCATCATCATTTTTTTGCTCCTCATTCTTCTTGACCTCATCCAGTCGAGCAACTAAGGCAGAAAAGTTGCTGGATGGTGGTGAAGGTGAATCTCCTCTTTCATGAAATTGGCTCAGAATTTCTCATGCATCTTTAGCTTTTGTGCAGTGAGCAACCCATTGCTGTTTTTCATCAGAAATTGCTCCATGAATAGTAATCAGGGCTCTCTGATTGATTGGATTGTCAGCACTTTCTGTATCTTCTTCAATGGCTTGCCAGCCTTCTGGGTCAAAAGCTCTAAAAAACGCCCTCATTCTGATCTTCCAATATAGGTAGTTACTCCTATCAAAGGTGGGAGCATGATGCAGGTTCTGACCATGAGCCAATTCCACTGGCTTTGGAAGAGGTTGAGTGAAAGTGGACCAAAATGCCATGAAAGCACTGTTATCGTCTTCACCGGATTCAAGTTCTTTGGGTTCTTGCTCCGACCCACTTTCATCATCCCAAGTCATAGTGTAAACTTTCTTTCGATTCTTTTTCGAAGGGCATTCAAGGGCAATATGACCAAACCCTTGACATTCATAACACTTGACCCCTTGCCCCTTTACAATCTTCTGTTCAGTTTTTTGAGCAAGTTTTGGTGGAAAAGTTTTAGGTTTTTCATTACTTTTTTCTTTTGAGATAGGGTCTCTGAAATTAGGCTTCTTTTTCTTCAATTTTTTTTTAAACTGTTTAGTAAACATAGTCGTCATCTCAGACTCTAAATCAAACTCAGTCTCCAGAGTTTTTGTAGTCTCGTGAGCACTAGTGAAAGCCACACTATCTTTTGTTTTTTCTTAGAAATCTGGTGGGCTTCATAAGTATGCAAATTTCCAACCAACTGATCAAGCTTGAGGGTATCAACATTCTAAGCCTCCTCAATAGCTGTCACTTTTGATTGAAACCTCTTGGGTAATGACCTCAAAATTTTTCCAACAACTTTAGCTTCAGGGATTTTTTCACCGAGTGTGAAACAGGAATTCACGATATCACTAAGTTTTGCATAGAAATCATCAAACGTCTCATCATTGTGCATAAAAAGGGTTTTAAAGGCGGATGTGAGACGTTGAAGTTTTGACCTTTTGACAAAAGTAGTACCTTCGTGAATCGTTTCAAGAATGTCCCAAGCCTCTTTTGCTACCTCACACGTGCAGATATGACGAAACTCTTGAGGTGTGACGGAGCAAAAGAGGGAGTTAAGAGCCTTACTGTTCTAACTCGAGTTTTGGTAATCAGTTGTGTCCCATTTATCAGGGGGTTTAGAAATATCAACATCATCAATGGTGACAATAGGTTCACTCCACCCATAGATCACGCAGTGCCAAACTTTCTCATCGATGGATTTTAAAAACACTCTCATACGAGCTTTCCAATAAGAATAGTTTGTATCATCGAGTAAAGGAGGTCTATGGGTCGAGTTACCTTCACGAATAGAATCCATATCACTAGTCACACAAAATCACACTCCTATAGTTTTGATAAAAACAAAGAGTGACCTGCTCTGATACCAATTGAAAATCTTAAGTGATTCGTGATTAGATCAAGATTAAAATATTCCAATTCCCAATTATTCAAAACACACAATCTAAATCATCAAGTACTTACGAAAGTGATTTAGATTGTTGTTTTCGGAATAAATCGACACAAACGATTTTTACGTGGAAAAACCACAATTGAAGAACCTTCAATTGTAATAAAAAATCACGGGCGAAACGCCACTAATCAATCCACTACTGAAGAAAGAAAGATTACAAAGATAACACACAAATTACCCAACTCAATCAATTTGTCTTCAAACTTTCTGTAACTCTTTCACCACGCCTTCGTCTCGGAACTGATTAATTTGAAGTTGAATCCACAACTTCACTTGTCGAATCAACGACTACGTACATGATCAAATTCCTTTGAAACTCTACGTTTGAATATTCGGAATCCACCGAAGAATAACACTTTTGTATGTATTCGATCAACCTCTTTGATATGTGCTTCTCAATTCATGAGTTTAATACTCATTCAATTTTATCAAGGAAAACTCACCAAAAACCTCCCAAAAGAAAACCTTAGAAAACCTCAAAGTAGATCTGAAAAGTAATCCTAGTTTTGGAGAGAAACAATTACTTATAGAGATCCAAAATTTTGAAGCTCGCTCGAGCGAAGCTTCTCTCGCTCAAGCGAGAACCTTAACTCGCATGATTTCCATAATTGCCTTCGCTCAAACCACAAAACCTTCGCTCGAGCGAGAAATAAACTCTTTCAGGTATATATGCAGATGCAGTTCTTCGCTCGAGCTACACCGGCTTCGCTCGAGTGCACATTCATCTCTTTCAGGTTTTAGCCAGACGCAGTCCATCGCTCGAGCGAGGAAGACAAAACAGTAAGGAAATATTTACAACTCAGTTAACAAAGTTATTCGCGGGATTGACAAGAACAAGAGACCTAACAGGTTTCACCAAAAAAATTATATTTGTTGGCTATATGCTGAAATCATTTTGGACTTGTTTGTAGTTCTTTCATTCTGGATTTGCCAAACTAGTTTCATGGTGGTGCTACTAGGATGTAACTGTATAAATTATGCCGCAGGTGCCATATTTATATGTGCGCACGAATGTATGATTTTGTCCACTACAAAAAAAAATACCTTTGGCGACTAAATTTTTAGTCGCCAAAGGTCCCATTTTAGTCGCCAAATGTCAAAATTCGACTTTCCCCGACTAAAAGCTTTAGTCGCCCATCTTGTCGCCAAAACATGGTCGCGGATGCCTTTGGCGACTAAAAAACTGTTAGTCGCCAAATCTTTGTGTCTTCGCCAAATGCAATTTCATTTTTGGAAACTTTACATTTGGCGACTAAACTTTAGTCGCCAATAGTATTTTTTTTTTAATTATTGACACCTTTCATGACTAAACTTTTCGTCAGCTAAAGCATACCTTTACTAAAGAGTTTAGTCGCCAAAACCGTTTTCAAACAAAAAAAAAAAAGAATTGCCTCTGCTCCCAAGGTTTGAACCCACAACGCCCCACTCCCAACACAACGCCCCAACACTTCGACCTCCACTACGCCACTACCATATCACATGATTATTATTGCAACATATATTATTTATATACTACTTTTCGTATTAATAGAAAATTATATATATAAAAATAATTATTTTTATTTAATATTCATTTGTGTTAAAAATAAATTATTTATTAAAAAAAATATGATAGTACTTTCGGCGACTAAATGTGAATTTTAGTCGCCAATTCTTCATTTTTTGGCTACTAATTTATTTTCTGTCGCTAAAAGAATTCAATTCCGCCTAAGGATAGCACCTTTGGCGACTAAACTAAATTTTAGTCGCCAAAACCTCAACTTTGGGCGACGAAACTATATTTTAGTCGCCAATTCTTGATTTTTAGCTACTAATTTTTTTTTTGTAGCCAAAAAACTTCGCTTTCAGCGACCAAAGAGTTTTTAGTCGGCAAAACTCCTGGAATCGGCGACGAAATTCAGATTTAGTCGCCAAATCCGCACATTTGGCTACTAAATAATTTTAGTCGCGAAAAACTGCGACTTTTGGCTACTAAACAATCTTTGGTCGCTAAAAAGCCCACATTTGGCGACTAAACTGCCTTTTAGTCGCCAAAACCGTTACATTTGGCGACTAAACTGTTTTAGTCGGGAAAAGTTATCAATTTTGGCAACCAATTCGATTTTAGTCGCCATTTCTACAAGTTTCAGCGACGAAAATTCAAGTTTTAGTCGCGAAAAGCGCTTTTTCTTGTAGTGGTCGATGGTGTTATTTAACAAAATATATATTTTTTGACTTTTATTTTAATTTCTGATATTTTCTTTTAAAGAGATTATCATCTTCTCTCATCAGAGTTGTAATTCAATTGGCTTCCATGTGATTCGGTAGTCTCTTCTTTGATAGCGTCTTAGGCCAGGGAATTTCATTCCTTCAGTTCCTACTTTCATTTGCCATAGAGCAATATGCTGTGAAAGTCAACTCAGCTTACAATGTTTTTTATTCACAAGCATCGCACGTGTCATACTTTTAAAGTGGTGCTTTAAAAATATATATAATATTATATTTATTTGTTTGTATAACTTTTTTTTTTTTTTTTTCTCATGAATTTCGTGTAAATTGCAGTATAATCGCAATTTGAGCAGGCTTAATCCAAACAATCCGATGAAGAATCAAAAAAGCACAAAATTTGAGGTCTAACAATATATATAATCTTTTTTTTTTTTTAAAATTAATAGGCTTTTTTTGTGTTTTGTTTTGTTTTTTGTTCTTATTTATTTATTATCATTCTCTTCATTTTGTGTCATCTGTAAAAGTAGATAATAATAATCAAGAAGATATTACAATGTGTACTCTCAAAAAAGTACATATGGTATGTCTTTCATAACTTTTTTTTTTCATTGAAAAATGTCATAACAAAATCTTAAAATGTCATAACAAAAATTACAAAATATTATAACATTATCATCCTTAATTTTAAGATACACATCATAAATTCACTATTTATAACTTTATTATAAAATGTCATAATACAAATTATAAATAATCATAACATTCATCATAAAAAAATCATAATTTATTATGATGTGCACCATTTAAACAGATGCACCATTTAAACAGGTGCACATCGTCAATTTCTCCTAATAATCATGTTGTTTAACCCCTTCTCAAAAGTTGCATGGCACTTTTGTCTCATTATAATGAAAAGAAAGAAGAAAAGAAACAAACATTTCTCTAATAAATAATTCTTTATTGCCATAAAAAAATAAAAAATAAAATAAAAGTAATTTCAATTCCTTCGCATTTTCCTTTGTGACGTCAAAGATAAAATCTATAGTATAAGATACAAAATATTAGTTCCAATGTTTTGAATTTCAAAAACGATTTTTGAGTATTTTATTTTTTATATTTTTCTGTCATTCACTAAATACACCCCAAAAAAAAAAAAAAAAAATAAAAAAATTAGTGCATTTTCATATCTTTCGTATTTTAAATTATATTTTTAAAGATTTGCCCACTGATATTTTACTTTTTTTTTTTTTTTGAGAACCAATATTTTACTTTTTAAGTATATCTAAAAAATAAAATAATTAAAATATAACAAAGTTCACCAAAGATGACAAAATACAAAAAATAAAAAACTTAAAACTATATTTGAAAACTAAAATCAAACAAAGTGATTAAAAAATAATTATACGTAAATCTTTTTTATGCAGGTGTACACAATCCCTCTAATTCATATAAATCTCATCCAAAATAATATGAAAGTGATAATTTTAAAATTATAAATTATAATGTGGGATGTATTATTTTTAAATAAATAAACCATAAAAACCACATTACTCTAGTCCACGGCAGGAGCCGTCCAGGCAAACGGAGGGCTGCATCATATAGTCAATAAAACAAACACCACCATTTGCAATATAATCTGCCTAAACTTCCACCATAAAATCCAAAGAGCATACTAGAATAGAAAGTTTAATTGATTACATCTAGTTTCCAGTACGTGACAGGTGAGAGGAAAAAAAACAAACGAACAAACAAAAAAAAAAAACCACAGGCAGAGCACATTGAGAATGAGACTGCTGAATCATAACTTCAACATTATTAAAATCTGTAACCTGTTGATGTTGTGCGACATGATAGTGTAGCAAGCCAAAATTTGCAAAGGCAGAATGTTGGATTGATCCCTTGCACCAGCCCATGGGACTTGCCAAATATACGTTTGGAATCAATCTCCACAAAATACAACGATGTGAGGAAGCCAATAGTGCTGGTAGATATCATGATCGCAATGGCCATGATCAATGAATACCCAAGATAAAGTATAGCCGATGCAGGCCCATTCAAGCCCTTAAGGTCAAAAACCAAGTAATTGACCGAGAAGAGGAACACATAAAGAGCAACGGAACCTGATGCATAGAATGCTTTCCACCACCACTGCCAATCCTCAGCACAGAGATGCATGTAGGTAAGGACCACAGATACGTCTGCGCAAACGATAACCAATAACAAGAAGACAACAAGCAGGAATCTAAAGACATAATAGAACCTCCTGAGCCAGATGCTAGAGAGGATGAAGAAAAGTTCAATGAATATGGTTCCAAATGAAAGGGTCCCGGCCCCAAGAACCAGAAGCCATGACGGATATTTACGTGCAGGGATCTCTCTTGGTATCTCGCTGGTTCGTGTAGGATACTGAATAGGCTCAGCTTGTGTTCCTAAGAAACCTACCAGAAGGGTGTGCGGCATTGAAATGCAGAACCAGAGAGACACGGGGAATAAAATAAAGAGAAATGGGAATTGCACCAGTGCTTTTGCTACCCGAGAGAACAAAATTCAGCACAGTGAGAACAACAAAACAAATTCCAGGGAAGAAGCATGCAACCGACCAGGCAACTGACTTCCAACCATCTGAAGTTCCCTTGATTGTTATCCACAAGCGTACACTAGCATAACCACCAAGAGTCCCCCGGAAAAGATAAAAAATTGTCATACCCGTCAAAAACATTCCTCGAGAAGCTGGTGATTTGGTTCTCTGAACACATCGCTCACAACAAACCTCCAGCCTGAAAGCTGCTTGTTCATCTGTACTTGAGCTTTTTCGTCCAATCCCTCGTACATTGTCAAATCGCCTCTGACTGTCCGTAAACATATAACAAAAACAATACCAGCTAAGAAAATGATCACCATTAGCGAATTTAGGATGGAGAACCAGTGGACTTGAGCACCTTCCATCTGCAGGTAAGCATCGCTCTTCACAAATTCGACATCATAAGTGATTGACACTCTCTCTTGCTCTCTTATTATCTGAGATTTGTCAAGTTCCGACGGGCAGTTTACAGAGATATTGTCATACTCATACATATGGAATTTTGACATCGCTTTGGGGTCATATTTGACACTGCAGGGGACAACCTCAAAACCGGCTATCTCATATCCAGAAGGCTGCATCTTCTCAACTTCTGGAATTACACCCATACCCTCTTCCCCAGTACCAATTATCAGCACACCTGCCCCTTCATACTCATGAACCAAAACCCTGAACTTGAGGTGATTGATGATGTAATCTTCATTACTATTTGGCAGTGCATACCCAACAGGAAACCCAGTCCATTGAATCTTAATTCCATTTTGTTGAGCAAACCTCATGGCAGGCAAATTATCCAAAATCATATTTACTTGATACAGATCACGAGTTCTCTGTTTCAATAGCTTTACCTCATGCTCACTTAATGGGCTTATGGTGCAGAGGAATACAGATTCATTGACGTTCAAACGAAATCGGTCCGGAGAGTTGAGAATCTGGTCTCCCATGAGGAGTTGTCCAAGATTCTCTGCACTTTTCTTTATTCCCATATGGGGTTTGCAGTACGGGAGGCTGTAATAGCTGAAGGGAAGCACAGTGTAAATAGAGGTCAATGAATTAACTTTAGCATATATTTCTTCGCCTGTTGAATATGTATGCATGTAGTTTTCCGAAAGATAAAAGCCATTGCAGGCATGTGAAACAAGAACTGTATAGATGAAAGCTACCCAATATGCCCTTTTGGGGATCAAATTACAAGCCATTGAGTTTGAAAAAGAAACACAGAGCAGTTCCCTCAAAACTATTCTTAGTCTAAGCTACGGTCGAAGGCTTACTCAACATCCAATCTGCAGAAGTGAAATCTTCATGTCAGTCTTAGAAATTGATCTAACAAGTAAGAAGGTATCCAACCATCCCTTCCCAGAGAAAATATACAATCAATTGGCTTTATGGAAGAAGAAAAGAACAAGTAAAAGAAAAAAAACCTTATTACCTTCAGGGAATAGGCTTGCCTCGGGTCCATAACTCGGACAGGAAGGTGTTGTTTGGATCTGTGTAGTCCACCACATGTCCTGTTTTAATAATTCAAGCCGTGTGTGTATATCGTCCATGAAAAAAATGAACAAATTCCGATTATCAGATAGATCTAATTTTTATCATAAACAATATACACGAAAGGGAGTTACAAAATAAACCATTCAAGTTATCAAAACCAAACCTGTGGTCGGCGCTACATACAGTACCTTCCGGGATATTGGAGTTTCTCTTACACGGCCACCTCAGTTGTTTTGTGACAATGTCAGTGCTCTTCATTTGTCGGTCAATCCCATGTTTCACGCTCGTACTAAACACATTGAGCTCGAATACATTTTGTCCGAGAGAAAGTTGCATGGGGCATCTCACCACTCGTTACATACCCTCGTCCGCTCAACCAGCAGATCTGTTTGCGAAGGCCCTGCCTAAAATCAGTTTCACATCTTTTCAAACCAAGTTGGGTGTCCATGAACCCTCCCACTCCAACTTTCGGGGGTGTTAAGGAAAGCACATCTCATGGCACAACAGATTGGAAAAAATATGAACAGGAAATCACTGACAATACTTCATAATTTTAGGACTCATTTTCAGGCATGAATCATGGGCTTTAACATAATTTTAGGACTCATTTTCAGTCATAAATCATGGGTTTTAAAGCTGTAACTCTCGCATAAACTTAGCAACTCCTGGTGTATATATTATGTACAGGAACATAATGAAAAGGTACGCTTCCTCTACACAGAAACAGTGAAGCTTCTCACAAGGGTGCTTTTTTCACCGAGTATGACATACAAACACATAGATATAAATTTTGTGTAGTTATATAGAGTGGCTGTGATTGATTTTACAATTAGAAAGACAACTGATTTCTTTGTCAATTTCTTGGATAGGGTAAAATTCTTGATGAAGTACTTGTGTCCTCAGAGAATTAGATTTGTGTTTACTTTGAGAGTAAACAATCTTATTTGATTTTGTTTAGTTCTGATTTTGTTTCGTTCTGATTTTGTCTTAGGATTTTAAAATCCAAAATAAATAAATAAATAAATTGTTATGTTCTGATTAAGGGTTCAGGATTTTGCTTTTTTTATATTCTCTCATTGTTTGACAGTGCTTCGATTGGTGATTACTTTTTTTTTTTTTTAATGTCCTTTTTGCAGAATATCATATGCATTGAATCATATGATTGTGTTATTTCAAATTATTAATTTCTTTTAGAGTATGGTGGGTCATTGACTAATTCTATACATTTGGTTGGACCATAATCGATTACTTTTGAAAGTTTCTGGATATCTGTGTTGATTTCTTGAATAGAATATGGTTCTTGACAATGTACTCGTTTCCTTACTGGAGCATATGTTTTTGTTGTTGCTTAAAAAAATGCAATCAAAATCTTTGTATGTCTGGACACAACTTCGCTTCAAGTTATGAATCATGTTTGTGGTGATTAGTGCTTGGAATTTATGCAATTGGTAAACACATAAGCTCTTTTTTTTTTTCCCTTTTTTTGTCCTTAGTCTCGAGCGATTGTTTTTCATTTGACACAGTATAATTATATCTTCACTTCAAGAAATGCTATTAAACTTGTTACTGTCTACATGGAAGACTGAATCCTGCTACTTTTCCAAACTTCCCCCTTTTGTTTGGGAACCACTGTTGAATATAAAAACTAGAATATTATGTTTAGAATAGGAATTAGAATATTTTAATGTTGATTGTAGGAATTTCTCTTCTTGTTTATATTGTTTATTAATTGTATAATGAATATGATATATATACATCACCTCTACCTCATTCAAAGGTAAGTCAAACCATTGTTTTCATCTTTTTTGGTATCAGAACTACGTTCAGAAACCCTAGCCCTTCTCCTTCCTCCTTGCTGCCATTACCCAGCCACTACCCAACTTGTTCTTCCCCTTCTTTCATCTTCCTTAGGTGCCGACAGCCCCTCCAAGCCCCTCTACACCACCCGTCAGCCTCACCCCTCGCTTCTACACCACCTAACAGCCCCTACTAGCCCCTCTACACCACTCAAAAGCCCTTACCCAACTGTCATAGACCCTCGGTAGGTGGTTTCAGCCCTGCCAAGGTCACTGTTTGCTGCAGACTTTATTGGCCTTAGGTGTCGACAATCTGTTTAGGGTAGTTTAGGCCCTCTTTTTCCCTTTCCAAGGTATAGTGCTGATGTGTTAAGCATTTTTTTGGCTCTTTTTCATTCAGTAGGCTACTGTTTATTCGGTAACATTTATCGGATTAGCTGTTGAGTTTTTTCAGCTTGTCGTATTTTTTTCTGAATTGTGTTGCTATGTGTATTTCACCATTACTGAGATACCTCCTAATGTTATTTTTGATATGTCCACCAAGCTTGTCCTAATTAGTTCTGATTTTTCTTTTTCTCATCACACCTGTTCATCGTATTACGAGTGTGTGGTGTTGAATGGCCGCCTAGAGTCGCTCCCTTAAACTCTATTTAGAGGGAAAGGGCAAAGCTCACTAGCTCCTATCTTCTACTACCCAGCCTGCTGCGACAGATCCTACACGTGCCCAATGGGATATTGATAATTGTACTATTTTGGGATGGATGTTCAACTCCATCGAGGATTGTATTTATTACATGTTTCTCTATTGTGACACAATTCCTAGCCTATGGCGTGCCTTGTCACAGATGTATGCTTATGCTCATAATGATGTTCGTATCTTTGAGCTCTATTAGGACATTGCTCGTGCCTCCCAGTCTGCCTTGGGTCTTTTTGTGCCAAAGTTCTTTGCATATCTTCAAGCCCGTTGGAAAGAATTGGCTCAATATAAGCTGTTGACTGAGTTACCAGCAGATGCTGCCTCTCTTCATGTCCAAATGCCTTACTCGCCAGCACACCTACCAGTTTTTGATGGGTTTAAACTCTAAGTTTGAATATCTTCGAACTCAGATTTTAAACACATCACCCATGTCTTTAATCTATGAGGCCTTTGCCACCATTGATATATTTCCACCTGGTATTCCATTGAAAGTGCAACAAGAGATTAAAATTGGAAAACACATATACTTCTTAAGTGGTAGAGATAATACACCCTAATTATGAAGTTAATAATTTTAGTTATGAATTATACCTGATTTTGTTCAACATTGTTATACTGTGTTAGTGTATTTGCTCTGAATTTGTTGTTGTCATTGAAGATAGGGTTAATATTACATGCACTAATCAATCAATTTCTGAATTTTGGCAGCTTGCTTATGATTTTGCCATTCTGGAGATATGAGCTCTCGTTTGCATACTGATTTTGTGGTGCTTGAAAATCTTGGTACATGGATATTTCAATTTGTCTTCCCTACATTTATCTTCTGTTTATTCTTGTATTCTTGAGAAAAGAGGAACTTGTCCATTGGGTTTCTGACTTTTTTCATTTTATGGCTTCCTTTTATATTTTAAGTTATGGTTTTTGCAAGTGTCATATGAATTTATGGAGTTATTCATAAGAAAATACATGCTTAACTAGATGGGCCCAATTGAAGATGCCTTTTAAGTTTTAAAAACAGAAAGTTGAGCATACTTAGAGAGATCCTCGTCATGTGAATTTTTTTGGAGTTATTGTCCTTGGAGATCTGAAAGTTAAATAATTGTAAATCATTTGCAGGAAAAGGTGGCTTTGGCGAAGTTGTCAAATGCAAAAATTTGGTAGACAAATGCATTTACGCAATTAAGAAAATACCACTTAAGAATGACCAGGAAGAGCGCGAAAAAGCGTTGAAGTGAGATAAATTTGATCTTTTTGATAACATCTAGATATTTTGAATTTCTCTCTTCTAATTTTTTCTAAATGTATAGTGAGGTGCTTGCTCTATCGATAATGGAACATCGACATATCGTTCGCTATTATCAGGTTAAAAAAAATTAATCCTCCTAGTCTTATTGCTATACACTTAGATTGCACTCATAATATATATAATCTCAACTCCTATCTCAACTATTAATAATCCACTTTTGCAGGCATGGATTGAGGAAGGCTATATAGATGGAAAATCACAAAGCGACCAAGATTTGTCATCCTCAGATGATTCAGACAAACCGACTGCAACATTATATATTCAAATGGAGTTCTGCCCCTCGTAAGCATTTCTACTAGGAAAAATTACACTCATAGTCTTTAAAGTTTGTCTCTTGTATCAATTCAATTTTTGTGATTTCTAATTGCATCTATGTGAAAATTGAATTGAAATCAATGGGTAAAATAGTGTTTATTCACTATTTTTTTTAAAAAGAACAATAAAATTGAGGGGTTGTCATCCAATTTGATGGTCAATTCCCCTTTCAATATATTATTTTTTTCTTGTTGATTTCTATTCCACTTCGTAAAATGTTATTAATCGAATTAAATTGACACAATAAACAATTAAGGGACAACATTAATACAATAAAAATTATAAACATCAAATTAAAACCGCATGCAAAAATTATAGTCATATTTGCATCTTTTTAATGTATGATAGTAGTTGCTTGTAGCAAGACTGGAGGGGGGGGGGGGGTCAATTTAATTTTGGAGAAAGAATAGTTGACAATATAGGTTGGATTTCTGTTTTTTACATGAAATAGAGGATTAAAATTAGTAAGATCTCTATTTTCAACTACTCAATTTATTGTATTTAATTTTTTTGGTACTATGGAAACTGGACATCAACACAAAAGGGGAAGGGGCAATATTACTTTTGAATATTTGCCAACCATAAGTTCAGAGACTAACGAGTGGATCAAAATGTGAACATCCTTGTTGTGTCATTATTTAATACCATTTACATATACAAAATCTCTGTGCCCAAGTGAGACTTGGGCTCCATTTGGTTTCAACAAAAAAATTATATTCGTTGGCTATATGCTGAAATCATTTTGGACTTGTGTGTAGTTCTTTTCAAGTTGAATTTTGATAGTCAAAAGTTTGCGATGCAGATTCTCAAAAATGTATGATAGTAGTTTAACTATTAGTTTAGTTGATGTTTCTTTATGTGCCATGTTATTCAAATGATATGTATTTCAGGATTTTGCAAGCACGATTGGATTTGTCCAAAGAGTTGGACAATCAGATTGATCAAGATACAATTTGGCGTTATTTTCGCCAAATTGTCGAAGGTGTGGAGCATATTCATCATCAGGGCGTCATTCATCGCGATCTTACTAGAGCGAACATTTTTCTGGACAAAAACAATAATATCAAGATTGGTGATTTCGGTTTAGGTACTCAAATAATTTTATTTTTTTTAAATTTTAAATTATTATTAATTATTGCACTTTTATACTTTTACTATAATTTCATTTTAATTCTTTCATTTTTAATTCTGACAATCAACCCTTCACACTCTAAATCAAGTTGAAATATCACTTTTACGTTTCGTCATTCACAGTTATAAGGTTGACGAATTGTAACTTGAGTTTGGGTTTATAAGGTTGACGAATGGTGACTTGAGTTAAATTTTGGGTGTGTTTGGTAACGTTTACGTTTTCAGTTTATATTTACAAAAATTTTATATACTGATTTTTGTTTATTTTTTGTTTATTTTTAGAAAAACATAAATTACAAACGCGTTTAATAATTGACAAAATGTTTAAAAGAATTTAAAAACATAAAAAAAGAGTGAGAAATGGCAAGTGGTGGCAAGTGGCGGCGGAAGACAGTAGTGGAAAGTGGTGACGATGGGTGGGGGGTAGCTGGTGGTCATGGGTGGTGGCGGGTGGGTGGTGGTGGTGGGTGGGTGGGTGACGGTGGCGGGTGGTGGTAGTGGTGGTGATGGTGGTGGTGGCAAGTGTGGTGGTGGTGGGTGGTGGGTGGTGGTGGTGGTGGTGGGTCGTGGTAGGTGGGTGGCGGGTAGGTGGTGGGTGGTGGTGGTGGTGGTGGTAGGTGGTGGGTGGTAGTGGCGGGTGGTGGTGGGTGGCTGGTGGTGGATGGTGGTGGAAGATAGGTGGTAAGGGGTGGTGGCAAGTGGTGGTGGTGGTGGTGGTGATGGTGGTGGTGGCAGTGGCTAGTGGTGGCTAGTGGTAGGTGGCGGTGGTGGTGGCTAGTGGTGGTGGCAGGTGGGTGGTGAGTGGAGGTGGCTGGTGGTGGTGAAGGGTGGGTGGTCGGTGGTGGTGGCGAAAGACAGTGGTGAAAAATTGTGGCGGGTGGTGGCTAGTGTTGGGTGGTAAAAAAAAAAAAAACTGAAAACTCAAAATGGAAATACATTTTTTGTGTTTTCATTTTTTGGCCAAATTAATAAACTAAGACCACTAATTTATAAATCAAAAATTTTAACAAACAAGTTTTTATTTGAGTTTTTAAAATTTTTGTAAATACAAATAGAAAACTGAAAACGTAAGTGTTACCAAACGGCACCAAAAAGTTTACTATCACAATTGAAGAATAAGATTATAATAAAAATATAGAGATACCAAGTGTAATTAACCTTTTAAATAATTTTTCGAATTTAACATACAATTTTTTTCTTTCTTCCGGCCACCTTTGTACCGGACGGTGTGAGCGTTGAAATTTCAGGAGGTGTCGGGAATATGGCATATCGGGCACCGGAGTTGATTGCGCAGGAGAAGGCGAAGGCAAAGGCGAATGATACGATTTCCATCACTCAAAAAGCCGATATATTCAGTGTAGGTTTATTGTTATGTGATCTCTTGTATCAGTTCCAGACTGATAGCGAGAGATTCACACTTTTTAGAGACATCAAGGAGGGGTCCTCTCCAGATAAAGTGAATCCCATTCTGTCTGATCTTTTTGATTTGAATCCGATTCATCGACCTTCTGCGACTGTTCTACTACAGAGAGATCTACCTTGGGGAGGTAACCCTTTAATTTTAATTTACTAAAACTTAATTTTGATAGATGTTTAGATTGACTTATATATATATATATATATATGCACGTCAATTGCAGATGAGCGTTCAAATTATGTGAAGGAGCTTGAGTCCAGGATACGCTTCTTAGAGAAGGTATGCTGATAATAAATTATTCTGTTTCCTTTATCGATTTTGATATATCGTTGTAATTCTTAAAATAAAATATTTTCTAAAATACAAAATTAGTTTAATTATAATTTTATTGAGATGATTTTGCTAGCTTAGTTCAGTGCTACATGCACCAAAACTCCAAATATATTATTTTAAAAGATTGTGTCTAAATATTATTGAATGTTTAAGTATGATCTTTTGGCCTCTTATATTTTTAATTAGCAAAGTGTTAATGTCAGAAATTATTCAACTTTTTAATGTAATTAATTCTATTCATGTCATTACATGCCTTACCTATTGCACAAAAAAAATTTACTATATACATTAATATTCTATTTGGTTAACTAAATTAAAATGGAATGGAATAGAATATAATCATTCTACATTAATGCTCTATTTGGTTGACTAAAATAAAATGGGATGGAATATAGGGTGATTCTTTTAACTCTGGTATGAAATGGTTATTTTGTTACAATGATGAATGATAATTTCATTTGTAATGTAGTATTTATTAATTTTTTAATCTACCAAATATGAGATGGACATTTTAATGGAATAATTAGTTCATTTTATTCTATTTGAGTGCACCAAATTATACCTTAGAGATTAAATTCAATCAACTTACCTGTTAAACCTATTATTTTAGGTTGATTTACCCTATATGACTTACCCTCATCCTTCACTATTGTGTGTATCAAGATGCTACGCCTTCTCATGGCATGGAATTATTATTTAATTAGAAAATTTTAATGCTATTTTTTTAGATTTATAACTATAACGTCTAACTTTTAAAATTTAATTTTACTATTTAATTTATCCAGGAAGGATGATAGAAACCACACAGAAGCAAATATGCGAAATGAAAGGGATTCGAACCACAAACATTGTCCAACAGATTGTTTTGGAATTCAGTTTTAGACGATATTATGGTTTTACTGCTTATTGTTTTGGAATTGAGTTTTAGACGATATTTGGTTTTGGCACTTTTTGTTTGGAATTCAGGCGCTCATTGTTTGGAATTCAGGTTTAGACCTTATTATGTTTCTATTGCTTTTCATAAAATTACAATAATGAGAAAAATATTTCATCATATGACATTAATACATGATTCAGGCCTTTTTTTAAAATTTTTTTATTGAAGAAAATAAGTAATTAGTTATTAGATTAACATTTAGGGGAGTTGAACTCATATCTTCTCCTTTGCCTCTCATTGCACTCGGTACAACCCAAGATGTCCCTCCCCTTAAGAGAGATATAGTGGCCAAAGAGCTATCTACACAGGCTACCACCCTTTAGTTCATGATTCAGGCTATTATAATATTGTGTCAAAGTGTTTTTATCTTACTTAGGCTTTAGTTGATCATACTTAACTTTTGCTAATTCTGCTTAATTTCTAATAAAATACTCATTAAACTCTACTCATTAGACTAAAGTCATTAAGCTCATCACTTAGAGTTTACTGAATCATCTAATTATTCAATACTTAAATTCAAAATAAATCCCCTAACTCTTTAACACCTACCAAATTCTCTAAGCTTTTCCACCAAAGATGTTCCTCTTCACATTCTCCTTTCTAAGTTCCCCACTAAACTAGCATATCGCATATATCATACAAGCAAGGTGAAATAATTTTCTAATACGAATGGATATATGAATGCTATGTCAAGCAATGCAAGATGTGGGTGTTACAACTATGGAGGATGAAAATTTGGCCCAAGGAAACTTAGGCCCAAGCAGGCCCAGAAAGAGGGGGAAAACCACTACTTGAGATCAAAGTTTGTTTGACTATAGAAAGCCAAAAGGAGACAATCACCATGATTGGCTCAAACTAGCACAATCTGGCCGATCTATATGAAAATGACCTTTGACAAGGGACTCATCCATTCGATGGAATGATAGATATTTGTAGACGTGCCCAAACGTCCCGGCTCCGCGCGCGAAGGCGCGAAATCCGTTTTGTTCATTAGCTACTACAGTTTGGACTCAATGTCACGGTTCTGAATCTAATCTCGCAAAGTGCGATGCAAGACCGATAAATCACCAAAGAGTCCAAATCCGACCAATCGTTTTGGAAAATTGATTTTTATAAAGAAGTGCCAAACATGGACTGCTTTACCAGATACAGAGTCGCCACCTAAATGTTTTATTTTGGAAAATTTAGGAAACCCTGACTCGTGCCTAAGGCCACGTGTCCGTCATCACCAAAGTTGTCTCGGCTCGGGAACTTGGGTATAAGAGGGAAAGGTCATGCAATGAGCACCCCCGCTCGCCCGATCAAAGATCGGCCTTTACTAACATGATATTTTGTTTTTGAAAACACATGCGTTCTTATTCCGGTTATTAGCCTAGAATTACTATGTGATGCGCACAACACACAAGTATAGACTAGATCGCCTAAGTTGGAACAAAACATCTCATGTTTGTTTGTTTGAAAATGGTTTGAAGGTGCTACTCGCAAGTAGGCTAAGACGTGGATTTGCTACCCTCGAGTGGGCTTAAAACTCGCATTTCGATGAATTGTTCCAATTCAAGTAATCCAACTTTCACCCACAGGTATTCATGCAGTTAATCACTTAAGCAGTTAGCCTCATGGCAAGCATGCTATCATGGCAACACTAACACACATGCAGTATGCTAAAGCGTAAAAGCTTACCTAGTACTCCAAGCCAAAACAACAACTAGTTAGAAATCATGCATGATCCTAATTTATGTTAAGATGGATAATGTAACACATGCAAAATGTAACTAAAAATAGGCTCGGTTATTCTAAGATGGCATATGAGATGCAATTAGGTAACATGTATTCAAGTAGGAATTGAAATACAATACAGTTTGTATGATGCGCCGAGCTTGGTGCATGCAAGACAGATAAATGAATGCAAACATGTGGACATAAGGATGCTAATCGAAACATGCCCTAAAACTAACCATCGAAAGCAGTTAAGTAAAAGGGAGAAAGATGTGGGGTTGGAAAACATTCACACACTCACACACACCTATTACAAAATTTGCCCTCTCGACGGAGGGTCCAAATGAATAAACTAAGTTAGCTACGCTAAGCTAAGAAACTAATCTAATAATCTAATTAGACTAATTATTACAATATCGAATTGAAAATTAGCTAACACTAAGCTAATTAAGAATTTACAACAATGAATCAAATTAGCTAACACATTAACTAATTAATTACAAATTAACTAACTATACAAAGCAGTTAAAATGGCCTCGAGAAGAGGGACATATGCATGCTCGGTCGGCTTCGCTCGGAAATCCGTTGCCATGCCTCATGTTGCCTCTGTTTGCACTATTCTGCACCTCTGAAAATTATGCCAACTTCTGTGATGCATCTGACCCACCTCATAGACACTCTAAGAGGTCATCGGCCAAGAGGGGTGAGGCTATCGGCCAAACATTTCTAGCTGATCGGCACACTAGATAGCCGATCGGCCATCTCTTCCTGCAAACTGCTCCTTTTGCTGCAGCAGAGTACAAACAGAGGCATGGCAATACATTTGCAAGAAAATGTTTGTACAACCACACCCCTTATCATGCTTGAAACTTAAAGGAGTGTAGTGCTCGACTCTCGAGCCATCAATCACGCATTTCGATGCATAATGGCCAAAAAGGTCGAGTTGCACAAATCAATATGGATGAAATGCATAAAAACACATAAATGCCTTGAACTTTATCATGTTGGATCAAGAGTGTCGAGAATTGAGGCACGTTTCATCACTTAAAGTTTGAAATGTCCCTCGTTCCTCGTGTTTAGACTAAACACTTAATCCAAACAACAATGCAAAGCAAGCATATTAAACACAATGTAATGCATGCATGATCAACTTAACAAAGCAACACAAGCATGCAAACATGAGGCAATGTAACAAGCATGCAACAACACGCAATGCAATAAGCATGCAACAACATGCAAACCACATACTCAATGGACTTAAACCGAAAATGGACAAACCTCAGCCATGCCCAAATCAGTGGCCAAAACACGACAACCAAGGCACTAAAAGGAAAAACATGCATGCGCACATATCGGTCCATAAGCTAGGCAACAATGCACAACCCTTAGAGGCACTCAAAGGGTGACAAAAGTGGAAGTGTAACAACACTATAAGCTCTGAAAATAAGCATGGAATGATGCCAAATCAACCAAACAAAACAAGTATAGCATATTAAGAGGCTCAAAGCTCAAGGTTAGCAAAGAGACTTACACCATGGCCCTACA
The DNA here is from genome assembly GCA_025200525.1 of Camellia lanceoleosa. Taxonomy (NCBI): domain Eukaryota; kingdom Viridiplantae; phylum Streptophyta; class Magnoliopsida; order Ericales; family Theaceae; genus Camellia; species Camellia lanceoleosa. The sequence goes on from CM045764.1 coordinate 154,285,137, forward strand.
AAGCAAGCCCCAAAGGGCCAAGGGCAACCAAAACAGTCCCAAGGCAGGTCAAGATAAGACCAAAAACATGCTTGAACCTAGCCAACACAAGCTAGAAGAAAAGACCAAAAGTATGAAGCATGCAAGGCTAACAAGGGGTATTACACTACACCTATCAAAATCAAACATGGCATGACTTTGACAACAAAAATCAGAGTTGTATCATGGTAAAACAAGACCAAAATTGCACTGAAATGATAGCCCAAAGGCCTAAGCATAGAGGCATACACAATGATCCATTCTTGAGGCATAAAGAGTGAAACCTCCTAGGCATTAAAAGAGTGACAGATGTAAGTGTATGACCACACTACATGGACTGAAATCACATATGAAATGATGCCAAATCATGAAAATGTCCCAAGTAATGCATGCTAGTGACTTGGACACTCAAAGCTAACAAGCTAGAATGCACTAAGGCTATACAAAGCATGGCATGCACGACCAAGACAACACAAATCAGAGCTTAAGCATGGTAAAACAAGGCTAAAAGCTTCTTGGAGTTTGGCCAAAACATGCAAGAATAGTGATCCAAACACAAGATGCATGTTAAGGCAATAGAGAGGATTGCACTACAAGTGCATGGTGCATGCAAGAGGCTATCAAACCAACCTTAGACAGAGGTATTACATGATGAAATAAGGTCTAATACATGCTAAAATGGAGCCAAAACAAGCTTAACAAACATGTTACTTTTATGAGCCATCAATACAAGCATATGAGACATAAAGAGAGGAGATGACCCTCTCCTATTTGGGACCTCAAAACCACCTTTCCACCACTAAAAATCCTCTGAGTTTCAGTGGTGAGAAGGCTAAAACAAGGTGGTCCCAATAGCTTAAAAAGGAAGGCACAAAACAAGGCCAAACAAGGCCTAAGAGGGGGTAGACTACCGCCAACACAAAAGTGACCTTAAACAAACATTACAAGCTTGAAAAATTAGAAATTTTTACAGTAGAAAGTTAAGATTAAATCAGCATGCAAATAGGTCCAAAAGCTTAAGCCAAAACAAGGGTTTAAAGGCTAGTTGACTCACCCTTGAAGAACACCTTCAAAAACACAACTCCAGTAACTTTTCTAAGCTTAAACCAACCCAAAAACACTAAAACCAACTCCTCAGTACCTCAGCAACAAAAGGATGGTGTTCTAGTAGGTGTTTATGTGCAATAGTATGAAGAATTTACACTTTTGAGCACAAACAAGAGCAAATGTAGAGAGAGAGGTAAAATATATAGAGAGAGTGATATATGTTTTGTATATCAACTTTTCAGAACCTCTGGAAAGGGAGAGGGGCCTCCATTCTTATAAAAATTCAATTCTCAAGCTTGTTGAACAAGCCTGAGTCTTGAATCAATCCTTCCATACACGTGTATGGAGGATGAGAATTGGGCTCACCAGCTGGCACAGCTGGCACAAAAATATCTGCAAAAGCAGGTGGAAAGGTCTCGGTCAGAAAATATGGCCGATCGACCAAAAAGAGTGCCGATCGGCCAACACTTGTGGCCGATGGCAAGAAAACAAGGCCGATGGGTTGTAGGGATGGCTAACAAGCCACCCTCTTCCCTTAGAAGTAAAACCACAAGTCCTTGGTCCACAACCAAGCACAAAACAGACAAGTTGAGAGATCCTAAGGCAAGGCGCGCAGCCGAGACCTCCGGGAACTCAAAATGAACACGAGCATGGATGATCATCGAGTGTTCAAACGATGACGTCCAAGTCTTGAGGACGGTCAAAAATGGGGTGTCTACAGTTGCCCCTCTTTGACAGAACTCGAAAGTCATAAGATGACGGGAGTGAATGTCAAAGCCGAGAGAAGACCCATTTTTGACAAGGCCGAAGACTTAGACAAGCATACAAGATAACAAAGAGATGCGCCCTCAAGCAAGGGCAAGATGCAAATGACATGCACGATGCCGAACATAACTTATGATCATGCAAAGAGAGCTATAATGAAGCATTCATGCAAAACAAATACAACATTTTAAGCAAGCGAAATAAGAAAGAATAGTCCTACACATTCCAACAGAAAGGATGTAAGAAAATTGCAATTCTCACTGCGAGAAGACTAAAAGCGACTACTGAGGAAACCCGGAGTCTCAAACACAACATCTCTTAGCGTATCACACGCAGGAGAGGAAAAGATTGAGTAAGAAAGCGCAATCATCCAAACGCGTGCCAAACGCAAGAGGAGAGAGATACGTCCAAACGCATGCCAAACGCGAGTGAAGAAGGGTAGCAGTTAGGCTGAACTGGAACATCTCTAGAATGAACCATACATACAATATTATGCCTGCAAAAGAAAGACATTCAACAGGTACAATATAGTATAAACGAATGTTCAACGTTAGATCAAGATAACATTTCAATATGAGATAAACACATGCACATACAATGTGAGTGAGAAGATGCATAGCAATGCAAGCGAAAAGTGCATAGCAATGCAAGTAGAGCATGCACGAGGATGCAAACAATGGGTGCATAACAATGCAACTGAAACAAGCATAACAATGCAAGTAAGGCATGCGCGACAACGCAAGTCAGGTGCATAACACATATAAGTAAAGTATACGCAATAACACAAATAATGTGTATAACAATGCAAGGAAAAGCATAAACACATGTAAGTAAAGCATGCGCGACAACGCAAACAATTTGTGTAACAATGCGAGGACAAGCATAAACACATGTAAGTAAAGCATGCGCGACAACGCAAGCAATGTGTATAACAATGCGAGGAAAAGCATAAACACATGTAAGTAAAGCATGCGCGACAACGCAAACAATGTGTATAACAATGCGACTAAAACAAGCATAACAATGCAAGTAAGGCATGCGTGACAATGCAAGCCAGGTGCATAACACATGTAAGTAAAACATGTGCAACAACACAAGCAATGTGTATAACAATGCGAAAGAAAGCATGCGCGACAACGCAAGCAAAGGGCACCTAACACATGTAAGTAAAGCATGCACGATAACGTAAGCAATGTGTAAAACAATGCGAGAAAGACATGAACACATGTAAGTAAAGCATGCATGACAACGCAAGCAATGTGTGTAGCAATGCGAGATAGGCATGAACACATGTAAGTAAAGCATGCGCGACAACGCAAGCAATGTGTGTAACAATGCGAGAAAGGGTGCATAAACACATGTAAGTAAAGCATGCGCGACAACTCAAGCAATGTGTATAACAATGCGAGAAAGGGTGCATAAACACATGTAAGTAATGCATGCGCGACAACGCAAGCAATGTGTGTAACAATGCGAGAAAGGGTACATAAACACATGTAAGTAAAACATGCGCGACAACGCAAGCAATGTGTGTAATAATGCGAGGACAAAGAGAGGCACATATTCAACGTAAGCATGGTAAAGGCATGTTATTCCTGACGTTGAGATGCAACTTCAAAACAAGACGAGGCATGCTCAATGCAAGAACAAAAAGACGTATAACAAGCGCGCCTACTACAAACATGACAAAAAATTGTAATGCAACATATTCAAAGCAATTCTCGAGCAATTCTTAAATCTTGCATTATATAAAAGGATACGAAAAAGGATACACCTCATGCGTATCAAGTGCCGTACACGGAAGACACGGTTCGAGGTCAACACGGAGGCCGCTTAAGCTTCAAAAGTGTATTTTCCTGCACTTTCTTGAAAGATGAGGGTACCAATCAACAGAACTGACCCAAACAAGGGCATTGGAGGTGCATCAACCACAAGGAGAAGCCATCGGCCATCCATCGGCCACAAAAAGAGATCATTGGCCAACAATTTAGCTGATCGGCTAACAATTTGGCCGATCGGCCAAAAGTGGCAAATTCGAGGCAATTTTGTCCATTTGCTTCGGGTCTTTAAATATAGGGTTCCAAACCCTATTTCCTTACTTCCACTTAGCCGAAATTCCTTGCTTTCTCTCTCTAGGGCATTTCCCCCCCTTCGATCTGTGTTTTTCCTTCGTTTTCGAGCCTCCCGCAACTTTCGATTCGCGAAACCCTCTTTATTCTCCACGTTTTAAACTGATTAAAACGTGCGTTCGGCGTTCCTTTCTTGATTTCCACCACTTGGGGTTTTTTTCCCCCGAGTTTACCTCGATCTTCATGCCTTTTCCCAGCCTTGTCATTTTTCTCAATTTTTTCACCCCTCGGGGTTGACTTTCGGTTGACTTTTGGCATTCTTGCCGATTTTTCACACTTTCGACCAGTTGTGCACACTTCTTGAGATGGCGGGCGATGTTCCACGGGGTGGGACTCCCCCAGAGATGGACACGGATCCTGAGGTCGAGCTCCTGTCTCTTAGCGTTCGACCTTTCGACCCGACGACATACCGGCACACGGTACACGTACTACCTCCTGATAGCTATAGACGTCCCCGAACGTCCCGGGAGGGAAATCCCATTCTGTTCATTTGGGCTCACTATAGTTCAGGACTCAAATCGTCACGATCCTGTATCTAATCTCGTAGAGTGCAATGCAAGACCGATGAATCATCAAAGAGTCCAAATCCGGCAAATCGTTTTGAAAAATAGATTTTTGAGAAAGAAGTGCCAAACATGGATTGCTTTGCCAGATACAGAGTCGCCACCTAAATATTTTTTACGGGGGAATTTAGGAAACCCTGACTTGTTGCCTAAGGCCACGTGTCCGTCATCACCAAAGTTGCCTCAGCTTGGGAACTTGGGTACGATTGGAGAAGGTCAGCTATAAGCACCCCCGCTCGCCTGATCAAAGATCGGCCTCTACTAACCATGATATTGAGTTTTGAAAACATTATGCGCTCTTATTCTGGTTATTAGCCTAGAATTACTATGTGATGCGCACAGCATACAAGTATAGACTGGATCACCTGAATTGGAACAAAACATTTCATGTTCGTTTTGAAAATAGTTTGCTACTCGCAAGTAGGCTAAAATGCAGATTTTGCCACCCTCGAGTGGGCTTAGAAAACATGGTTTTGCCACTTTCAAGTGGGCTTAAAACTTGCATTCAATGCATTGTTCCATTTCAAATAACCCAACCTCCACCCACAGCCATTCAGGTAGTTATAACACATAAGCACTTAGCCTCATGGTAAGGATGCTATCATGGCAGACACTCACACGCATGCAGGTATGCTAAAGCATAAATACTTACCGAGTACTCCGAGCCAAAACAGAAACTAGTTAGTAATCATATGCATGATCCTTGTTCATGTTAAGATGGCTAATGCAACACATGCAAGATGCAACTAAGATAGGCTCGGCTAATCTAAGAATGGCATGTGAGATGTTACAGATAACATGTATTCAATTCGGAATTGAAATACAATGCAGTTAGTATGATGCGCCGAGCCCGGTGCATGCAATACAAATGAATGTATGCAAACATGCTATCATAAGTATGCTAATTAAAACATGCCCTAAATCTAACCATTGCAAGCGGTTAAGCAAAAGGGAGAAAGAAATGGGGTTGGAAGACATGCACACACGCACGCACACTTATTACATAATTGCCCTTGCTCGGAGGGTCCGAATAAATATTACACAACCAAATAAATGATTAACTACTCTAGCTAATTAAATATTACATAACTTCTACTTAATTAACAAATTAAATATAGAAGGAAGGTGGTCGCAGCCCTGCCTCGGAATGATGGGATGATGCATGCTCGATTCGTCTTGCCCGGAAACCCATTTCCATGCCACTGTTGCCTCTGTTTGCATTGCTCTGCTTCTCTGAAAATGATACAAGTTTCCAGAACTGTTTTGAACCACTCCCTGAATGTTTTGGAAGGTCACCGACCAAGAGAGAACAACACCGGCCATGGGGATGTGGCCATCGACCAAAAATTGGATCACCGGCTGGACACTTCTGGTCGGTCGGCACTGAAAGTGGCCGGCCGGCCAGCCATTTATTCCTACAGAATACTGGTTTTGCTGCAACAGGGGACAGACAGTGCATGACATAGAATTTTCAAGACAATGTGTGCATGTCCACTCTCCCTATCATGCTATGGACTCAAAGGAGTGTGGGCCTCGACCCTCGGGCCACCAATCACGCACTTCGATGCGTGATGGCCAAAGGCACCAAGTTTGCAAATCAATGTAAATGAATGCAACAATCATGCCCTATCATGTTGACATCAAGGGCATCGGTGACCGAGGGTTAAGACGTGTTTCGTCACTTTAAGTACGAACACACCTCACCCCTCATGTTTGGTTTGACACCCCAAACCAAACATAATGTAATGGATGTGTGCAATGTGGCTCAAGTATACAAAATGACTAAAGTATGCAATATGAGGCTAAGTTAGCAAGGCATGCCAAATGCAGTGCAAACTAAACGTGCAAATGTGCAATATTCCAAGCGTGCAAAATGCAATGTAGTAAACATGGACAAATATGCAATGGAACTAGCATGTGCCAACACACAATGAACCAAATATGCAACAAACATGTGACAAACATGCAATAGTGGACTTAAACCGCAAAGGGCAGACCTCAGCCTTGCCATAAATAGTGGCCAAAAGTGATGGAAATGATGGACAAATGCTCATGCAAACATGCACACCAATGGGCCTAAAACTAAGGCATGAAATGGAGCATTCCACTACAACTATCATGACCACACATGGCATGGATTATGCAACCAAAAATAGAGTTTTAATGCGTCAAAATACACCCCCAAACCCATTGATATGGCAGCTAAAGGACTCAAACCAAGAGGCATGCACAATGACTCATTTTAAGGAACAAAAGAACACCTCTTCAAAGCATGGAAAGGATGATGAATGCAAGCATACAAGCATGGATTATGGACTGAAATAACATGGAAAATGATTCCAAATCACTGAAATAGCCTAAGTAATGCATGCTAATGACACACACCCGAAGCCAACATGCTAGAATGCAAAGGGGCTATACAAAGCATGAAAAGCATGAACAAATCAACACCCAACAGAGCTTAAACATGATAAAACATGACCAAAAACTTCACAAAGGTAAGCCAAAACATGCAAGCATGGTGATCTAAATGCAAGATGCACTTCTAGGCAAAATAGAGGAATACAAGACAAGTGTATGGTGCATGCAAGGGGTCAACAAACCAACATGGAACAGAGGTAAAACATGCTAAATAAACACCAAATAACCTCTGAAATAAAGCCAAACAAAGCTAGGCATGCATGCTACCCTTATGAGCCAAAACACAAACAAAATCTAGACAAAGGGAGAGGGGTGTCCCTCCCCTATGCAAGACTTCAAAACCTCTTCACCACCACTAAAAATCCCCTGGATTTTAGTGGTGAGAAGGCCAATACACAAAAGTATTCAAAGCTCAACAAATAAGGCACAAAAAGGGGCCAAAGAAGGCCTAAGAGGGGGAGGTCGACCCCCAACACCAAAATGACCTTAATGATATATCTTAAACATAAAAAAATAGAACTTTTATCAGTCATACACAAAGCTCAAAATAGCATGCATAGAAGGTTAAAAGCTAGTGCAAGAATAGGGAATATAAAGCAATAGTGCTTACCCTTGAAGAACACTTCAAGAACAGCAAGTCCAGCCCTCTTCTTCTGATCAAAACCAACTCAAAACTCCAAGAACAAACTCTCAACACCTCCAAAACCGAAGTATGGTGTAATACTAGGTGCCTTAGTGCAAAACTAAGAACAAAACACCCTTTTGGACACTCTAACACACACAAATGTAGAGAGACAGGCAGATATAGAGAGAGAGAGAGAGAGTGGTGTATATATGATATATAACTCTAATTTGTTGAACCTCTTCAAAGGAGAAGAGAGGCTCTCCTTTATAGAGCAAGACAAGGGCCTAAGCTTTTTAGAGAAGCTAAACAAAAGGGGTCAAGGGGGTCAAGCTTCTAAGGGAAGCTAAGTCAAAGGTCCAAGCTTCTTGAGGAAGCTAAGACAAAGGGTCAAGCTTCCTCAAGAAACTAGAGCGAAGGGTCTAAGCTTCTTGAGGAAGCTAAGACAAAAAGGGTGCAAAGGGTTCAAATCCTCCATACACGTGTATGGAGGACAGATCTGTGCACTCCAGCTGGTACAGCTGGCATGCACAATGCCTAAAAAAGGAAAAAAAGGAGTCCCGGCCGGAAAATATGGCCGATTGACCAAAACAATGGCTGGTCGACTATCAAAGGTGCCGATCGGCCAAACGTTTGGCTGATAGAAACAAAACACGGCCGGTGGCTTCATGCCACAGCCGGTGGGTCTCAGGGATGGCTAACAAGCCTCTTCCCACCCTCAAAAGCGCAAAACACAAGTCCTTGGTTCAAAACTAGGCACAAAACAGTCAAGTTAAGAGATCTTGAGGCAAGACGCGTAGTCGAGTCCTCTGAGAACTCAAAACAAACACAAACATGGATGATCATCGGGTGTTCAAACGATGACGTCCAAGTCTTGAGGACGGTCAAAAATGGGGTGTCTATAGTTGGCCCTCTTTGACAGAGCTTGAAAGTCATAACAATGACGGGAGTGAGTGTCAAAGCCCAGAGACGACCCATTTTTGACAAAGCCGAAGACTTAGACAAAGCATATAAGCTAAAAACAAAGATATGCGCCCGAGGGCAGGGGCAAAATGCAAGACAATGCACCAAGGCGAGCATAACTTATGATCATGCAAAGGATGCTGTAACGAAGCATAACATGCGACAATTTTAAGCTAGCATATACCAAACTACACTACAATGCAGAAAGGGTGTAAGAGAATTATTCAATTCTCACTGCGTTTCACGTGGAGAATACATCACCTATTCGGTTCATCTGGTCGTGCCAGCTTCAAATGAACCATACATACAATATCGTGCCTGTAAAAGGAAGAAACTTAATAGGTACAACATCGTTAGAAGTATGCATAACAATGCAATTAAAAATGCGTGACAACGCAAGTGAGGGGGTGCATGGCAATGCGGGTAGAAGGGGTGCATAACAATGCAACCCAAGTGTGTGCATAACAATGCGATTTGAAACAAGCATAACAATGCTAGGTAGGCACAAACACATGTGAGTAAAGCATGCGCGACAATGCATACAATGTGTGTAATAGGAACCTGAAGACATATGAGTAAAGTACACGTGACAACGCATACAATGTATAAAAAGGAACTTGAACACATATAAGTAAAGCAATACGCGACAACGTATGCAATGTGTATAAAAGGAACTTGAACACATATAAGTAAAGCAATACGCGACAATGCATGCAATGTGTATAAAAGGAACTTGAACACATATAAGTAAAGCAATACGCGACAATGCATGCAATGTGTATAAAAGGAACTTGAACACATATAAGTAAAGCAATACGCGGCAACGCATGCAATGTGTATAGAAGGAACTTGAACACATATAAGTAAAGCAATACGCGACAACGCATGCAATGTGTATAGAAGGAACTTGAACACATATAAGTAAAGCAATATGCGATAACGCATGCAATGTGTATAAAAGGAACTTGAATACATATAAGTAAAGCAATATGCAACAACGCATGTAATGCGTATAAAAGGAACTTGAACACATATAAGTAAAGCAATACGCGACAACGCATGCAATGTGTATAGAAGGAACTTGAACACATATAAGTAAAGCAATACGCGACAACGCATGCAATGTGTATAAAAGAAACTTGAACACATATAAGTAAAGCAATACGTTACAATGCATGCAATGTGTATAAAAGGAACTTGAACACATATAAGTAAAGCAATACGCGACAACGCATGCAATGTGTAAAGCAATGTGAAAATGGGGGGCATATTCAACTGGAACATGGTAAAGGCATGTTATTCATGATGTTGAGATGCAAATTCAGAACAAGACGAGGCATACGAGGAAGGATACTCTTTGCACGCACCGAGCCTCGCACACAGAAGACATGGCTCGAGGGCAACACGGAGGCCAGTTAAGGTTCAAAAAGTGCACTTTCTAGCACTGTCTCGAATAATGAAGGTGCCAAACCACATAATTGACCCAAACAAGGGTGTGGGAGGTGCATCGACCACAAGGGGAGGTCACCGATATTAATCCAGACACTCTGCTGCCCTTCTCCCCTTTTGCTTTACTTTTCTTTTTACTGGTAGTTTAAGCACATCACACTGCCTCAGGTAGGTTTTCAAAACTGTATATTTTTTGCAAAAGACATGATGGAAATGAAATAGCTATTTTGTCCAAAAAGGTGTTACATTTGTACTTTTCATGCATCACATCGCATTGCATTACATAACAATGTAAATTTGAATCTTTATTTGAAAAGTAAGCGTTTGCCTCGTAATAATCAGGTAGTGAACCGACTAACGACAAAAACAACTTGATAAGCAAAACACAAAACTCGATAAGCTAACCAAGTGTAAATACAACTAGATAAGCAAAGCAAAGACTTAAAGAATGTGAAATACAACTTGATAAGGAAATGTACAACAACTTGATAAACAAATAGACGTGACTTCGCAAAATCACCACCGGAAGACATTGGGGAAGGTTCCAACCACAATTCCTCAACATGTTCAACTTCTAAACAGCTAATGGAACAAGAGGGAAGGCCATCGGCCATAGGGAAAGGCCACCGGTCATGATAAATAGCCATCGGCCAATAGTGGTGGTCGGTCGGCACTATCTTTGGCCAGTCGGCCATAAATGGCAAGAACCACCAGAATGCTGATAGCTGTCTTCTACTCACACCTTATCCCTTACAAAAAGCCTCAGCTTCGTAGTTTTTCTCAATTCAACACTGATTTGCTCCAAATGGAAGAGTTTCTTGCCCAAAATCTCATAGCTTGGATTGCCAACTTGGATGGCTCGGAAAGGCTGAATTTCCGGGGCTTCGGCATAAATGCACTATTCACTCTGAGTCATACTCTGCTGCACATTCCATTTCTCCATGCCGCGGAAAGGTTTTGGAATCCGGTAACACATGTCTTTAGCTTCAGCGGGCAAGAGGTGTGTCCTACCTTTGAAGACTTCCAAGCTTTGATGGAGTCCGAACGCAATGAAGAAATCTTGCCGTAGTTCTGGTTTGGCCATGTCCAAGTCCTAGGACGAATATGTGGGCTCACGATGCACGACGCTCACTCTTTGATTTGTGACGGAATGCTGGATGTTCCGAGTTTGATTTGCCGGTGACCGCGGCGACCATCATTGGCAGGGTTTTCGGCGACACGCCCTCTGTTTATGCATGCTATCTCATTTCTTGCTTGCCTCGGGCTCCGAAGGATCTAGTGTCCGGTTAATCGAGGTTGCCCAAGGCTTGAAGGAGGGCAAGAGTTGTATTGCCATGATATTGGCCGAGACATTGATGGGCTTGGACGCTTTCCATCATCGGGAGACGACCAGATTTGCGGGGAGTCCACTACTGCTGCAGGTAATGTTTCCCACCCAATCTCACATATGTATTGCTCACATCACTCGGCCCTCAGGCTCAGTTTTTCTCACAAAACCCTTTGCTCACTTTTCTCTCATCGTACATCTCTTTATTCTTTAATCTCTCATTTTTCATCCCTCCCCAGGTGTGGTTGATGGATAAGTTGCAGGTTGTGGACTCTTGCCCAGCATACTCATCTCGCGACTACTTCTTTCGGCAACGCCTAGTCGATGCCCTTGATGAGGGATGGTGGTTCGATTGGATGTGCAGTTTGTCTGCAGACCGCATTGCTTGGCAGTGCCCTTGGCTCAATTTACCGGCAATGAGCTATAGCATGTCCCGGCAGACTGGGATTCAGTTGATTGGCCTGACACACTGCGTGTTCTACTTTCCTTTTCGGTTCCAACGCCAGTTCGGCCATGATCAGGTTTGCTCAGCAGAGGGGATAGAGTATCCAGCTGCATTTCCGGTCCGAGGCGCACAGCTTGCCCGGTATGCCACGGCATGGAGGACTAGAGAGCTCCTGGCCCCTGTTCCCACTTTCAGTTGCACATTGTCTGATGAGTGCATAGATTGGCTCAATGAAGAGGCACAGATTGGGCCCAGCTTGGCATCAGAGGCTTCGACCAGCTCTGGGAGGGGGCATAGGAACACCTGACTTATCTATGCCCCGGATTTATTGCTTTATCAGTACTTTCAAGTTTTCTTTATGAATGTAATAAAAAGCAACTTCAATTTGTATGCAAGAGCAGGAGAACTCTGTATTGAAATTAATGAAATTGAAAGTTGTGGGTACTAAAAATTTTCCGCTTTGGTCCAAAAATGGTCTAAGTTGTAAAAAGATTATCTTGAACAAAGTCAACTTTTAATAAAACTTTTCAAAACCATTTTCAATATGGATCAGAACTGGACACGCCTGAGATCTGTCACTGAGATGCACAACCTCAGACCCCAGCAACTGGAAAGTTGCCCCTAGTCTGAATAGCATTGTACCAGAGATCACAACTGAACTCTTGAATGTTGAATAGACAAAGATGACCGAGATGATCAAATGGACAAAGTTGATCGGGGAAAAAGTTTATGGCTGAACTTCAAGATGAAGTTGCCTACGTATCCCAAAGATGGGAATCAAGACTTACGTAGTTCAGGCTTAGGTTCACTCGAGTATTTTCACTTTCCTTTTACGCTCTAACTTTTGCCAAGGCCGCCCTTTGCGGGTTTTCAACCTTGCGAGCTAAAGTTTTTGTAATTTCAATTTTTTTTCATGCTCTAACTTTTGCCTAGGTCGCCCTTCCGGGTTTTCGGCCTAGCGAGCCTCTCAGGGGTAATATTTCTTCAAGTTGTCCATGTTGATCGGCTGTGAGAACTCTAGGCCATCTAGGTCCATCAGAACCACAGCTCCACCTGACCAGATAGACTTAATGATGTAAGGACCAGTCCAATTGGGTTTGAACTTGCCCCTTGGGTCGTGGATGGGAGCTCGGTTGTCCTTGAGCACCAAATCTCATTTTTTCAAATTTCGGGACCTAACCTTCTTATTGAAAGCCCTGGCAATTTTGCGCTGATAACCTTGAACATGGTATAGTGCTTTCAGTCTTCTTTCATCAAAGAGCATGAGTTCCTCAAATCTGCTCTACTGCCAATCTGCTTCGGCTATCTAACACTCAGCCAGTACTCGCAAAGACGGAACCTCAATTTCAATAGGTAGAACGGCCTCCATCCCATAAGCCAATGAATATGGAGTCGCCCAGTAGAAGTTCTAATTGAAGTCCAGTAGCTCCACAGAGCAAACGGCAGCTTATCTGGCCAATCCCGGTAGGTTTCCACTATCTTCTGCAGTATGTGTTTGATGTTCTTGTTGGCGGCCTCAACCGCTCCATTAGTTTGCGGCCGATATGTGGACGGCTTATGAAAAGCCACGTTGTATTTTTCCAACAAGTCAATTACTTCCTTCTTGAAGTGGGAACCATTATCTAAAATGATCTCGTTCGGGACCCCATAGCAACAGATGATGTTGTTTCTGATGAACTTTGCAACGTGCGAAGCCTTCAACACTGCATAAGATTAGGCCTCGACCCACTTTGTAAAGTAATCTATCGCGACCAGGATGAACTCATGCCCATTGGACCCCTTCGGAGTGACAGCCCCGATCACATCGATTCCTCAAACTGAAAATGGCCATGGCGAAGTCATGTTGTATAGCATCGATGGTGGGATGTTCATACGGTTTGCATGGATCTGACATTTCTGGCATCACCGAACAAAGCCAATACAATCCTCCTCCATGGTGGACCAGTAGTAACCTTGTCTGAGGATCTTCCGAGCTAACATTACCCCGTTCATATGTGCTCTGCACTCTACTCCATGGATGGCCTCCATCAGGTGCTTCGATTCCTCAGTATCAACACACAGCTTGTGCATTCCCAGATGACCTCTCTTATACAGTTTTTCCCCGCAGATGATGAACTGAGCGACCATTCTTCTGATTGCCCTTTTATCCTTGGCATTTTCCCCTGGTGGATATGCTTCCTTCTCCAAGAAATTCCAAATGTCGTAATACCAGGGGTTCTCATCTTGAACCTCGTCTATAGCAGCAATCGACTCGTAGGCAAATTTCTGGTCAATGATGACTGGATGCATCCAGACTCCAAAAGGGATGTCTATCATGGAAGATAGAGTTGCTTGTGAATCTTCGAACCTGTTGTTTTCTCTTAACAGATGAGCGAAGTTTAGCTTCTCAAACCGAGGAATTAACAAGTCCAAGGTCTGGTGATACATTATCATCTTTTCTTCTTTAACTTTCCAGTCTCCTTTTGCTTGAGACACAACAAGGTTCGAGTCCCCGATGACGTCCAACCATTTTGCCCCTAGTTCTAGGGCTGCTTCTAGATCGGCAATGTACGCCTCATATTCTGCTTCGTTGCTCGAGACTTTGAACCAGAGCTTGAATGCTAGAGGGATACGGGAATTGTCGGGTGCTATCAGCAACACTCATATCCCATACCCGTACTGGTTTGACGCTCCGTCAAAGTACATCGTCCAAAATTCGTCATCGACGTGCAAAATGGCTTCATCTGGGAATAGGTACTCAACTACTTCACCCCCGTCCACTGGATGATCGGCTAAGAATTCTGCTACTGCTCTTCCCTTGACTGACTTGCGCGTCACATATTTCAGATCGAATTCGGAAAGCAAAAGCAACCAACGAGCTAGCCTACCCGTAAGTGCCGATTTCTTGAAAAGATATTTGATGGGATCTAACCGTGAAACCAACATTACAGAGTAAGCTAACAGGTAGTGCCGTAGCTTCCTGGTAGCCCATACCAAGGCCATACAAGCCTTTTCCAACGGTGTATAACGGGTCTCATACTCCAGCATCTTCTTGCTCAGATAGTAGATAGCCCTCTCCACCTTGTCCTCAGACTCTTGCGCGAGCATGCAGCCCATTGTAATTTCAGTCACTGAAAGGTACAATATCAATGGTTTTCCCGGCTCAGGTGGTGACAACACGGGTGGGTTTTGTAAGTATTCCTTGATCTGTTCAAAAGTAGCTTAGCATCGGCCGTTCCATTGGAATTTCTTTCCTTTCTTCAGGAGACCAAAAAGTGGTTCACAAGTCAAGGTTAATTTTGAGATAAACCGTTTTATGAATTGCACTTTACCCAAAAAGCCTCTCACCTCCTTTTCAATCCTTGGTGGTGGCATTTCTAAGATGGCCTTGATTTTGGAAGGGTCGACTTCGATGCCTCTCTGTGTAATTAGAAACCCCAGCATTTTCTCCACTGTAACACCGAACGTACACTTCTGAGGATTCAGCCGCAACCAGAATTCTCTGATCCTTTGGAAGAACTTTTGCAAGGCGGTGTAGTGGCCCTCTCTTTCTTTGGACTTGACAATCATGTCATCCGCGTACACCTCAACCTCTTTATGGTTCATGTCATGCAATATCGTGGTCGCGGCCCGTTGATATGTAGCTCCAGCGTTCTTCAACCCAAACGGCATCACTCTGTAGCAGTAGGTCCCCCACGGGGTGGTGAAGGCAGTCTTCTCCTGGTCTTCAGGTGCCATTACTATCTGATTGTAGCCTGAGAAGCCATCCATGAACGAAAGCAAAGCATGACCCGCTATGAAGTCCACTAACTCATCGATATGCGGCAAGGGAAATTCGTCCTTTGGACTGGCCTTGTTCAAATCCTTGAAATCCACGCACACCCAGATCCTGCCATCCTTCTTTGGCACTAGAACTATGTTGGCCAACCAAGTTGGGTATTCAGATACCAGCAGGAACCCTGCGTCGATTTGTTTGGTGACCTCTTCCTTAATCTTGAGGGCCCAGTCCGAGCGGATTCTTCTGAGTTTCTATTTAACGGGTCCGGCCTCGGGGTCAAGAGGGATCCGGTGCTGTACAATCTCAAGATCGATTCCAAGCATGTCTTCGTAGGACCACACGAAAACATCTTTGAAATCTTTTAATAAAGCGACTAAGCGCTCGCATTCCTCCGAAGACAACGTGGACCCGATCTGGACCAACAGCGGGTCCTTCTTAGTACCAATATTCACAGTAGTGATTTCATCAACTAAAGGTTTAACAAATCTTTCTTGTTCTTGGTCAATTAATCGTTGCAAAACCAGAGGAATTTCTTCCTCGTCGTTTTTATCAAAATTTTGAAAGTCCTGATTCAAGCAATAAATCAAAGGCACAAAAAAAGTATTCAGAAACCACAGCCACATCATTCTCATTAAACGATTCCAAATCGTCCGATTCTTCGGTTATAACAGACTCAAAAGAGAAAGAAAAAGACGACCTGGACAGGACTGTGGCATCCGGGTTATCACCTCTAGGAATACCGGACTCAGACTCAGTCAAGTTGGAACCTAATTTTGACTCACAAGACTCGGTGGAATCAAATTCTGGCTCACTACCTGACCCGATGCTGTTTGACAAAAATCCCTCCTCGTAATGCCAAATGAGGGAGGGTGCGATAGATGCATCCAAAATGGTTGACGGTAGGCCCGCAGCTGTTTTATTCCCGATCATGGATACCGAGAAGTTATCCCCCAAGCACTTCTGTTTGATCGGAGGATCTGAAAGTAGAGAAGCCAGTGCTACCCCCATTTCACTTTCGGCGTCGTCAGACTCCACTTTCTTTCTCTGCTTAACCTCAACTATTGGGTCTGTCTGCTCTTCGGTAACATCATCTCTGGATAACTATAGGTCAAAAAAGATCTCAAAACCTGGCACACGCTTCCTCTGCGCATTCAGCCACGGCTCTGGGAAGCCACAAAACGGAAAGTCCTCCCTCTCCCGGACAAAGCGTCCGTTTATGGTACCTTGGATAGGTCGGTGCATTAGCTCAAAAGGCTACCCCGCCTGCTTTGCTCGGGCTCTTCCAGCCATCTTCTTACCTTTTCTTACCCAATCCTCTTTGGTGGGCAGATAACCCAAGCCAAAGGTATGTGGGTTGTGTGGCACTTCGGCTAGTGTTGCAACGCCCTTCCGGCCACTCTTTCCCAATCCCATCCCAGGGATGTGTTGAAGCTTGTTCATGAGGTATACTGCTTGTGCGCTGACATACACACCCTCATTAACAGCCAAGATGTTCTGCACGACCCTGGCCTTAGCCAAGGTAAAACCCGATATGAACACATCCTCCATACCATGCTCAATTTCCAAAACTAGAGTGGATACTTCTGGTGGTGGATGGATCGACGAATTTCCAAAAACAATGGCTACTCCCTTCCCATGGGGGTATTTCACCATCTGATGCAAGGTGGACGAAACTGCCTTTATCTGGTGTAGCCATGGCCATCCCAAGAGTAGATTGAAAGTGGCAGGAACCTCTAGGATGTGAAAGTCTATCTCATGCTGTCCCGGCCCAACCTGGGTCTGAATTTTCACCATCCCCATTACTTCTCTGCTCGTGTTGTCATATGCCCGAATCACCTGGGCTATCGGCACAAAGTCCGCGGTCTTTAACCCAATTGCATACGCCGTCCTTGCCGGGCACACGTTGATGGCGGATCCGGTATCAACAAAAACCACCGGTATCCATTTGTTTCCACACTCCACAGAGATGTAGAGTGGCTTGTTGTGATTCGCACCCTCAGGTGGCAATTCCTTGTAGGAGAAAGTCAGCATCAGGGTAGCTCCTCTCGGAAAAACTAAGCCCACCAGTTGTTCAAGCATGGTGTCTATTGTGAGCTTGGCCTTGTCCATAGCCGATAAGACAGCCTATCTGTGAACACGTGAAGCCATAAGCAGTCCCCAGATAGAGATGTTTGCTTGTATATTTTTCAACTACTTCAGCACAATCTCTTCTTCGAGTTGCTTCTTTTTCTGTTTCTCAGCCTCCTTATGTCACACCCCAAACCCGCCCCTAAAAGTTCGGGCATGACCCATACAGAAATGGACACTTAACCTAATATACATATCATATGGGGCCTGAACGGAATCATTTAAAATTATGACGTAACACAGAAAAACATCCATTGAGCTAAATCTAACATGCCAGGATCACATTCATGAGAGCCATTATTATTATTTATTTATTTATTTTTATACACTCATACACATACATGACCGCATAATTGAACATTGGTATAGAAGGGAAACATATACATACTTTTAACTTTAGGTAAATAATTAAAGGCAAATCAAAATCTTAACAAAACTTGACATAAATGCATAGACTTGGTCTGGGAGCCTGGGCATACTGAGGTTGACACTGAAGGGTGACCATCAAGGGTTAAGACGGACTCCCAAAGCGATTACCTACAGAACAGACAGACAAAATACATAATGAGCGAACTTAGTGAATAATAGTACATAAATAATGTAACGTTTAACCTGAATAATCAGACATATAACTGCAGATACATATGGTTAACTACATTCCGTGATTATTTCCAAAACAGCCATGGGTCCACTTTCCGTAACAGAATGGCTTTAAGCCCAGTATATATCTGAATGCGACCATAGGCCTCTAGATGCTTAAGCGACCATAGGTCTAGAAATATCGAGCGCCATCGGCCCGTAAATAATGTAATAACGTAAATAACGAAATAATGTAAATATGAGAACTAATGTAAATAACAGAACTAATGTAAATAATGTAAATAATGTAACTAATATAAATAATGAAATAACAGGAATAATAGGAATAATGTAAATATAGCGAACTATGAAATAATAGAAATAACAGAACTAACAGAAATAACAGAACGCATAAGCGTGGGGTAACAGAACGCATAAGCGTGGGGTAACAAAACGCATAAGCGTGGTAACAGAACGCATAAGCGTGGGGTAACAGAACGCATAAGCATGGTAACAGAACGCATAAGCGTGGTAACAGAAATAACAGATGAGTATGGACTCAAGAGGTGTCTCATACGGATTCTAGAGGTGGATCCCACCAAGGTGTAGCACTTGGTTTCGTACAGCACTTTGCTCCATACTAGAAAACATCAAAACAGATTAATACAGATAAACTCATTCTTCCCATCAATCACATAAATAAACATAGATAACATAAGTTTAACAGAACGTTGCCGATAATTGTTAGAAAAAGGCAAACATATTTCACAGCTTGAACGCTTTCAGAAATATGTAGATACCACAGTTCCATAATGCATATATATATCCCATTTGCTTATCATGTTTCAATGCTACTAACCAGTAGATAACAGAATGGTAACATTAATTATCAATAGCAAACAAAACATAAGGTACAATGATGCGCTTAGATTTCCTCATGGTTCTTTGTACATAGCCATACTTGTTTCGTAATTACCGGAACCTTAACATTACCAATAATCCGAAGGTAAATGTACCATTACACCAACAGGCCAGAACAATTCATACACTAACTTCACAGTGTCGATAGTTGAATGCAATTCTTTTACAGAAGTATAAGTAATTCTTAGGATGGATGGCACATTGACAATAACCATTGGTCATAACCCAAAATACGAAGTAGATTCAGAGTCATACCGATGTGTGATAAGTTTTTCAATGTTCACATTAATTCTCAATCAACACACATGTTAACATATTAGCTCACGGAAAATAGAATGTTGTTAACAATATTTCTTAACGGTAAACAAGGGACATTTGTAGTACTATTACTCACAGTGTTTAGATGCTTGGTCCATCCCTGTAGCCGACCCTACGCAATTCATCATAGTACAGCACCATTCAATTTCCAATATTATTTAATACATCATGATCCAACAAAGTCAGCATTACTTGGTTCATCAACACCATTTGCAACTTAACATAATTTAAAATAAATCCTTGAATCCTATTTCAACATTCTAAAACCAAGTTCATTTCATCTATATTGTTAAGAGATTATTTCCCCAATTTTTCCTTTACATGATACCATGAATTCCAACATTTATAACAAAGTTCATTCGCAAATTTTAAACATAATTTCCAAACATTTCTGAATTCCAATTAAACTTGAACACATCTAATTCAATATCTCAATTTCATTATTCTACTTTCAATTTGGGCCAATTCATTGGTTATCATCATTAATCAACCTAGGGTTTCAAGGAAAATGAGGATTTTTAACAAAAAATCAAACTTCTTAAATCATCACTTTTAATTCCAATTTTCCCAATGATTCTACATCTAGGATTCTCAATCCATCATTTAAACCCACCAGTTTAACTCCCAACATCACAAACCCTAAAACCCCCAATTTTCATACTAGACACTATATGCTCAAAAATAGAAATTTGTACATTTATACAATGAAAATAATTCAAATCTATCTATGGATGTAAGTATTGAAGAGTATTAGAACCCTCACCTCAAGTATCAAACAAAGGAGCAAGCTTTAAGTAGAATTCTTCGTAAATCAGAGTTCCAATCGAGTAAAAACGTTGATCCTCTCTTATTCTCCATCCTTGATACAAAAACCATGGTGGATTGTTGATCAAAGTAAAGGAAATCAAGGTTTTGGGGCTAGGGTTTCGGTCTTAGAGTGAGAAGAAAGAAGAGAGGAAAAGAAAATATCAAGAATGATCTAGAATTCCCGATTTTAAGCTGCTGTACCCGCTATTCCCGTTCGAGCGTCCCTATTCCCGCTCGAGCGGACTTGCACCCAGCACAGATTTCAAAACTTCAAACAGGTATAACTCTCCCATCCGGACTCCGTTTTAGGTCGTTCTTGTGTCCAAATTGAAGCCCCGGAAATAAGCTTTCCAATGGTTCTAACCTCACATTCAAATTCAAAGTGTGGACAAAGAAAAGGGCAAAAGAGTGACTGTTGAACGTAAACGAATTGTTCGAATTAAAGTTCTTGGTCCAATCTTACCTTACTATCATATTACCACCTCAATCAATTCCCCAAAATAAGATAAGGAGGTTCTAAATCCACTAATAAAAATGTCCAAAAACGAACCTACGTGCCTCAGAAATTTAAACTTAACCAGGAGACCCGCTTGAGCATCCAACCTTGCGCTCGAGCGCGCAGACCAACAAGGTAGTCCGCTCGAGCGTCTAATCCCCCGCTCGAGCGGGAAATCACAACTCCCAGAATCTCAGGCCATCTGTAAAATTTGCTGGGAACCCCGAAAGTACGCTTGAGCGTTAACTCTTCCGCTCGAGCGGAGGGAAAAATTCTAGGTCGTCACACCTTATCCTCCCCAGACGCCTCTAGTTGATCTAGGTGTGGAGGCTTGAAATACTGTCCACTCTTAGTTATATGATTGACTTCGCCGATGCACTAGGTATTGTTTGGTTGATTGCTCTCCCAGTCCTCATTCGTGTGGGCAAGACATAGATCGTCGTCCTCCCACCACATTCCATCGGCAGCCGACAGACACCTGTTCGGCTCCGTTGCCACTGTCCCGGTATTCATAGTATCCTCTCTCCATATGCTCGCAGCACTCCCTGTCCTTGTGCACACAGCACTTTCAGTCCCCACGGGGGCTTTAGCTTTTCTGATTCTCTCAGACTCTTCGATTCCTTCTTGTTCCAACTATGTCGGTACAATCTGTTGTTCAAAAATGTCCAAATCCCGAGCGAAATTCTTAGCGCCGGCGCTCTCCAGTGATGCATTCTGATCCTCGGTCCTTCCGGCCACAACTGATGTTCTTGCCCCTGACGGGCCCCGTTCCAACTGAAATTCTTCGACAACGTTAGGTAGGTCATCAAGCCACCCGATAACCTCTACTGATTCCTCGAAATTTGACCAGTTGACGGCCATGTCCCCTAGGCCTTGTTCGTTGAAAAACTAGAAGTCAGTAAAATTCTCTTCCACAGCCTCTAAGTCATTTGATCTCTGATCAAATCTATCTCCCTGTATCACACAAAGCTCTGCTCTCTCTGGCAATTCCACACTTGGCTCAACCTGGCCTACTGACAGAATGTAGTCACTCGGACTATATACCTCTTCAGCAAAACTCCCAGATTCCTCAGGTTCTGACTCAACAATCCAATCCTCCTCCGAAATCTCCCATGTTTTGTCTTCGACAGTCACCACCGTTGGTCCAGGTTGGGTTCTGGAGATGTCCAACACGCACAAGTCAGTACTTTCGGGAAGGAACACCTCCGGCTTGGGTAGGTGAGATGGGGTGATATAGATGCTGGGATCATATGACATGGCCCTAGTCTGGATAGAGTTGATTCTTTTGGGAGGTAGAGCTTGGTTGTGTGGAGGGAGAGGGTTGGTTGTGACATTGGATTTTTCTGGAGGCACAATCACCCCATTATCAACGAGATCTTGAATCTCATGACGTAATCGGAAGCATTGGTCGGTGTCATGACCGTATTGTTGGTGAAATGCACAATATTTGGCTAGGTTGTGGGAAGGGGGAAGTTTTTCCGTCAATGGTCGTGGCTCTAGGGGCTTCAAGTGCCCTTTTCTGATTAAAACCCCCAAAGCTTTGGACAGGGGCATATATAGTGGAGCGAAGGTTCTTTGGCTTTTGGGTGGGTATTTGGCTGTTTGTGTATTGCTTCTGGATGCACCGGAGAATGGCATAGCTGCCATGGTTCTTGGAGGGGGGTTGGTGGTGACCATGCTCACTTTTAAGGCTCTTGTCGAGCCTGCATTGGAATTACTGTTGAAGGCCCTCCTAGGTTGCTCTCTATTATTATTAATCAAACCCTGCTTCAAGGAATCCTCAATTTGTACTCCCATCTCATGCAGATCTGAAAAGGTAGGGAAGAGGAGTACGATCATTTTCTGCATCAGTTTAGGCTGGCGATTGCGCACAATCATCCGAATCTGATCTTTATCTGTGGGCCTTAGGGTCATCATTGAGGCCTTGGCCCTCCATCTGGTTACGAACTCCGAAAAGCTCTCCTTAGGCTCTTGCCTTGTCATCTTGAGTTCATGGGTTGTAATCTCGATTTACGTGTTATAGGAGTACTGTGCAATGAACGCCTCGGCCATCTCATCCCAGTTTCTCTTAATATCATCTTCTAGTTTTGCATACTAGATGGCCGCCACACCCGATAGGGTCTGGCCGAACAAAGACAGCTTCTGTAATCTGGTGAGGCCCATCGGCCTTAAGATATCCGAAAACAATCGTAGGTGCACCATGGGATCCCCGGACCCACCAAAACAGTCAATGTGTGGTATCTTGAATCGGTCCGACAGCATTACAGCTGCGTCGGTATACCCATATTCGATATCAGGGATGGTCTTGACTCCCTAGGATTTCTTGAACAGCTTTTCAAGCTTGCTCAACTTCAACACTATAGGGTCCACCTCGCACTCAAAAGGTGAATCCGGTAAGTTGATTGGCGTTTTAGATAACTGGGGTAGGACCTGGGGTAGGATTTGGGGCGGAGGTGGCCCTGTGGGAACGTTCGTATCTTCTTGGACATTAGCCGTCTCCCCGAGTGTTGGAACTCTGGGTGGGGAGAAATTGGATGCAGCAGATGCCTCGTTTTCTTTGTTGTAGCACGGTGATTAGCTCACTTTCTTTGGGCCATGATCACACTTCTTTGTTTGGCAAATTATGTCCGTGACGGCGTCTTCTTGCTGCATGAGTTTCATACTTTCTTGGAGTTGACGCATCATTGCCTCCATCCCTGATGTGTTCTGCTGATCCATTTGAATTACCGGTATATGTTCCCTTTCTGTGGTGACAATTGGGGCCTCATCCTGATTGTCCACTGATAGGGTTGACCACTGCTCTGGCAATCTCTGCTCGGATACACTGCGTCTTCTCGACCTTTGTCTGATAACCGGGAGTAGAGAATAAAACACTGGTTGTCCGTCGACCAGATCCTCAGATCAATTGAGTCGGCGACCTCTAGTCCAGAGTGCTTGGGGAATATCTGTTGGGTCGAAAGCAATTGTGCTAAACTACCTAGCAAAAAGATAAATAAAGCAATAAGGAAATAAACAACCATACAAACGGACAGCATAACAGCTTAAATAAACACACAACACACAATTGGGCATAACAACACGCAGTCGATAAAATTTGAAAAGACGTTTCTCAATCACGATTATTATCCCCGAATCACGCCCTCGAATCGATACATAAATAGCTGATTCTCAAAATACTGGTACCCGCAGGCCTGATGCCCAAACTTGCAAACTGATACATGCATTTTTGTAGAGACGCACTCTAAAGCACATAACAGATAAGCAAGAGCCAAAACACCCCTATGTTGGGGGTAGGGTTACCCTGTCCTATTTTGTCAGGAGCTAGGGTTTCACTACGCACGCAGCGGTTTCAAACAACCTATCGGGTAAGCAACCTGTCCTAGTTTGGAATGGTCACTATGAATTCCGAATATGCACTAGGTCGAATGGTCAAAAAGGGTGCCCCGGTAAAACCGGAGTTTGTGTTCCCATCGTGGCAAAGCCCGTAACCGGTCAGGTTTATGGCACGCTTAACAAAGCAAGCCTCTGGCAAACCGTTTAGAAATAGCAGACAGCAAACACGGCGTCCTAGGCGCACCAATGCACATGCAATGCAAAGAAACACATAAGTGTAGTCAAAACAAGATATCATGAGTTCGAGTCAAGTTCTCTAAATTCCCCAAGAGAGTCGCCAGAAATTGTAGACGTCCCCGAACGTCCTGGGAGAGAAATCCCGTTCTGTTCATTTGGGCTCACTACAGTTCAGGACTCAAATCATCACGGTCCTGTATCTAATCTCGCAGAGTGCAATGCAAGACCAATAAATCATCAAAGAGTCCAAATCCAGCAAATCGTTTTGAAAAACAGATTTTTGAGAAAGAAGTGCCAAACATGGACTGCTTTGCCAGATACAGAGTCGCCACCTAAATATTTTTTATGGGGGAATTTATGAAAACCTGACTCGTTGCCTAAGGCCACGTGTCTGTCATCACCAAAGTTGCCTCGGCTCGGGAACTTGGATACGATTGGGGAAGGTCAGCTATGAGCAGCCCCGCTCGCCCGATCAAAGATTGGCCTCTACTAACCATGATATCGAGTTTTGAAAACATTATGCGCTCTTATTCCGGTTATTAGCCTAGAATTACTATGTGATGCACACAGCATACAAGTATAGACTGGATCACCTGAATTGGAACAAAACATTTCATGTTTGTTTTGAAAATAGTTTGCTACTCGCAAGTAGGCTAAAATGCAGATTTTGCAACCCTCGAGTGGGCTTAGAAAACATGGTTTTGCCAATTTCAAGTGGGCTTAAACTTGCATTCAATGCATTGTTCCATTTCAAATAACCCAACCTCCACCCACAGGCATTCAGGCAGTTATAACACATAAGCACTTAGCCTCATGGTAAGCATGCTATCATGGCAGACACTCACACGCATGCAGGTATGCTAAAGCATAAATACTTACCGAGTACTCCGAGCCAAAACAGAAACTAGTTAGTAATCATATGCATGATCCTAGTTCATGTTAAGATGGCTAATGCAACACATGCAAGATGCAACTAAGATAGGCTCGGCTAATCTAAGAATGGCATGTGAGATGCTACAGATAACACGTATTCAATTCGGAATTGAAATACAATGCAGTTAGTATGATGCGCCGAGCCCAGTGTTTGCAATACGAATGAATGTATGCAAACATGCTATCATAAGTATGCTAATTAAAACATGCCCTAAATCTAACCATTGTAAGCGGTTAAGTAAAAGGGAGAAAGAAATGGGGTTGGAAGACATGCACACACGCACGCACACTTATTACACAATTGCCCTCGCTCGGAGGGTCCGAATAAATATTACACAACCAAATAAATGATTAACTAGTCTAGCTAATTAAATATTACATAACTTCTACTTAATTAACAAATTAAATACAGAAGGAAGGTGGCCGCAGCCCCGCCTCGGAATGATGGGATGATGCATGCTCGATTCGTCTTGCCTGGAAACCCGTTGCCATGCCACTGTTGCCTCTGTTTGCACTGCTCTGCTTCTCTGAAAATTATACAAGTTTCTAGAACTGTTTTGAACCACTCCCTGAATGTTTTGGAAGGTCATCGACCAAGAGAGAACAACACCGGCCATGGGGATATGGCCATCCACCAAAAATTGGATCACCAGCTGGACACTTCTGGTCGGTCGGCACTGAAAGTGGCCGGCCGGCCATTTATTCCTGCAGAATACTGGTTTTGTTGCAACAGGGGACAAACAGTGCATGGCATAGAATTTTCAAGGCAATGTGTGCATGTCCACTCTCCCTATCATGCTATGGACTCAAGGGAGTGTGGGCCTCGACCCTCGGGCCACCAATCACGTACTTCGATGCATGATGGCCAAAGGCACCAAGTTTGCAAATCAATGTAAATGAATGCAACAAACAAATGAATGCCGCACGCTCTATCATGTTGAGATCAAGGGCATCGGCGACCGAGGGTTGAGACGTGTTTCGTCACTTTAAAATGCAATGTAGCAAACATGGACAAATATGCAATGGAACTAGCATGTGCCAACATACAATGAACCAAATATGCAACAAACATGTGACAAACATGCAATAGTGGACTTAAACCGCAAAGGGCAGACCTCAGCCTTGCCATAAATAGTGGCCAAAAGTGATGGAAATGATGGACAAATGCTCATGCAAACATGCACACCTATGAGCCTAAAACTAAGGCATGAAAGGGAGCATTCCACTACAACTATCATAACCACACATGGCATGGATTATGCAACCAAAAATAGAGTTTTAATGCGTCAAAATACACCCCCAAACCCATTGATATGGCAGCTAAAGGACTCAAACAAAGAGGCATGCATAATGACTCATTTTAAGGCACAAAATAACATCTCTTCAAAGCATGGAAAGGATGATGAATGCAAGCATACAAGCATGGATTATGGACTGAAATAACATGGGAAATGATTCCAAATCACTGAAATAGCCTAAGTAATGCATGCTAATGACTCACACACCCGAAGCCAACATGCTAGAATGCAAAGGGGCTATACAAAGCATGAAAAGCATGAACAAATCAACACCCAACAGAGCTTAAACATGATAAAACATGACCAAAAACTTCACAAACGTAAGCCAAAACATGCAAGCATGGTGATCTAAATGCAAGATGCACTTCTAGGCAAAATAGAGGAATACAAGGCAAGTGTATGGTGCATGCAAGGGGTCAACAAACCAACATGGAACAGAGGTAAAATATGCTAAATAAACACCAAATAACCTCTGAAATAAAGCCAAACAAAGCTAGGCATGCATGCTACCCTTATGAGCCAAAACACAAGCAAAAGAGAGACAAAGGGAGAGGGGTGTCCCTCCCCTATGCAAGACTTCAAAACCTCTTCACCACCACTGAAAATCCCCTGGATTTCAGTGGTGAGAAGGCCAATACACAAAAGTATTCAAAGCTCAACAAAGAAGGCAGAAAAAGGGGCCAGACAAGGCCTAAGAGGGAGAGGTCGACCCCCAACACCAAAATGACCTTAATGAAACATCTTAAACATAAAAAAATAGAACTTTTATCAGTTATACAAAAAGCTCAAAACAGCATGCAAAGTAGGTTAAAAGCTAGTGCAAGAATGGGGAATATAAAGCAATAGTGCTTACCCTTGAAGAACACTTCAAGAACAGCAAGTCCAGCCCTCTTCTTCTGATCAAAACCAACTCAAAACTCCAAGAACAAACTCTCAACACCTCCAAAATCAAAGTATGGTGTAATACTAGGTGCCTTAGTGCAAAACTAAGAACAAAACACCCTTTTGGACACTCTAACACACACAAATGTAGAGAGAGAGGCAGATATAGAGAGAGAGAGAGAGAGTGGTGTATATATGATATATAACTCTAATTTGTTGAACCTCTTCAAAGGAGAAGAGAGGCTCTCCTTTATAGAGCAAGACAAGGGCCTAAGCTTCTTAGAGAAGCTAAACAAAAGGGGTCAAGGGGGTCAAGCTTCTAAGGGAAGCTAAGTCAAAGGTCCAAGCTTCTTGAGGAAGCTAAGACAAAGGGTCAAGCTTCCTCAAGAAACTAGAGCGAAGGGTCTAAGCTTCTTGAGGAAGCTAAGACAAAAAGGGTGCAAAGGG
Source organism: Camellia lanceoleosa (assembly GCA_025200525.1). NCBI lineage: Eukaryota > Viridiplantae > Streptophyta > Magnoliopsida > Ericales > Theaceae > Camellia > Camellia lanceoleosa. Next base: position 154,313,021 of record CM045764.1, read on the forward strand.
TTCAAATCCTCCATACACGTGTATGGAGGACATATCTGTGCACTCCAACTGGCACAGCTAGCATGAACAATGCCTGAAAAAGGAAAAAAGGAGTCCCGGCCAGAAAATATGGCCGATTGACCAAAACAATGGCCGGTTGACTATCAAAGGTGCCGATCGGCCAAACTTTTGGCCGATAGAAACAAAACACGGCCGGTGGCTTCATGCCACAGCCGGTGGGTCTCAGGGATGGCTAACAAGCCTCTTCCCACCCTCAGAAGCGCAAAACACAAGTCCTTGGTTCAAAACCAGGCACAAAACAGTCAAGTTAAGAGATCTTGAGGCAAGGCGCGCAGCCGAGTCCTCCGAGAACTCAAAACAAACACAAACATGGATGATCATCGGGTGTTCAAACGATGACGTCCAAGTCTTGAGGACAATCAAAAATGGGGTGTCTACAATAGCATTCGCCAGTTCAGGAGCTACGCACGAGGTGCACCATTGGAGCTCCTTCTACACGAGCCAGAGTCGCACTTTTCCAACGGCACCGCTGAGGTATACTCTTTCTATTTACTTTCTGCAATGTAGATCAGATATCTCGAATAGCCAATTTTGCTCTTTAACTAAATAACCCAAACACACTGATATATCACATGCTTAGTTCACCGTGAGCACCATCATGCACGATATTTGTGTAAACTTGAACACATGCACACACACTCCATTTTTACCAATTTTGAACGCATTCAAACACTGTATTTCTGACACTGCTTCGCATTTGTTTGTCTTGAACACAGGGAGATTCCCATGCCTTCCGTGGATATGGGAATACCATTGCCCGAGGTTGGTACATGGAGCTGCCCGATGCAGTTCGCCATATCGTCGATCAGGCCGGTTTCGACATTTTCTGTATGGGACTCTCGTGCTTCACTACGAGTAGGCCTCTTCTAGGTGCTCTGGTGGAGAGATGGTGGGACACCACCGATTCTTTCCACCTTTCTACTGCAGGGGAGATGACGATGACTCCCTTCGACTTCTCCATGCTCACCGACATCGGAATACGGGGTGATCCGATTCCCTTCGATACCAATATGGGCGAGTGGGATGCTGCTCAGATCTTCCTGCTTGGCGCTCACCCACCTCTCTTGCTGGGCCAAGGACCACTTCAGAGTACAAGCGTTGACGACCCGCGAGGAGGTAGAGTAGTATGCTCGAGGATTCATCATGTTCTTGCTGGGCACCACTCTTTTCGCCGACCGGGCGAACACTGTTGTTCTCTATCTGTTGAGCGCGCTGGTGGATGTGACACGAATCCGACGCTACAACTGGGGTGGCGCAGGCCTAGCCACATTGTACGGATACATTAGCTCCTCCTCTCGCCACAGCGGACATCTTCTAGGAGGCTACTAGCAAGCTTAGGAGGTACACCTTTTCCTTTGGTTTTACAGTTCTGCTTTACAATTCTGCTTTATACTATTTGTACACCACACACACTGCATACACGCAATCTACTTTACACTGGCTGTACACTGCATAACACACTGCACAATACACTGCCCAATACACTGCATAATATACTGCACATGACTCTGATTTCTGTTTTATCTGCATACTGCCTTGCTGATAAGCATACTCATTGTTGCCCTTTTACATTCTGTAGTTGTGGGTGTATGCCTACTTTCCGAGGCTTGGTCTAGAGCCGAAGGTGGAGATGCCCCTTGCTATCCCATACTCTCACCGGTATGACGTGAGGTACGAACGGAGGCCACGGAAGTCTTTCCTATTCTTTCGCAGATACTTCGACACCATTACCACCGCAGAGGTATTTCAAACATTACAGTTTATTTGAGCTTCGCTTTACATTGTAATTTCAATAGCAGATAACAAACTGTATATCCTGTCATTTGCAGATCACCTGGCAGCCCTAGGCTGTGTTGCTGGATGCAGTGAGAGACCAGTACGCAGGTGCTCGGGAGACTGCCCGGTTCAGGGTTTTGCTGGAGGGTCCGGTTTGCCGAGCTTGGTACCTGGGTGAGCGCTTCCTGCGTCAGACCCTCGGCCTACTAGAGTAGATAGTTTCGAGGCCACCTCCCACCCACATGAGGCATACGGAGAGGTACACCATGGAAGAGATGATCGATTGCACGATCGGTTGGGATGCTGACTTCTTTAGAGATGAGGGTGACTACATCATCTTCATCTAGACACATCTCATGCTGCCTCTGGCCAGTGCTCGACAAGGCGAGGGAGAGAGACCTGTAGCCCCTGTGGAAGGAGCGAGAGCACCGAGGGCGACTCAGGCCTGCGACAGGAGTGGGTCCCGGAGGGGACGAAGAGCAGAGTGGCCAGAGCTGCCCACCACCATGACATGCCGAGGATAAGGTGGAGAGACTTATCAGATACCCATCGCTCCTCCTCTGGCTGATCATGAGCTTGTCGGAGTTCGCGGCTCGACCCCGGTATGTGCTATACTTTGCACTCTGTACAGTCATTTTATTTTATTTGATATCCCGCCGAATACTAATGACTTCAACACTTTTGCAGGATTCCATCGAGTATACTGGACAGGCTCTGGAGCTGTTAGCCTCAGCGATGGGGATGCTACAAAGGAGTATCGACCTGCTCATCATCTATGGTAGCCCGGTAAGTTCTTTCAACCTCAGTCTCAAAACCTTGCATAATTTGTTCCATACTGATCTGATACATCACATTATCAATACGGCGCTTGCTACACTGCATTCACATACCACTCACAACACTGATACACTGTAATCATACGTGGCTCATGGCATCCAAACACTGTACTCATGCATTATTCACAGCATTCGTACACTGCTCACATCATTCATACCCTGTACTCATACACTGTATTCGATACCATACTCAACATTGCATAGCATAACTAATGAGTTTGTCAATTGTTCTTTTCAAGCCCCATTCCAGATACAGGCCGCAGGGGTGCTCTAGCAGGACCATCAGTACCTGCTCGAGGAGCGGGGAGAGCAGGATGAGGGATCTCAGTACGCCACCGCAGCAGAGCCAGGTGTACTCATTCTGGGAGTAACTCACGAGCACCTGTCCTAGATGACAATGAGTCTAATGCAGAGGTAGAGTCGTCTGAGGATGAGACTAGAGGTGGCTCGGGCTCGAGCTCAAACGGCGGAGCTGGCGGGGATGATCTTGGACCTTCGTCCAGGAAGAGGATGAGGACGAACTCCCACACTTGAGGCGATTGGCGCCGATCTAGACATTTTGCTGCTTTTCTTTTTTTGCTTTATTTTTCTTTTTAGTGGTAGTTTTACACATTGTATTGCCTCAGGCAGGTTTTATTTTCTCCAAAACTATGTACTTTTGCAGAAGAAAATATGATGAAATGAAACAGCTGTTTTTGTTGAAAAAGTGTTGCATTTGTACATTCTAAGCATCGCATCGCATCGCATCGCATCACATTATATAACAATGTAAATGAGATTGAACTTTGTTTTAAAAACCGAACACTTGAACTGCATTAATCAGGTAATGAACCAACTGACAACAAAACAACTCGATAAGCAAAACAAAGAACTTGACAAGCTAACCAAATGTAAATACAACTCGACAAGCAAGACAAGGACTAATGAACACAAAATACAACTCGATAAACAAAAGTACAACAACTCAATAAACAAATTGAAGTAACACAGGCGCGACTTTGCAAAATCATCACCGAAAGGCATTTGAAGTGGAACCAGTCACATGTTCTCAACATCTCCAACACATATATAGTTCAGAGAACAAGGGGAGAGACCATCGGCCAAAGTGAAAGGCCATCGGCCACAAGAAACGGACATCAACCATCATTACTAGCCGATCGGCCAAAAAAGATGGTCGGTCGGCACTCTTTTTGGCTGATCGGCCAAAAATGGCAAGCACCTCCAGAATGCTGACAGCTGTCTTCCACTCAACACCTTATCTTCTACAAAAGCCCCAGCTTTGTAGTTTCTCTATTTCAGCTTAGTTTTTGCACCAAATGGAAGCATTTCTTGTCCAAAATCTCACAAATTGGATCGCCAACTTGGATGGCTCAGAAAAGCTGAATTTTCGGGATTTTGGAATTAATGCACTATTCACGTTGAGTTGCACCCCGTTGTATTTTCCGTTCCTTCATGCCGCGGCAAGGTTTTGGAATCCAGTAACACATGTCTTTAGCTTTGGTGGACAAGAGATGTGTCCCACTTTCGAGGACTTCCACGCTTTAATGGAATTCGAGCGCGATGAAGAAATCTTGCCTCAATTTCGCTTGGGCTACATCCAAGCCTTAGGATGGATGTGCGGGCTTACTTTGCATGACGCTCGGTCATTGATTTATGACAGAGAGTTGGACATTCCGAGCTTGATTCGTCGATTTTCTAATGCTGGTGATCGCGGCGATCATCATTGGCAGGGTTATCGGCGACATGCGCTTTGCTTGTGCATGGTTTCTCATTTCTTGCTTGCCCCAGGCTCCGATGGGTTTAGCACTTGTTTGATTGAAGTTGCCGAGGGCTTAAAAGAGGGCAAGAGCTGCATCGCCATGACACTAGCTGAGACATTCATGGGTTTGGACGCTTTCCATCGCCGGGAGACGACTAGATTCGTAGGGAGTCCACTACTACTGTAGGTAATGCTTCCCACCCCATCTCACATATATTTCTCACATCCCTCGGCCCTCAGGCTCGGTTTTTCTCTCAAAACCCTTTTCTCACTTTTTCTCTCAATATACACCTCTCTATTCTTTAATCTCTCATTTTTCATCCCTTCCCAGATATGGTTGATGGATAAGTTGAAGGTTGTGGACACATGCCCAGCATATTCAGCTCGCGGCTATTTCTTCCGACGACGTCTAGTCGATGCCCTTGATGAGGGATGGTGGTACGAATGGATGCGCAGTTTAACTACTCTTGACATTGCTTAGCACTGCTCCTGGCTCAATTTACTGGCGATGAGCTACAGTATGACCCACCAACCCAGGATTTAGTTGGTTGGCCTGACACACTATGTCTTTTACTTCCCTTTCCGATTCCGGTGCCAGTTCGGACATGATCAGACTTGTCCAGAAGAGGGGATAGAGTACCCTGCTGCATTTCCAGTCCGAGGCGCACAGCTAGCTCGGTATGCCACAGCATGGAGGACGAGAGAGCTTCTGGCCCCCGCTTCTACTTTCAGTTGCACCCTCTGTGATGAGTGCGTAGCTTGGCTTGGTGAAGAGGCAGAGATCGGGCCTACTTCGGCATCAGAAGTTTCTACAAGCACTAGGAGGGGGCGTAGGAACACCTGACTATGCCCCGAATTTATTTTCTTTAATCAGTACTTTTAAGTTTTCCTTATGAATGTAATAAAAAGCAACTTCAATTTGTATTCAAGAGCAGGAGAACTCTATACTGAAATCAATGTAATTGAAGGTTGTGGGTACTGAAAATTTTCCATTTGGTCCAAAAATGGTCTAAGTTGTAAAAAGATTAATTTGAGCAAAATCAACTTTTATTAAAACTTTTCAAAACCATTTTCGATATGGATTAGAACTAGACATGCCTAAGATCTGTCACTGAGATGCACAACCTCGATCCTAGCAACTGGAAAGTTGTCCCTAGTTTGAATAGCACTGCACTGGAGATCACAACCGAGCTCTTGAATGCAGAATAGACAAAGATGACCAAACATGATCAGACGGACAAAGTTGATTTGGAAGTGTTTATGGCTGGACTTCAGGATGAAGTTGCCTACGTATCCCGAAGATGGGAATCAAGCCTTACGTAGTTCGGCACAGGTTCACTCGTGTATTAACACACTCCTTTTGCGCTCTAATTTTTGCCAAGGCCACCTTTTCTGGGTTTTCAACCTTGCGAGCTCAGTTTTTATAATTTCAAATTTTTCATGCTCTAACTTTTGCATAGGTCGCCCTTTCGGGTTTTCGGCCTAGCGAGCCACTCAGGGGTAGTATTTCTTCAACTTGTCCATGTTGATCGGCTGGGATAACTCTAGGCCATCTAGGTCCATTAGAATGACAGCTCCACCAAACTAAATAGACTTGATGATGTAAGGACCAGTTCAACTAGGTCTGAACTTGCCCCTAGGGTCGTGGATGAGAGCTCGGTTGTCTTTGAGCACCAAATCTCCATCTTTCAAATTCCTGGACTTAACTATCTTGTTGAAAGCCCTGGCAATTCTTCGTTGATAACCTTAAACATGATACAGTGCTTTCAGCCTTCTCTCGGCAAAGAGCACGAGTTCTTCAAACCTGCTTTGCTGCCAATCTGCCACAGCTATCTGACACTCAGCCAATACCCGTAATGACAAAACCTCAACTTCGATAGGTAGAACAGCTTCCATCCCATAAACCAAGGAATATGGAGTCACCCCAGTAGAAGTTCGAATTGAAGTCCGGTAGCCCCATAGAGCAAACGGCAGCTTATCTGGCTAGTCCCGGTAGGTTTTCACCATCTTCTGCAAAATGTGCTTGACATTCTTGTTGGTGGCCTCAACTGCTCCATTGGTTTGCGTCCGATATGTAGATGACTTATAAAAAGCCACGTAGTATTTCTCCAACAAGTCGACAACCTCCTTCTTGAAGTGGGAACCATTATTTGAAATAATCTCGTTTAGACCCCGTAGCGACAGATGATGTTGTTCCTGATGAACTTTGCAACATGCGATGCCTTCAACACCGCGTAAGATTGGGCCTCAACCCACTTTGTGAAATAGCCTATCGCTACCAAAATGAACTCATGCCCATTGGATCCTTTTGGAGTGACGACCACAATTACATCAATCCCTCAGACTGAAAACGACCATGGCAAAGTCATGTTGTACAACTTTGACGGCAGAATATTTATGCGGTTTGCATGGATCTGACATTTGTGGCATCGCCGGACAAAGCTAATACAATCCCCCTCCATAGTGGACCAGTAATAACCTTGTCCAAGGATCTTCCAGGCTAACATCACCCCGTTCATGTGCGTTCCGCACTCTCTTCCATGGATGGCCTCCATCAGGCGCTTGGATTCTTCAGTATTACCACACAGTTTATGCATCCGGAGATGACCTCTCTTGTATAGTTTTCCTCTGTAGACGATGAATCGAAAACCATTCTTCGGTGCCCTCTTATCTTTGGCATTTGCCCCTGGTGGATACGCCTTTTTTTCCAAGAACTTTCAAACATTGTAATACCAGAGACTCTCATCTTGCACCTCATCTATGGCAGCAATCAGCTCGTAGGCCGGCATAAATTTATGTTCAATGATGATCGGACATATCCGGACTCTGAAAAGGATGTCTATCATAGAAGATAGAGTTGTTAATGAATCAGCGAACCTGTTGTTCTCTCTTAACAGATGAGCGAAGTTCAGCTTCTCAAACCGAGAAATCAGCACATCCAAGGTCTGGTGGTAGATTCTCATCTTTTCTTCTTTAACTTTCCAATCTCCTTTAGCTTGAGATACAACAAGGTTCGAGTCCCCAATGACGTCCAACCATTTTGCCCCTAGCTCTAGGGCGGCTTCTAGTCCAGCAATACTTGCCTCATACTCTACCTCATTGTTCGATACTTTGAATCGGAGTTTGAATGCTAAAGGTATGAGGGAATTGTCGAGTGCTATCAGCAACACCCCTATCCCATACCCGTATTGGTTTGACACTCCGTCAAAGTTTATCGTCCAGGTCTCTTCTTCAACATGCAGAATGGCCTCGTTTGGGAACAGATACTCGACTGCTTCATCCCCTTCCACTGGGTAATCGGCTAGGAACTCCGCTACCACTCTCCCCTTTACTGACTTGCGCGTCATATACTTCAAATCAAATTCGGAAAAGCAGAAGCAACCAACGGGCTAGCCTACCCGTAAGTGTTGGTTTCTCAAAGAGATATTTGATGGGATCTAATCTCGAAACCAATATTACAGAGTGAGCTAACAGGTAGTGCCGCAGCTTCCTGGTAGCCCATACCAAGGCCAGACAAGCCTTCTCCAACGGAGTGTAGCAGGTCTCGTAATCCAACATTTTCTTGCTCAGGTAGTAGATAGCTTTCTCCACTTTGTCCTCAGACTCCTGTGCAAGCATGTAGCCCATTGTAGTTTCAGTCACCGAAAGGTACATAATCAACGGTTTCCCCGGCTCAGGCAGTGACAACACAGGTGGGTTCTGTAAATATTGCTTGATCTGTTCAAAAGCAGCTTGGCATCGGCCGTCCCATTGGAATTTCTTTCCTTTCTTCAGGAGACCAAAGAGTGGTTCACAAGTGAAGGTTAATTTTGCAATAAACCGTCTTATGAATTACACTTTACCTAGAAAGCCTCGCACCTCCTTTTTAGTCCTCGGTGGTGGCATTTCTAAGATGGCCTTGATTTTGGAAGGATTGACCTCGATACCTCTCTGTGTAATCAAGAACCCCAGCATTTTCCCTACTGTAACACCAAACGTACATTTCTGAGGGTTCAGCCACAGCCGAAACTCTCTGATCCGTTGAAAGAATTTCTACAAGGCGGTGTAGTGGTCCTCTTTTTCTTTGGACTTGACAATCATGTCATCCACATACACCTCAACCTCTTTGTGGATCATATCATGCAAAATCGTGGTCACGGCCTGTTGATTTATAGCTCTAGCATTCTTCAGCCCAAACGGCATCACCCTATAACAATAGGTCCCCCACGGGGTGGTAAAAGCAGTCTTCTCCTGGTCTTCGGGTGCCATCAGAATCTGATTGTAGCTAGAAAATCCATCCACGAATGAGAGCAACGCATGCCCCGCAGTGAAGTCCACTAATTCATCGATATACGACAGAGGAAAGTCGTCCTTCAGACTGGCTTTATTCAAATCCCTGAAGTCCACACATACCCGAATTCTGCCGTCCTTCTTCAGCACCGGAACTATATTGGCCAACCAAGTTGGGTACTCAGATACCATCAGGAAACCTGCGTCAATTTGCTTGGTGACCTCTTCTTTGATCTTGAGAGCCCAGTCCGGGCGGATTCTTTTGAGCTTATGCTTAACAGGTCGGGCCTCCGGGTCAAGAGGGATCCGATGCTGTACAATCTCAGGATCGATTCCATGCATGTCTTTGTCGGACCACGCAAAAACATTATTGAAATCTTTTAATAAAGCGACTAAGCGCTCGCGCTCCTCTGAAGACAACGTGGACCCGATCTGGACCAGCCGCGGGTCCTTCTCAGTACCCACATTAATTGTTGTGATTTCATCAACCAGCGGTTTTACAAACCTCTCTTGCTCTTGATCAAGCAATTATTTCAAAATCAAAGGAATTTCTTCCTCGTCATTTTCATCGAAATTTTGAAAGTCCTGATTAATACAATAAATCAAGGGCACAGAAAAATACTCAAAGGCCACAGCCATTTCATTCTCATTAATCACATCCAAATCGCCTGATTCCTCTGTTACAACAGACTCAAAGGAAAAAGAAAAAGACGACCTAGACAGGACTGTGGCATCCAGGTTGTCACCTCTAGGAATATCGGACTCAGACTCAGACGAGTTGGAACCTGATTCCGACTCCACAGACTAGGTGGAATCAGATTCTGACTCACTACCTGACCTGGTGCTGCTCGATAAGAATCCCTCCTCGTACTGCCAGACGAGAGGGGGTGCGATGGATGCATCCAGAATGTTTGAAAATGGGCTCACAGCCGCTTCATTCCCCATCATGGACACCGTGAAGTTATCCCCCAAGCACTCATGTACGATCGGAGGATCTGAAAGTAGACAAGCTAGTACTACCCCCATTTCAATCTTTACGCTCTCGGAATCCTCTTCCTTACACTATTCAGCCTCAGCTGGTGGGTCTGTCTGCTCTTTGGCAACATCATCCCTGGACAACTACAAGTCGAAGAAGATCTCGAAGCCCGGCAAGCACCGCTTCTCTACATTTAGCCATGGCTCTGGGAAGCCGCAGAACGGGAAGTCTTCTCTCTCCCAGACAAAGCGTCCGTTTAGGGTACCCTGGATAGGCCGATGCATTAACTCAAAATGCCTCCCGGCCTGCTTGGCTCTGGCTCTCTTGGCCATTTCTTTGCCCTTTCTCACCCAGTCCTCTTTGGTAGATAGATAACCTAAACCAAAGTTATGCGGGTTGTGCGGCACTTTGGCCGATACTGTAATGCCCTTCCGGCCACTTTTCCCTAATCCCATCCCGGTGATGTGCTGGAGCTTGTTCATGAGGTACACAAACTGCGCACTGACATATAACCCCTCATCAATAGCTAAGATATTCTGAACACCCCGGGCCTCGGCTAGAGTGAATCCTGACAGGAACACATCCACCGTGCCATGCTCGATTTCCAGAATCGGTGTAGACACCTCTGGTGGCGGATGGATTGAAGAATTCTCAAAAACTATAGCCACCCCCTTCCCGTGGGGTACTTCAACATTTGGTGTATGGTGGAAGAGACCACCTTCACCTGTGTAGCCACAGCCACCCTAGGAGTAGATTAAAGGTTGCGTTAACGTCCAAGACATGAAAGTCAATATCATGTTGTCCTGGACCAACCTGAGTTTGAATCTGCAAGGTCCCCATCACCTCTCTGCTAGTATTGTCATATGCCCTTATCACCTGGGCAGTTGGCACAAAATCTATGGGCTTCAACCCGATTGCATATGCTGTCCTTGACGGGCACACATTAACGGCAGATCCCGTGTTAACAAGAACTATCGGTATCCATTTGTTTCTACACTCCACAGAGATGTAGAGTGGTTTGTTGTGATCCGAGCCCTCAAGCGGCAGCTCCTTGTCGGTGAAGGTCAAGGTCGGGGAAGCTCCTCCTGGAAAAACTAACCCTACTAACTGCTCAGGTGTGGTCTCAATTGAAAGTTTGGCCTTGTCCATGGCAGAAAGGACAGCCTGTCGATGAACTCTTGAGGCCATAAGCAGTCCCCAGATGGAGATGTCTGCTTGTATCTTCTTCAGCTATTTCAGCACAGCCTCCTCCTCGAGTAGCTTTTCTTTCTGCTTGTCTACCTCTTTGTCCTTTCCGGACACCTCTGGTTGATCTAAGTGCGGGGGCTTAAAATACTGCCCACTCTTAGTCATGTGGTCAACCTTGCCAATATACCAGGTATCATCTGGCTGATTGTTCCCCCAATCTTCATTGGTGTGGGCAAGACATAGGTCGTCATCTTCCCACCATATGCCATCGGCAGCCGATAGACGGCTCTGTTACAACTATTCCTGTGCCCACAACACCTTTCATTCCTGTGCTCACAGCATGTTCCATTCTTGTGCACACAGCACGTTCTGTTCCTACAGGGGCTTTGGCCTTTTTGGCCCTCTCAAAATCTTCGATCCTTTCCCGCTCAAACTGCTTCAGTGTAGCCTGCTGTTCAGTATTTTCCGTACCCAAACCGCCCGTATTCTGAGCAAAATTCTTAACATTGGTGCTCTTCGGCGGTGCACCCTGTTCCTCAGCCCTTCTTGCCACTGTTGATGTCCCCGTGTCACAGCAGACCTTTACGGACCGAGGATGCTCAATAACATCCGCCACATCGAGCCACCCTCAGAGTTTTCTTGACCCATCCAAGTCGAACCAGTTGACAGTCATGTCTCCTGAGTCCTGCTCTTCAAAGAACTACAGATTTGCAATGTCCTCCTCCAGATTCGCTAGGTCATCTAGCCCCTGATTAGGTCTATCCTCTCATACTACACAAATCTCTAACCCCACTGGCAATTCCATCCTTGGCTTAGCCTGATCTGCTGGTGTGATGTAACCACTCAGGTTGTACATGAAGCTTGCAGACCCCTCATACTCCGATCCATCATCCCCATCTGCTCCCACAGTCGACCCAATTCTATCTTTGATAGCCACCACTACCATTTCAGGTTGGGTTTGGAAGATATCTAATATGCACAAGTCAGTGCTGTCAGGAATGAACACCTCCAGCTTGGATAGGTGGGAATGGGTGATATATATGCTAGGGTCGTATGACACAACCCCAGGTTGGATCAAGTTGATGCGTTTGGGAGGTGGAGCTTGGTTATGTGGTGGGAGAGGGTTGGTTGTGACATTCGGTTTCTCCGGAGGCACGATCACCCTATTGTCAACGAGATCCTGAATCTCGTGACGCAATCTATAGCACTGGTCGGTGTCATGACCATGTTGTTGGTGTTAAGCGCAGTACTTCACCGGGTTATGGGAGGGAGGAAGCTTTTCTGGTAAGGGTCGCGGCTCTAGGGGCTTCAAGTGCCCTTTCCTGATCAAAACCCCCCAAAGCCTTGGAGAAAGACGTGTATAGTGGGGTGAAGGTTCTCTGGCCTCTGGGTGTATACCTAGCTGTTTGCGAGCCACTTCTGGACGCACTGGTGAATGGTGTAGCTGCAAGGGTTTTTGGGGTGGTGGTGGTAACCATTCCCACATCTGAAGATCTGGCAGCTGCAGTACTACTTGTGCCTGCATTCGTACTGCGGTTGAAGGCCCTCTTGGGCTACTCTTTCTCATGATCAATAAGACCCTGTTTCATGGCATCCTCGATCTGCACCCCTATCTCATGTAGATCTGTAAAGGTGAGGAGAGGGAGAACGATCATCTTCTGCATGAGCTTAGGTTGGAGGTTGCGCACAACCATCCGAATCTGATCCTTGTCAACAGGCCTGGTGGTCATCATCGAGGCCTTAGCCGTCCACCGGGTCACAAAATCGGAGAAGCTCTCCTTCAGCTCTTGCCTAGTTGTCTCAAGATCCCGAGTTGTGACCTCGATCTGTGTATTGTAGGAGTATTGAGCTACAAAGGCGTCAGCCATCTCCTCCCAGTTCCTCTTAACAGAGTCCTCCAGTTTCGCATAGCAAATAGCCGCTACACCCGACAGGGTCCAGCTAAACAAGGAAAGCTTCTGCAATCTGGAGAGGCCCATCGGCCTCAGTATATCTGAAAACAGCTGCAAATGCACCATAGGATCTCCAGACCCGTCGAAACGGCCTATGTGCGGCATTTTAAACCGGTCTGGCAGAGTCACAGCCGAGTCGGTGTACCCATCCTCAATATCCGGAATAGACTTCACACCCTAAGACTTCTTGAACATCTTTTCTAGCTTGTTCACTTTTAGCGCTGTGAGATCCACCTCGAACTCAAACGGTGCATCCCCCAGGTTGGTCTGTGCTTTGGGTAGCTAGGGTAGGATTGGCGGCGGAGCTGGCCTCGTTGGAAAGTCCGTATTGTCCTAGATGTTTGTTGTCTCCCCGAGTATTGGAACTCTAGATGGTGGAGGAGCTGGGTGCGAAGCAGATGCTCTGACTTGCTGTGGTGGTTGTTGCTACAGTCTAGCAATCAACTCTGCCTGTTGGGCCATGACCTCGGCCTGGCGTGTGACAAATTCTGCTTGGTGAGCAGCGTCCTGCTGCATGGCTTACATACTTTCTTGGAGCTGACGCATCATCTCCTCTATACCGCCATATCTTGTCTTTGATCTATCTAAACAGTAGATATCTGTCCTCGCAAAGAAAATCGAGACCTTAGCCTGATTGCTCACTGATAGGGTAGATAAGGACCATGGATCTAGCAACCGCTGTACCGATACACTGCGCCTTACTGACCTCTGTCTAGTAATCGGGCGTAAAAAAAGGAACACTGCTTGTCCATCTATTAGATCCTCGGATCGATTAAGTCTACGACCTCTAACCCAGAGTGCTAGGGAAATATCTGTCTGGTCAGAAGCAATGGTGCTAAACTACCTTGTAAAAAGATAAATAAAGCATAATAAGGAAACAAATAACCAGAAAAATGGATAGCATAACAGCTTAAATAAAGACAACACACAGTTGGCAAACACAAGCTGAAAGGACTGTTCGTAACCATCGATCCTTTGTTCCCAAATCATCGCCCCAAATCAATCGATACTGAGCAAAACTGATTCCAATATACTGATGCTCTGATACCCAGACTTGCAAATTGATACATGCATTCCTGTAGAGACGCACTCTAAAAGCACATAATCAAGAAAGTGAGAGCCAAAACACCCTTATGGAGGGGTAGGGTTTCACTACGCACACAGCGGTTCTCAAACAACCTACAATCGGGTAAGCAACCTGTCCTAGTTTGGAATGGTCACTACAGTTTCTGACATGCACTAGGTTGAATGGTCAAAAGGCGCCCCGGTAAAAACTGAGGTTTGTGTTCCCGTCGTAGCAGAGCTCGCAATCGGTCAGCCTTATGGCACGCTTCTCAAAGCAAGCCTTCAGCAAACCGTTCGGGAATAGCATACGGCAAACACAGTGTCCTAGGTACACCAATGAAAATGCATTGCAAAGAAACACATAAGTGTAGTCAAAACAAGATATCATGAGTTCGAGTCAAGTTCTCTAAGTCCCCAGCAAAGTCCCCAGAAACTTTAGACGTGCCCGAACGTCCCGGCTCCATGCGTGAATGCGCAAAATCCGTTTTGTTCATTAGCTACTACAGTTTGGACTCAATGTCACGGTTCTGAATCTAATCTCACAAAGTGCGATGCAAGACCGATAAATCACCAAAGTGTCCAAATCTGACAAATCGTTTTGGAAAACTGATTTTCATAAAGAAGTGCCAAACATGGACTGCTTTGCCAGATATAGAGTTGCCACCTAAATGTTTTATTTTGGGAAATTTAGGAAACCCTGACTCGTGCCTAAGGCCACGTGTCCGTCATCACCAAAATTGTCTCAGCTCGGGAACTTGGGTACGAGAGGGGAAGGTCATGCAATGAGCACCCCCGCTCGTCCGATCAAAGATCAGCCTTTACTAACATGATATTTTATTTTTGAAAACACATGCGTTCTTATTCCGGTTATTAGCCTAGAATTACTATGTGATGCGCACAACACACAAGATACACTAGATCGCCTAAGTTGGAACAAAACATCTCATGTTTGTTTGTTTGAAAATGGTTTGAAGGTGCTACTCGCAAGTAGGCTAAGACATGGATTTGCCACCCTCGAGTGGGCTTAGAAAACATGATTTTGCCACCCTTAAGTGGGCCTAAAACTCGCATTTCGATGAATTGTTCCAATTCAAGTAATCCAACCATCACCCATAGGCATTCAGGCAGTTAATCACTTAAGCAGTTACCCTCATGGCAAGCATGCTGTCATGGCAACATTAACACACATGCAGTATGCTAGAGCGAAAAAGCTTACCTAGTACTCCGAGCCAAAACAACAACTAGTTAGAAATCATGCATGATCCTAGTTTATGTTAAGATGGCTAATGCAACACATGCAAAATGCAACTAAAAATAGGCTCGGCTATTCTAAGATGGCATATGAGATGCAATTAGATAACAAGTATTCAAGTAGGAATTGAAATACAATGCAGTTTGTATGATGCGTTGAGCCCGGTGCATGTAAGACAGATGAATGAATGCAAACATGCAGACATAAGGATGCTAATCGAAACATGCCCTAAAACTAACCATCGAAAGTAGTTAAGTAAAAGGGAGAAAGACGTGGGGTTGGAAGACATTCACACACTCACGCATATTTATTACAAAATTTTCCCTCTCGACGGAGGGTCCAAATGACTAAACTAAGCTAGCTACGCTAAGCTAAGCAACTAATCTAATCATCTAATTAGACTAATTATTACAACATCGAATTGAAAATTAGCTAACACTAAGCTAATTAGAAATTTACAACAATGAATCAAATTAGCTAACACATTAACTAATTAATTACAAATTAACTAACTATACAAAGCAGATAAAACGACCTCGAGAAGAGGGACATATGCATGCTCGGTCGGCTTCGCTCGGAAATCCGTTGCCATGCCTCATGTTACCTCTGTTTGCCTTCGCTCGCACCTCCGAAAATTATGCCAACTTCTGTGATGCATCTGACCCACCTCATGGACACTCTGAGAGGTCATCGGCCAAGAGGGGTGGCCATCGGCCAGTGGATAATGGTCATCGACCAAATATGAGGCTATCAGCCAAACATTTCTAGACGATCGGCACACTAGATAGCCGATCGGCCATCTCTTCCTGCAAACTGTTCCTTTTGCTGCAGCAAAGTACAAACAGAGGCATAGCGATACATTTGCAAGAAAATGTTTAACAACCACACCCCTTATCGTGCTTGAAACTCAAATGAGTGTAGTGCTCAACTCTCGAGCCATTAATCACGCATGTCAATGCATGATGGTCAAAGAGGCCGAGTTGCACTAATCAATATGGATGAAATGCATAAAAACACATAAATGCCTTGAACTTTATCATGTTGGATCAAGAGTGTCGAGAATTGAGGCACGTTTCATCACTTAAAGTTTGAAACGTCCCTCGTTCCTCGTGTTTAGACTAAACACTTAATCCAAACAACAATGCAAAGCAAGCATATTAAACACAATGTAATGCATGCATGATCAACTTAACAAAGCAACACAAGCATGCAAACATGAGGCAATGTAACAAGCATTCAACAACATGCAATGCAATAAGCATGCAACAACATGCAAACCACATACTCAATGGACTTAAACCAAAAATGGACAGACCTCAGCCATGCCCAAATTAGTGGCCAAAACACCACAACCAAGTGTAGACACCCCATTTTTGACCGACCTTAAGACTCAGACGTCACCAGTTGAGCGCTCGGTGGTATTGCATACTGTGCTTGTTCAGAAGTCCCAGAGTCACGGCCGCGTGCCCTGCCTCCGGACTTCCGAACCATCTTCTCTACCTTGTCTCGGTTTGCCATAACCGTGCTCGGTTTTCTCTGCTTCTCTCCCGAGGGAAGGGAGTGGTCTCAGAGACTATCTCCGGTGGCCGTGAGCTACGTTTAAGTGGTCAGAGGCCATTTTGCCCATTTTTCGAGCCCGGTTCCGCTGAGCCACAAAGCCGCTGCCTCGGCTCGGGACCGCCCAACCATCTCCGAGTTCTCTGGTTTTTGGCATGTGCTCTGTTTTAGTGTTCCGAGGAACCCCGGCCCCGATGCCCACTTCGCAATTAACACCACTTGGTGCGGCGACCCATTTTCGGACCCCAAACCGAGCGATTTTGGTCCCGAGCATTCATTTTGCATCACCTTCTCCGGTTTTTATGAGACCTCTGCTTTTAGTGTTCTCGAGGAACCCCTGGGTCCCCGATGCCACTTCGCAGAACACCACTGCGACCCATTTTCGGACCCCAAACCGAGCGGTTTTGGTCCCGAGCATTCATTTCGTGATCCATCTTCTCCGGTTTTTGGCGGTACCTCTGCTTTTGTCATTCCAGAGGACACTGGGTCGCAGATACCCACTTCAGCCGAACACCACTTCCGCAGACCCATTTTGGGATCCCGCTTTGCTTTGCTTTTGGCCCCGAACGCTCATTTCTCATTAGTTTTTGTTCAAACTTGGCGGTACCTCTGCTTCAACATCGTGAAGATCACCGGGGTGGGAGGCCAGCAATTATCCCAGATAACTGGCCATCCTCCCGAGCCCGCTTTTGCTCACTTCCGCCAATGTTGAACACCTTGGGGTATTTTCTTCCAACCAAAGTTACATATCTGTGATCGTGACATCCGAGGACCCTTTGGTATACTTGGTCGGCCGAAATTATGGAGTTCATTTTTGGGCCTCCTTCAAGCTCTATGTTGTGGCTCTTGGTTCAATGTTGCCAAATTCCAACCTTGGATCCTTGTTTCTACACATCCGGGAGGACCCTTACATGGTGGTCGGCCGTAAATGGTGCATTTCATTTTGGGCCTCCTTCAAGTTCTATGGTGTGACGTGTGGTCCAGTGTTGCCAGATTCCAACCCTGGGGCCTTATCCTACACACTTGGGAGGACACTCTTGTATGGTGGTCGGCCAGAAATTTTGAAGTTGGTTTTTTGAGGTGGCTGGCCGGCCATGGTGGGTGGGGGGGCGGCCACCTTGGGCAAAACTACCTGGCCGGCCAGGTTCTTGCTTTCCGGCTGTCCAAATGTCCTGATATCTTCCAACATATCCCGGCATCCTGGATATTTCGAGGGAAAGATTGGGTGCTTTCCTCCCTTTACACCCCATTTCTTGCCTATTTGAAGGCCCTCCTCCCTCTCTTCAAGGTTGGAAAAACTTGTCTCAAGATCACCCTCCAAAATCCTCCATTTCCAAGGCTTTAAACTCCAAAAAGCTTCAAGTGTCAAGGCCATTCCTTCATCAACACCTAGCCTCACCTTCCTTACTACCATTCCAGCAGCTAGGAAGTGAATTTCAGAGGTTGAGAAGCTACAAATCGAGCCAAGAATCAAAGAAAGACAAGTCTTCAAGGGTAAGTCCTCAAAACCAACTTTTAGGGCTTTTTCTTGATTCATTTCTATACTCTGTTTGGTTGAGAATTAGGCCTGACCCCTACTTTTTTTAGGCTTTTTGAGCCCCTCTACAACTTTGTAGAAGGGCTCAACTTCATTTGGTGTCTCCATGATACACTTCCTTCAATATCCATCTTGTATGTCACCAATTTGCATGCTAGTTTTAGCCTATTTGCATTTGTTTTTGGGGCTCCGACCCCTACTGGTTTTAGTGCTTATTTTGAGCCCCTCTACAACATTGTAGAAGGGCTCAACCCTTTTGGCCATTCTATATACCACCTCTCTTGGAAATTCACTTTAGGCCCTAATTCTTGCATGCTTTGTTAGGCTTACTTGGCTCCGGATTTCAGCCTTCATCAGGCTTAGAAATAGCCTTTGTTTTTGTCTCCTCTTAATGTTATGTTGAGGGCCTTAAGCCATTTGGTGTTTATTTTTTGGTACTTCCTTTGAAATCCATCAAATTTACCGTATTCTTGCATGTTTTGTAGCCTCTTGTGCTTTTGGTTTTGGCCTTTGGTCAGAACTGAAATGGGTCTTATTTTGACCCCTTTACATGTTTCATGAAGAAAAGTTTGCTGTTTGGTGCATGGTTTGGCAAGTCTCATGATATAGCCTATTTTGAGCCTATTTTGCATGGAATTTCTAGCATGTTTTTATTCTGATTTTGGGGTTTCCATAAACTGAATATGTGCATATTTTTGGCCCTTCTTTAAAGTTGTAGAACTGAGTTTTTGGGTTTGAGCATTGTAGATATCACTTGCTTTGTAATCCCCCCCTTTTACCGTATTTTTGCATGCTAATGTTGCCATATCTGTGCTATTAATTTGGCCATGTTTCGTACTGAAAAAATGCCATATTTGGGACTGCCTTGCTACTGTTCTTGCTGCCATGATCATATCTTGCATGCATAGCATGGCTATAGGCCATTTCGGGGCTTAATTTCACACTTTCGGGATGAATGCATGCTTCGGGTGTCATTTCGATTTGTTTCGGGCTGTTTTCCCCTTTATTTAGGTGCTGAAATTCCATTACCATGCTTGCATATCATTTCCCGTGCCATTCGTATCATTTTTGCATTGTTCTGGCTTATGCCAATGGGCACGCACTTCGAGGCACCTCATTCTTATCATTTCGGCCTATGTGAGTGTGGTTGAGGCCCTCTCATGTCGGCGTAAGCCCAACTTGCGCTTCATGCTTCTACATCATTGCCTCGATTTATGTCCGCGCTGCTTTCGAGGCGTTTTATTTTTACCCGACGGCCTCCTATGAGTGAGCCGAGGCTCTCCCATGTTGGTGTAAGTCCATCCCAAGATTCCGTGTGCCATTTCATTGCATTTTATCATCGCCTCGATTTGCGCGCCTGCGGGCACGCACTTCGAGGCACTTCGGTTTTATCCGATTTTCATCTTTCATCATCACCTCGGTTTGCGCGCCTGCGGGCACGCACTTCGAGGCACTTCGGTTTCATCTGATTTTCATCTTTCATCATCGCCTCGGTTTGCGCGCATGCGGGCACGCACTTCGAGGCACTTCGGTTTCATCCGATTTTCATCTTTCAAGATCACTCGGTTTATGCTACCAGGCACGCACTTCGAGGCACTTCGGTTTTATCCATTTTTCATCTTTCAATCGCTTCGCTTATGCTCAGGCACGCACTTCGAGGCACTTCGCTTTATCCGGTTTTCACTCATCATCGCCGGCTTATGCTACCAGGCACGCACTTCGAGGCACTTCGCTTATCCGATTTTCATCTTCATCATCGCCGCTTATGCGTCTGCGGGCACGATTTCGAGGCATCCCATTTTTCGTAGCATTCATGTGTATTCATCCCAATATTGAGTTGTGCAACCGCTTCCTCGCCATCATGCATCGATATGCGTGATTGGTGGCGCGAGGATCGAGACATTCATTTTTTTGTGAAATACCCTGCTATGCCCTTTTCGTGCTCTCCGTTGCACAAAAAATGAAGAATTATCAGCTTTCCGGAATCTGGCACGTAATTCGAGGAAAACTGCAAATGAGGCTAATCGTGAATCCCAAAGGATTTCGCGCCAAGCACCAAAGATATACTATTCACTGTAGCGAGGCGCCCCCGGCTTGCACGCCAGCTTAATTCTTTTGTAATTAATTTGTTAATTAATGAGAATTCAGATATTTCGATCAGATATTCTTTTATTCGTCTCAGATATTATTTATTCGACCCTCTGCGAGGGCATAAATGTAATAAGGGTGTGAGTGTGATGTATGTCTTCCAACCTCCATTTCTTTCTCCTTTTATTTACCCGCCATTTATGGTTAGATATAGGGCATATTTCAATTAGCATACAAAGATGATAGCATGTTTGCATTCATTCATCTGCTTTACATGCATCGCCTCGACATCACACAAACCGCATTGTATTTCAATTCTAAGTTGAATACATGTTAGTCAGAGCATCATCATATGCCATGTTTAGGATAGCCGAGCCTCGCTATAGTTGCATTTTGCATGTGTTACATTAGGCATTACAAAGGTACTTAGGATCATGCATGATTTCTAATCGCTTGCTTTTGGCCGAGTACTCGAAGTTTTATGCTTTAGCATCCTTGCATGCGTGTGAGTGTTGCCATGATAGCATGCTTGCCATGAGGCTAAATGCTTATGTGATATAACTGCCTTGAATGCCTGTGGGTGGAGGTTGGGTTATTTGAAGTGGAGCAAATCATTGATTGTTTGTTAAGCCCACTAGATTGTGGCAAAATCTGCATTTTAAGCCTACCTGCGGGTAGCAAACCATCTTTCACAAACAAACATGAAATGTTTTGTTCCAATTCAGACGGCCCAGTCTATACTTGTTTGCTGCGAGCATCACATAGTAATCCTAGGCTAATAATCGGAATAAGAGCATACAATGTTTTCAAAATCAGATATCATGGTTAGTAGAGGCCGGTCTTTGACCGGGCGAGAGGGGGTGCTCACGATGTGACCTTCCCTAATCGTACCCAAGTTCCCGAGCCAACTTTGGTGATGACGGACACGTGGCCTTTTGGCACCGAGTCAGGGTTTCCTAAATTTCCCATTTTAAAAATATTTAGGTGGCGACTCATATCCGCAAAGCAGTCCATGTTTGGCACTTCTTTCAAAAATCTTTTCTTCAAAACGATTTGCAATTTGGACTCTTTGGTTCAAGATTTAGAACCGCAACAAAAATCGAGTCCGAATCAGAAGCGAGGTCCCCAGCGTTGTTACGCTTCGCATCATTGGGATTTAGAGAACTTGACTCGAACTCGTGATATCTGGTTTTGACTACATTTGTGTGTTTCTTTGCATTGCATTTGCATTGCGCCTAGGACACCGTGTTTGCCATATGCCATTCCCGAACGATTTGGGAGGCTTGTCTTGTCAAGTCATGTCCGTAAGGCCGACGGCCTGGCTCGACAAGATGGGAACACAAACCCGGTTTTACCGGGCACCCTTGACCATTCACCTAGTGCATATTCGATCCATAGTGACCATTCCAAACTAGGACAAAGTTGCTTACCCGCTTATAGGTTGTTTGAAGTCACAAGGCGTAGTGAACCCCTAGTTCCTGACGAAATAGGACAGGGAAACCCTACCCCAACATAGGGGTGTTTTGGCTCTCACTTATTTGCTATGTGCTTGTTAGAGTGCGTCTCTACAGGGAATGCATGTATCAGTTTACAAGTTTGAGCATTAGGCCTGCGGGCACCAATTCAGTATTCTCGTATCAGTCAAGGGCATCAAGATTTGGTGGAACTGCTTTACTGAGGGTATCACCACAGCGGAATTTTGGGCAGAAAGAGAGGGCACACTCATTCAACTATGCTCAGATTCTGCTCAGTGAAATCAGCCGAGATGTCGCCTGCTTTCTCTTTGCTAGGTAGTCTTGGGAACAATAGGTGCAGAAGGCTCCACTATCCCCCGGGTGCATTGGACTAGTGCTGATAGACTTTGTGAGGTCAGAGATCCAATTCAAGCGTAATGAGTGTTTCTTTACCAGAGGTAGGGTGAAAAGGGCCACCAGCACAAGTCACCGCTCAAATAGCTACGATCGCTGGTCTTTATCCACCTCACCAAAGGAACGGTCAGCCGAGGTCTCGCTTTCAGAGGGATAAATACCAGTCAGTTAGATGGATCAGGAGAACACATCAAGGATGGAGGCGATGATGCGTCAGATGCAAGAAAGTATGAAGCTCATGCAGCAAGACGCTGTCCGCCAAGCGGAATTTTCCAAGCAAAGAAGTCATAATCATGGCTCAAGGCCGAGCTCATCACCAGTCAGCAACAAAGAAAGCGGGCGTCTCGCTTACAACAAGTTCTCCCCAAACAGAGCTCCAAAGACTGGGAGACGCCAAATGTCCAGAATGTTCAAGAGGACACGGGTCTTCCAACGGGGCTGACTCCGCCCCCGCTTCCGCTACAACTGTCCAAGACCCACACACCTGTCAATCACCCGGACTCTCCCTTCGAGTTTGAGGTAGATCATACCGCTCTGAAATTGAGCAAGCTGGAGAAGCTTTTTAAGAAATCACAGGGGGTGAAGGCCATCCCAGATATTGAAGACGGCTATACTGATGTGGCCGTGACATTGCCGGACAGATTTAAGATGCCCCAGATCGATCGCTTTGATGGATCCGGGGACCCCATGGTCCACCTCCGGCTATTCTCAGACATTCTAAGACCAATGGGTTTAACCCGACCGCAAAGCTTTCCTTGTTCGGTCGAGCTTTATCGTGTGGCATCCACTTGGTATGCAAAGTCGAAGATGATGTGAAAACAAACCGATGAGATGGCCGAGGCCTTCCTTGCACAATATTCGTAATACGCAAATCGAGGTCACAACTCGTGATCTCGAGACAACGAGGCAGAACCCAAGGAGTCCTTTCTCGACTTCAGAATTCGGTGGAGGGCAAAGGCATCAATGATGACCGTGAGGCCTACAGATAGAGATCAAATCCGATGATTGTGCGCAATCTCCAACCGGTTAATGAAGAAGATGATCGTAGTCCCTTCCCGACCTTCGCAGATCTACATGATATGGGAATGCAGACGAGGATGCAATGAAGCAAGGTCTGTTGACCAAGACCGGATCACCGGGAGAACCTTCAACCGCAACAACAACACAGGCACAAGCGGTGATGCGGCTGCAAGATCTTCCGAAGTGGGCATGGTTACCACCACCACATCAAAAAAGGCTACCCCATTCACCAGTGCGTCCGGGAGTAACTCACAGATGGCCAAATATCCACCCCGAGTCAAGAGGGTTTTCACTCCACTTCATATGCCTCTGTCAAAGGCTCTAGAGGTCTTACTCAGGAAGGACATTTGAAACCATTGGAACAACGACCCCTACCCGATCCTATCCCTGCAAAGCATGACCAGACTAAATACTGTGCCTACCATCAGCAAACCGGTCATGACACCGACAGTTGTTTTCGTCTGCGCCATGATGTACAAGATCTGTTTGACAAAGGGGTCATTGCTGCGCCAGGTCCTGCAAAGTCTATCGGCACCTGATCAGTGAACTTGTGGGGGATAATGTTAGGTGATCGAGGGATGAACCACCTGCGGATGGCACTCAGTTTACTCCGGAAGTGGGAATGGCACGCACTGTTCTGAGCAATGTGCAAATACCAGTTTTTGTGCTTTCTGACTTGGGTATTGGGTCAGTCTTTTGTTTTGTTTTGAGTCTGTCTTTTTGTTTTAAGTCAGTCTTTTTGTTTTGGGTCTGTCTTGTTGTATCGAGTCAGTCCCGTTGTATAGGAGTCGGGTGATTCCGGGGGTGTTACCTCGAGCGTCACCATTTTGTTTTTTTGTTTGTCTTTTCGTTTTGTTTTGAGTATGTTTCTGCCAGGGAGCCAGTTATGCCAACAGATCTTGAATGAAACAGCAGTGATTTCCATACTCTCGCATTTGTTTCTGCCGTGTGCTAGTTATGCCGGGATTTGAATGAAATGGCAGTGCATTCCACCTGCTCTCTTGTGCCTTGAAGTCATTGTAATGACCTAAGTTTTTCAAAACTTTTTGAACACTGCGGTGAAAAACAAAGAGGAAGGAATTCTCGATTTGCAAAACTTTGATCAAACCGAGAGAAAGAAAGGCATGTTAAGCCCTTAATGAATGAAATCATGCTTGTTAGTGTGAGTACGAGAAGGACCCCGCTTTGATCCAGATTGATCCTACATCGCTTCAAAGACGAGCGATTTGTCGCTTAAAACTTTCAAAAATGTTTTCGCGGTCCTCAAGAAGACATGTGTGGAATCGCTTGAGATTGTGCATTTTAGGATCGCTTCAAACCTCGAGACTCGACCCCCTTGGCTTTCAAACCTTGAACTAGCATTCAATGTTCAACAGCGATTCACGATGTAAGGCCTGTGGCGATTTGAAGTCCTCGAACAAGAGGCACCCAAGTCAGACTAAGAAGGTCAGACCTCATCAGAAGAAGCTTGCAAGGCTAGAGCAGAAGCAGCCCTCAAACTAGGGGCAAAATGTCCGATGTGCTCAAGAGCCAAAGGTGGATCTTTCAAGAGTCGATACAAATACCACTCCCGGATATAGAGGGCTTCAATCTCGTAACCATTTGGCATGGATGGCTATATTTTTACCCTTTGAGAGGCTCATTTGCCAATAAACCCTATGGGCGACCAGTGCAAAAGTTAGAGCAAAGAAAAGAATGAAAAAAGAAAAAAAGAGAAAAAATGCAAAGATACAAAAAATGCAAAAAGAAAAGAAAAGAAAAGAAAATGCAAAACAAAAGAAAAAAAAGGAATGAAAAGAATAGAAAAAAAAAAGAAAGAAAGAGAAAAGAAAGAAGAACAAAGCTCGCAAGGTCGAAAACCTGCAACAGGCGCCTTGGCAAAAGTTAGAGCTTAAAAAGGAGAGGTTAAATACCCGAGTGTACCTCACCCCGAACTACGTAAGGCTTGATTCCCATGTTTGGGATACGTAGGCAACTTCATTCTGAAGTCCAGCCGTAAAACAATTCAAAATTCAATTGTGTCCATGCGATGGTTCTGGTCATCTTTGTCTCCCCTATATCTGAGGATTTGGTTGTGTTCGTCGCTCTGAGGACTGACTACAATGTGCTGCAGTACCATTCAAACAAGGGGCAACTCTCCATTGCCATTCAGTATGCGGTGCCTTTCAAACAAGGGGCAACTTTCT
This sequence comes from Camellia lanceoleosa, assembly GCA_025200525.1. NCBI lineage: Eukaryota > Viridiplantae > Streptophyta > Magnoliopsida > Ericales > Theaceae > Camellia > Camellia lanceoleosa. The sequence goes on from CM045764.1 coordinate 154,338,410, forward strand.
GTTGCCATTCGATGCACTGCAGTGCCGTTCAAACAAGGGGCAACTTTCTGTTGCCATGCAGCTCTCTTCAAGCACGGGGTGGTTTTCCCTTGGATCCAAGGTTGTGCATCTCAGGAGTAATTTTCATGCTCGTTGAGCAAGTGGCCGTGTGCAAAAATAGTTTTTGAGAATTTTTACTGAGGCTGACTAGTTCTCTCGAAAATTGTTCCATCTTTTCCAAAAAACTGAACCATTTCTTGGACCCAAAAAAGGAAAATTTTCAGTACTCATAGCCTGACTTGCATGATTTCAAATCAAAAATCGAACAAGCATGTTAATCTAACTCCCATTTTGGCCAAATTTTTTTTAGAAAGCAAAAATAAAAAATGGTCAAAATGATGAACTAGGGGCACAATTGGGTCAGGAGTTCTGTCTTTCCCCCTTTATCAACATACTCGCCAAGAAGGGCATTTTACCTACCAGAAGAAAGCACAACTGAAGGCGACAACAAAATGGTCGAAAAGGCTCTCTCACCCTCCAAGCAGCGAGGTATCAAGCCAAGTGCGAAGCACGAACTGGAATGGGCCAAGACATTCCACTCCATCATCTGGACAGATCTGATCACGTCCAAACTCCCCAGCAAAGCATCATCAATCGATGTCAGCTACAGATTTGCTACACACCCAGTTGTAGCGCAACCCCTCTGTGGGAGAAACTCACTGTTGTGAACAAGAATGAGAATCTAGCATAATGCTAGGGGCGCGAGCCCACAACTTGCTGTTTATCCATCAACCACCTAGGGGAGGGATTGAAAAATGAGAGATTGAAGAATAGAGAGATGTGCGATGAAAGAAAAGGTGAGAAAAGGGCTTTTTCAGAAAACTAGAGATTGAGTGCCAAGTGATGTGAGAATCACAAGTGAGAAAGGGTGGGAAACACTACCCGGTGAAACAGGCTCCCTGTGCACGTCTGAGTGTCGTGTCTTTTCGTTTGTCTCATTTCATCCCGAGCATGTCTTGTTGTATTTAGGTCGTTTACCTTTTGTTTTTCTATGTTGAGTTGTTTTTGTTTTGTCTGTGGTCGGCCAGTAGGCTCAATACCCGGTTGAGAATCCTTTTCTCATTTTCAAAAAATAAAAATCGTCTTGTGCTATGAGTGTCGTGCCGCTTCCACATTTGTGCAAAATGTAATTTGTTCTTTCAGAAACCGCAGGTCCACCCGATAAGTGTGAACAGTAGAACCAGGACCTATCTGAAGCTATGAGTTTCGGGCTGCAAAGCAAAAGCAAAAGAGGGAAATGTCGGGCATCTGAGTTTGTTCCAACATCAGTAAGTTCCGAGACTATATTCCGTGTGTACCTCTTCAGGTCTTGCCAATGTTCCGAAGTATGAGTGTGCCTCTGCCTCAAGCTCAAGATCAAGTCTACTTGCCGTAATGGCGATCGGCGTTTCTCCTTGAGTACCATTCCCTGCCAGAGGCATCTTGGCTGTGTTCGCAGTGAGTTCCTAGGAGACCAACTGCGACGGTGGAAACTAGAGTTCGAATGGCCGTGGCCTAGAACGCAAAGGTTCGGGATTTCCGAGACTAAAGTCTGGTTTAAATACCCAGAGGCGCTACCGCTTGAAATCAGATGGCAGCCCCATAGATTGAGACAAATGTATGCACCTCAATCTCGATAATCGAACCAACCTAGTCTGTCACCCCGCTGGAGAATAGGAAAGTTGTGAGTATGATCAGAAGACAAGCGCACCGTGGCTCCCACATGCGGATATTTTTACTTGTTAGCATTCCAGAGCCTTTGTACCGTGAGTTGAAGGTAAGTGTTCAAGAGCACGAGGAGATCCCTGCAGAGTAGAGCGGTTCACCGCCATTCACCTCGTGAGGTGCTTTCTAAAAGCGCCGCTTTGTCCATTTATTGCTTTCCGTAAGCATCATGCATTGTATTGCATTGTACCTATCAAGTTTCTTTCTCATTTCACTCAGTGTATCAATCACACTTCATTCACTTAGTGTATCAATCACACTTCATTTATTTAGTATATCCATCATACTCCTGTTCACTAAGTGCATCTATCCCACTTCGTGTTCACATTTAGTATATCCATCATACCTGTTCACTAAGTGCATCTATCCCACTTTGTGTTCACATTTAGTATATCAATCATACTCCTGTTCACTAAGTGCATCTATCCCACTTCGTGTTCACATTTAGTATATCCATCATACTTGTTCACTAAGTGCATCTATCCCACTTCGTGTTCACATTTAGTATATCCATCATACTTGTTCACTAAGTGCATCTATCCCACTTCGTGTTCACATTTAGTATATCCATCATACTTGTTCACTAAGTGCATCTATCCCACTTCGTGTTCACATTTAGTATATCAATCATACTCCTGTTCACTAAGTGCATCTATCACACTTCGTGTTCACATTTAGTATATCCATCATACTCCTGTTCACTAAGTGCATCTATCCCACTTCATGTTCACCCTCAAGATATCTATCATACTGCTCACTAAGTGCACCTATCACGCTTTGTGTTCACTTTTAGTGTATCAATCACACTGCTCACATAGTGCATCTATCACACTTTGTGTTCGTATCAAGATATCTATCATACTTGTTCACTAAGTGCATCTATCACACTTTGTGTTCGCTTAGTGTATCAATCATACTGCTCACTAAGTGCATCTATCACACTTTGTGTTTGCTTTTAGTATATCCATCACGCTTGTTCGCTAAGTGCATCTATCACACTTTGTGCTTGCCTCTTGTGTATCCATCACACTTTGCTCACTTCATTCATTTAGTGTATCAATCACACTTTGTTCATATAGTGTATCTATCACACACTTGTCAGGCATCTATCACACTATGCCTACTTTACGATTCTATCACATGCTCACTTTGTGTATCAATCACACACTTTGTGTATCAATCACACGCTCGCTTTGTGTATCAATCACACACTTTCTCTTTGTGCATCCATCACACTATGCTCACTTTGTGTATCAATCACACACGCTCGCTTTGTGTATCAATCACACACTTTCGCTTTGTGTATCAATCACACGCTCGCTTTGTGTATCAATCACACACTTTCTCTTTGTGCATCTATCACACTATGCTCATCTTGTGTATCCATCACGCTTTGCTTCATATAGTGTATCCATCACACTCGCTTCGCTTTGTATCTATCACAGATGCACACTGTATTCACAGTGAGAATTGCAATAATTTTCTTACATCCTTTCTGCAATCCTTTCTGCATGAAATGTGGTTAGATTTGCATTCACTTGCCAACACTGCGTGTGTCAAACTTTTCAATTACAGAATCGCATTGAATATATGTTGTTAGCATATTGTTCTTGTTGAATTTCTCTCTTTGCGTGCACGATATTGTATGTAAGGTTCATTTGAAACTGGTGCAACTAGACGAATCGCGCAGGTATATCTTCTCTCCCGTAGAGACGCGACGGAATTGAATGATTCTCCGCATTCCTAATCGCATGAAATGTAGTTGTTTGCTTTGCATTCTTGCTTAAAATCGTTGCATCTATTTGTCAATACCGCTTCATTACGATTTTGTCAGATTTGCATGATCATCCGCTTCGCCTATCACTTTGCATTTTGCCCCTCGTCATGCACACATATCTCTGTTTACTCGTGATGTTTGTCTAAGTCTTCTACCTTGTCGAAAATGGGTCGTCTCGGCTTTGACATTCACTCGTCACTTCTTGACTTCCGAAGTTTCACAAAGAGGGGCAATCAGAGACACCCCATTTTTGACCGACCTTAAGACTCGACGTCACCGGTTGAGCGCTATGGTATTAGCATCAGGTTTGTTCAAGTCCAGAGTCACGGCCAAGGCTCCGCCTCCCGACTTCCGAACCATCTTCTACCTTGTCTCTTTGCCATAACCAGTGCCGGTTTTCTCGCTTTTCTCCCGAGGGAAGGAGTGGTCCCAGAGACTATCTCCCGGTGGCCGTGAGCTACGTTTCGGGTCAGAGGCCATTTTGCCCATTTCGAGCCCGGTTCCTGCTGAGCCGCGTCGCCAGGCCTCGGCTCGACCGCCCAACCATCTCCGAGTTCTCTGCTTTTTGGCATGTGCTCGCTTTTAGTGTTCCGGAACCCTGGGCCCGATGCCCACTTCGCAATTAACACCACTTCATGCGGCGACCCATTTTTGACCCCAAACCGAGCGGTTTGGTCCCGAGCATTCATTTTGCATCACTTTCTCCGGTTTTTATGAGACCTTCGCTTTAGTGTTCGAGGAACCTGGGCCCCGATGCCCACTTCGCAATTAACACCACTTTCCGGTGCCCGACATTCATTTTGGACCCCAAACCGAGCGGTTTTGGTCCCGAGCATTCATTTCGATCCATCTTCTCCGTTTTTGGCGGTACCTCTGCTTTTGTCATTCCAGAGGACACTGGGTCGCAGATACCCACTTGCCGAACACCACTTCCAAGACCCATTTTGATCCCGCTTTTTGGCTTTTTGGCCGAACGCTCATTTCTCATTAGTTTTGTTCAAACTTGGCGGTACCTCTGCTTCAACATCAGAAGATCACTGGGGTGGAAGGCCAGCAATTATCCCAGATAACCGGTTTGCCTCCTCCGGAGCCCGCTTTTGCACTTCCGGCCAATGTTGAACACCTTGGGGTATTTTCTTCCAACCAAAGTTACATATCTGTGATCGTGACATCCGAGGACCTTTGGTATACCTTGGTCGGCCGAATTATGGAGTTCATTTTGGGCCTCCTTCAAGCTCTATGTTGTGGCTCTTGGTTCAATGTTGCCAAATTCCAACCTTGGATCCTTGCTCTACACATCTGGAGGACCTTTGGCATGGTGGTCGGCCGAAATGGTGCATTTCATTTTGGGCCTCCTTCAAGTTCTATGTTGTGACTTCTGGTTCAGTGTTGCCAGATTCCAACCCTGGGGCCTTATCCTACACACTTGGGAGGACACTCTTGTATGGTGGTCGGCCAGAAATTTTGAAGTTGGTTTTTTGAGGTGGCCGGCCGGCCATGGGAGGTGGGTGGGCTGGCCGGCCACCTTGAGCAAAACTACCTGGCCGGCCAGATTCTTGCTTTCCAGCCTGTCCCAGCTGTCCGGATATCTTCCAACATATCCCGGGGCATCCGGGGGATATTTCGGGAGGGAAAGATTGGGTGCTTTCCCTCCCCTTTTACACCCCATTTCTTGCCTATTTGAAGGCCCTCCCTCCTCTTCAAGGTTGGAAAAACTTGTCTCAAGATCACCCTCCAAAATCCTCCATTTCCAAGGCTTTAAACTCCAAAAAGCTTCAAGTGTCAAGGCCATTCCTTCATCAACACCTAGCCTCACCTTCCTTACTACCATTCCAGCAGCTAGGAAGTGAATTTCAGAGGTTGAGAAGCTACAAATCGAGCCAAGAATCAAAGAAAGACAAGTCTTCAAGGGTAAGTCCTCAAAACCAACTTTTAGGGCTTTTTCTTGATTCATTTCTATACTCTGTTTGGTTGAGAATTAGGGCTCCGACCCCTACTTCTTTTGTGCTTGTTTTGAGCCCCTCTACAACTTTGTAGAAGGGCTCAACTTCATTTGGTGTCTCCATGATACACTTCCTTCAATATCCATCTTGTATGTCACTAATTTGCATGCTAGTTTTAGCCTATTTGCATTTGTTTTTGGGGCTCCGACCCCTACTGATTTTGTGCTTATTTTGAGCCCCTCTACAACATTGTAGAAGGGCTCAACCTCTTTTGGCCATTCTATATACCACCTCTCTTGGAAATTCACTTTAGGCCCTAATTCTTGCATGCTTTGTTAGGCTTACTTGGCTCCGGATTTCAGCCTTCATCAGGCTTAGAAATAGCCTTGTTTTTGTCTCCTCTTCATGTTATGTTGAGGGCCTTAAGCCATTTGGTGTTTATTTTTGGTACTTCCTTTGAAATCCATCAAATTTACCGTATTCTTGCATGTTTTGTAGCCTCTTGTGCTTTTGGTTTTGGCCTTTGGTCAGAACTGAAATGGGTCTTATTTTGACCCCCTTTACATGTTTCATGAAGAAAAGTTTGCTGTTTGGTGCATGGTTTGGCAAGTCTCATGATATAGCCTATTTTGAGCCTATTTTGCATGGAATTTCTAGCATGTTTTTATTCTGATTTTGGGGTTTCCATAAACTGAATATGTGCATATTTTTGGCCCTTCTTTAAAGTTTTAGAACTGAGTTTTTGGGTTTGAGCATTGTAGATATCACTTGCTTTGTAATCCCCCCCTTTTACCGTATTTTTGCATGCTAATGTTGCCATATCTGTGCTATTAATTTGGCCATGTTTCGTACTGAAAAATGCCATATTTGGGACTGCCTTGCTACTGTTCTTGCTGCCATGATCATATCTTGCATGCATAGCATGGCTATAGGCCATTTCGGGGCTTAATTTCACACTTTCGATGAATGCATGCTTCGTATCATTTCGATTTGTTTCGGCTGTTTTCCCTTTATTTAGGTGCTGAAATTCCATTACCATGCTTGCATATCATTTCCGTGCCATTCAGATCATTTTTGCATTGTTTTATGCGTGCCAATGGGCACGCACTTCGAGGCACCTCATTCTTATCATTTCTGACCTATGTGAGTGTGGTTGAGGCCCTCTCATGTCGGCGTAAGCCCAACTTGCAGTTTCATGCTTCTACATCATTGCCTCGATTTGCGTGTCCGCGGGTACGCGTTTCGAGGCAGCTTTATTTTTACCCGACGGTCTCCTATGTGAGTGAGCCGAGGCTCTCCCATGTTGGTGTAAGTCCATCCCGGCATTCCGTATGCCATTTCATTCCATTTTATCATCGCCTCGGTTTGCGCGCTACCAGGCACGCACTTCGAGGCACTTCGGTTTTATCCGATTTTCATCTTTCATCATCGCCTCGGTTTTGCGGCGCTACCAGGCACGCACTTCGAGGCACTTCGGTTTTATCCGCTTTCATCTTTCATCATCGCCTCGGTTTGCGCGCTACCAGGCACGCACTTCGAGGCACTTCGGTTTTATTCGGTTTTCACTTCATCATCGCCTCGGTTTGCGCGCTACCAGGCACGCACTTCGAGGCACTTCGGTTTATCCGATTTTCATCTTTCATCGCCGCCGGTTTGCGTGCCCGTGGCACGATTTCGAGGCATCCCATTTTTCAGAGCATTCATGTGTATTCATCCCAATATTGAGTTGTGCAACCGCTTCCTCGCCATCATGCATCGATATGCGTGATTGGTGGCGCGAGGATCGAGACATGCATATATTTGTGAAATACACTGCTATGCCCTTTTCCTCGCCTCCGCTAAAGAAAAATGAAGAATTATCGACTTCCTAACTGCACGCACTGAGGAAAAGCGCAACAGAGGCTAATCAGGCATCCCAAAGGATTTCGCGCCATGCACCAAAGATATACTATTCACCAGAAGCGAGGCAGTCCCTGGCTTGCACGCTAGTTTCAATTCTTTTGTAATTAATTTGTTAATTAATGAGAATTCGTATTATTTCTGATCAGATATTCTTTTTATTCGGTCTCAGATATTATTTATTCGGACCTCTGCGAGGGCATAAATGTAATAAGGGTGTGTGAGTGTGATGTATGTCTTCCAACCTCCATTTCTTTCTCCCTTTTATTTACCCGCCATTTATGGTTAGATATAGGGCATATTTCAATTAGCATACAGTATGATAGCATGTTTGCATTCATTCATCTGTTTTACATGCATCGGGCTCGGCACATCACACAAACTGCATTGTATTTCAATTCTAAGTTGAATACATGTTAGCTGTAGCATCATCATATGCCATGTTTAGGATAGCCGAGCCTGCTATAGTTGCATTTTGCATGTGTTACATTAGGCATTACAGTGTACTTAGGATCATGCATGATTTCTAATCAGTTTTCTGTTTTGGCTGGGAGTACTCGGTAAGTTTTATGCTTTAGCATCCTTGCATGCGTGTGAGTGTTGCCATGATAGCATGCTTGCCATGAGGCTATATGCTTATGTGATATAACTGCCTTGAATGCCTGTGGGTGGAGGTTGGGTTATTTGAAGTGGAGCAAATCATTGATTGTTTGTTAAGCCCACTAGATTGTGGCAAAATCTGCATTTTAAGCCTACCTGCGGGTAGCAAACCATCTTTCACAAACAAACATGAAATGTTTTGTTCCAATTCAGACGGCCCAGTCTATACTTGTTTGTCATGAGCATCACATAGTAATCCTAGGCTAATAATCTAATAAGAGCATACAATGTTTTCAAAATCGATATCATGGTTAGTAGAGGCGGTCTTTGACCGGCGAGAGGGTGCTCACGATGTGACCTTCCCTAATCGTACCCAAGTTCCCGAGCCAACTTTGGTGATGACGGACACGTGGCCTTTTGGCACCGAGTCGATTTCCTAAATTTCCCATTTTAAAAATATTTAGGTGGCGACTCATTATCCGCAAAGCAGTCCATGTTTGGCACTTCTTTCAAAAAATCTGTTTTTCTTCAAAACGATTTGCCGGATTTGGACTCTTTGGTTCAAGATTTAGAACCGCAACAAAAATCGAGTCCGAACTGTAGCGAGGTCCCCCGCGGGCGTTGTTACACCAAGGCACCAAAAGGCAAAACATGCATGCGCACATATCAGTCCATAAGCTAGGCAACAATGCACAACCCTTAGAGGCACTCAAAGGGTGACAAAAATGGAAGTGTAACAACATTATAAGCTCTGAAAATAAGCATGGAATGATGCCAAATCAACCAAACAAAACAAGTATAGCATATTAAGAGGCTCAAAGCTCAAGGTTAGCAAAGAGACTTACACCATGGCCCTGCAAAGCAAGCCCCAAAGGGCCAAGGGCAACCAAAATAGTCCCAAGGTAGGTCGAGATAAGACCAAAAACATGCTTGAACCTAGCAAACACAAGCTAGAACAAAAGACCAAAAGCATGAAGCATGCAAGGCTAACAAGGGGTATTACACTACACCTATCAAAATCAAACATGGCATGACTTTGACAACAAAAATCAGAGTTATATCATGGTAAAACAAGACAAAAAATGCATTGAAATGATAGCCCAAAGGCCTAAGCATAGAGGCATACACAGTGATCCATTCTTGAGGCATAAAGAGCGAAACCTCCTAGGCATTAAAAGAGTGACAGATGCAAGTGTATGACCACACTACATGGACTGAAATCACATATGAAATGATGCCAAATCATGAACATGGCCCAAGTAATGCTTGCTAGTGACTTGGACACTCAAAACTAACAAGCTAGAATGCACTAAGGCTATACAAAGCATGGCATGCATGACCAAGACAACACAAATCAGAGCTTAAGCATGGTAAAACAAGGCTAAAAGCTTCTTGGAGTTAAGCCAAAACATGCAAGAATGATGATCCAAACACAAGACGCATGTTAAGGCAATAGAGAGGATTGCACTACAAGTGCATGGTGCATGCAAGAGGCTATCAAACCAACCTTAGACAGAGGTATTACATGATGAAATAAGGTCTAATACATGCTAAAATGGAGCCAAAAGAAGCTTAACAAACATGTTACTTTTATGAGCCATCAATACAAGCATATGAGACATAAGGAGAGGAGATGACCCTCTCCTATTTGGGACCTCAAAACCACCTTTGAGTTTCAGTGGTGAGAAGGCTAAAACAAGGTGGTCCCAATAGCTTAAAAAGGAAGGCACAAAACAAGGCCAAACAAGGCCGAAGAGGGGGTAGATTACCCCCAACACAAAAGTGTCCTTAAACAAATATTACAAGCTTGAAAAATTAGAACTTTTTATATTAGAAAGTTAAGCTTAAATCAGCATGTAAATAGGTCCAAAAGCTTAAGCCAAAACAAGGGTTTAAAGGCTAGTTGACTCACCCTTGAAGAACACCTTCAAGAACACAACTCTAGTAGCTTTTCTGAGCTTAAACCAACCCCAAAAATACTAAAACCAACTCCTCAGTACCTCATCAACAAAAGGATGGTGTTCTAGTAGGTGTTTGTGTGAAATAGTATGAAGAATTTACACTTTTGAGCACAAACAAGAGCAAATGTAGAGAGAGAGGTAAAATATATAGAGAGAGTGATATATGTTTTGTATATCAATTTTTTAGAACCTCTGGAAAGGGAGAAGGGCCTCCATTCTTATAAAAATTAAATTCTCAAGCTTGTTGAACAAGCCTGAGTCTTGAATCAATCCTTCCATACATGTGTATGGAGGATAAGAATTGTGCTCACCAGTTGGCACAACTGGCACAAAAATATCTACAAAAGCAGGTGGAAAGGTCTCGGCCAGAAAATATGGCTGATCGACCAAAAAGAGTGTCGATCGGCCAACACTTGTGGCCGATGGAAAGAAAACAAGGCCGATGGGTTGTAGGGATGGCCAACAAGCTATCCTCTTCCCTCAGAAGCAAAACCACAAGTCCTTGGTCCACAACCAAGCACAAAACAGACAAGTTGAGAGATCCTAAGGCAAGACGCGTAGCCGAGACCTCCAGAAACTCAAAACGAACACGAGCATGGATAATCATCGAGTGTTCAAACGATGACGTCCAAGTCTTGAGGACGGTCAAAAATGGGGTGTCTACAGTTGCCCCTCTTTGACAGAACTCGAAAGTCATAAGATGACGGGAGTGAATGTCAAAGCCCAGAGACAACCCATTTTTGACAAAGCCGAAGACTTAGACAAGCATACAAGATAACAAAGAGATGTGCCCGCAGGCAAGGGCAAGATGCAAATGACATGCACGATGCCGAACATAACTTATGATCATGCAAAGAGAGCTGTAATAATGCATTCATGCAAAAAAAATACAACATTTTAAGCAAGCAAAATAAGAAAGAATAGTCCTACACATTCTAACAGAAAGGATGTAAGAAAATTGCAATTCTCACTACGTCTCACGTGGAGAAGACTAAAAGCGACTACTGAGGAAACCCAGAGTCTCAAACACAACATCTAGCGTATCACACGCAGGAGAGGAAAGGATTGTGCAAGAAAGCGCAATCATCCAAACGCGTGCCAACGCGAAAGGAGAGAGATACGTCCAAATGCATGCCAAACGCGAGCGGAGAAGGGTAACAGTCAGGCTGAACCGGAACATCTCTAGAATGAACCGTACATACAATATCGTGCCTGCAAAAGAAAGACATTTAACAGGTACAATATAGTAGAAACGCATGTTCAACATTAGATCAAGATAACATTTCAATATGAGATAAACACATGCACATACAATGCGAGTGAGAAGATGCATAGCAATGCAAGTAGAGCATGCGTGACGACGCAAACAATGGGTGCATAACAATACAAGTAAGGCATGCGCGACAACGCAAGCCAGGTGCATAACACATGTAAGTAAAGCATGCGCGACAACACAAGCAATGTGTATAACAATGCGAGAAAAAGCATAAACACATGTAAGTAAAGCATGCGCGACAACGAAAGCAATGTGTGTAACAATGCAAGGACAAGCATAAACACATGTAAGTAAAGCATGCGCGACAACGCAAGCAATGTGTGTAACAATGCGAGGAAAAGCATAAACACATGTAAGTAAAGTATGCGCGACAACGTAAGCAATGTGTATAACAATGCGACTAAAACAGGCATAACAATGCAAGTAAGGCATGCGTGACAACGCAAGCCAGGTGCATAACACATGTAAGTAAAGCATGTGCGACAACGCAAGTAATGTGTATAACAATGCGAAAGAGAGCATGCGCGACAAAGCAAGCAAATGGCACATAACATATGTAAGTAAAGCATGCGCGACAACGCAAGCAATGTGTAAAGCAATGCGAGAAAGGCATGAACACATGTAAGTAAAGCATGCGCGACTGTGGGGAAGTGGTTTTGGAAATACTCTTCAGATCCTGGGAGACGCTCTTGATCCTCAGCTAGTCACCTGCAAAGACAAATACTCCGGTCGGAGATGCCGGGGTAAGCACTCCGACGGGCAAGTCAGTTCTTATATCCAAGAAAGCTTGTTTACTAAGTTTAGTGAAGTGTTTCTTACATACCATGCCAAGAACACTGCTTCTTTATTTATATCTGTACCTTCTGAGGCCTCGGCGCCTGGGCCTGCTTTTCAATCATTACCCGTTCCTCTATTCGGCCTCAAAGATCCTTTCTTAATCGGCTTACGTATTGTATCCGGCTCGTCCTATTCTTGCAGGATGCGGCCGGTTAAGTCTGTTTACTAAAATATGCCCCTTCCGATTTAGCCATTTATTCGGCTCCCACAATTGCCCCCCGAACTCCCTATTAACGGTAGTTAATCGGCGTGTTTGGTCTAGAATTCGAAAAGCTTAGCTAGGTCAGGCGGCTTTGCGTCCCCAAAACGTCAGAGGATGTCAGAAGGCGCACTCCTTTTCATTTATCATGATACTTTCCCGCTCCATTCATGCGTCTCTCACATTTATTGCGATTTGAAACTTTAGTCCTTTTTGGTGCACATCTCGTCGATCATCTGATACGTTTGGACCGCCAGCGCGCATCTCTTCTCTCACTCGCATCTTCTGCAACTTTCGTCCGTCTACCTTTGCCTCATCTGCTCTCCGTAAGTTTTCTTCCCTTTTCTTTGTAGTCCTATTCTCTGTTTATCATTTTTACTTTTGGCGAATCCTTGGATCCCCGTCGAAATGGCTAAACACTTGAAGGACCTTCTTTCTAAGAGTCGCATTTCTGGATTCCGACGACATTTTTCCATTCCCGATGATGTCCATCTATCGCTTGTAACGAACAGTACTCTGGATATGGAGAGGGAGGATCAAAATACAATCGTATTCCCTCTCCTGTCCATAGCGGAAGGCGAAGTCCGTTTCCCTCTACACCCATTGCTTAGGGCCGTCCTTCGCTATTGGAGTCTGATTCTTTCTCAACCCAACGTAAATTTCTTTCGAATCATTATGGGTGTTATAGAATTGAATCGACGCCTTAGGATCAATCTCGAAATTTCGGCCATTCAGCACTGCTACGCTTTAGCCAAATCCTCTGGTCGGCTGGGTCGATACTTCCTTAGGGCCAAGGATACTGACCATCATTTGGTGACTATGCTTGCCAGTTCTGGTAAGAGGGTTGACGATGTAATGGTCAATGTCCGAGGTAATTGGGAGTTCGCTGAAGGCGAAGATCGTCTAGACCCCATTCCCAAACATCAGGGTGACCCAGGTTGCCACGTAGTATCTTATGTTTGATGATTTATCTTTTAATCGGCTCTCTTTCCTTAATCATTTATCTTTTGCAGGTAATAAATTGAAGAAGACTCCGACTTCAGTTGATGACGCGGTTCTTAGGGACATTAAGATTGCACTTGACTACTTTGGCCGCCCAAACGTGCAAAAACAGGGGAGAGCCGCCCACATTTTACTTCGGTACGAGCCCACTTATACTACGTTCTCGGCTACGGACAACATTCCAATTCCATCCGGCGATCAGCAGCTCTCGGCCCTTGTCTTCCCCACCTACAAGAATCTTAGGAAAATTGATCTTGAAGATTCTGTATTCGGGGCAAGACACAGAGCCGGTGATAGAAGTAGTTGCCGATCCGGCCGGAGAATTTACTGAGGAGGCCGAAGAAGTTGACGAGGCCGTGCGCTCGGCGTTTGAGGCTGCCGGACTTAATCAGCCTTCCTCACCATCCGCTTCGGGTCGGGCAGAGGTTTCTCCAAGAGATATTTTTGCGAATTTGGGCGACCTACCCGGCGATTTCTTCAAAGGTATGGTGAAGGAAAGCCTTACGCAAATGGCGCGTAAGAGAAACGCTGAACGAATGGCTGCTTGAAAAAAGGCCGAGGCCGGCGAATCTGGTCCCAGTCTGACTAGGGCCTCTGTACCCATTGTTGAAGGGATGGTTCAGGTTACGCCAGTTGAAATGGAAAAAGGGCATGAACAGCAGGCCGGTGAAGAGCGGCAGATTCCGGAAGAGCGCGGCCAAAAACGCAGCGCCGTGGGGGAAGCCAGTTCAGAGATTAGTCCTGTTGAGAAACGGCCTCGCCTCGAAGAATCGGACGTGGTTGCTCCTTTTGTTATTCAGCCAAAGATCAGAGATACGCCGATTTCTTCCGATGCTTCTGCCATTGAGGATTCGGCCGTTGCGTTGAGCCTGGTGGCTTCGATTTCCTTGCCGGTTAACAATGCAGCCTTTTGCGCCGTGCCGGATATTATGGCCGTAGCCCTATCTGCGCAGTCGGCACTTCTGGTAGGTATCTTAAATCTATTTCTAAATTTGTTTTTATAAATTTAATCTAATGATCCCTTACTTTTGCAGACCGTCAGCAGGATCGCCGACTTGGGCCGCCGCCTACAAGATGCTCTTGGTAGAATCGACCGTTTGTAAACCGAAGTGGAAGGTCAGAAGAGTAGAACGGAGTTCGAAAAAATGAGGGCCGCAATAGAGAGCGCGCGAGCCGAAGCGGAAGAGGAGAGGGCTCGCGCTGCTGAACAGCTTCGTTCTGACGCTGAGGCTAGAGCGAACGCGAGTGAGGAATCGCTCAAGCTCTCGAAGGACGAACTTGCCGAGGCGGAGACTCAGCTAGAGGTGCTGAAGGCGGCCAAGGAAAAAGCCGAATCTGAGGCTTTTGAGGTGGGAAAAAGCGCCGTTTACACCGAATATGTTGATGAAGTTGCCAAATTTGAAAATCGGGGGTTCAAACATGGGTGGCTCAAAGCCCTTGCTGCCGCTGGGGTTACATTGGCTGTGCCAATTCCTTACGAGCAACTGGATGTTGAATCGCTTGAATCCGACGTCGAGGAGTGATTTGGGAGGCGCTTCCTAATTTATTAAATTTTTTGTTTGGTAGAATTTTGTTGGTTCAGGGTATTTTTCATGTATAAATTGGTTACTATCTTGTGCGCAATTTATTAATGAAAATTTCCTTGTAATTTCATTATTACTCGTACACTATTTGTGTGGTTATGTTAATGAAACATTTTGGCTTTCGCTACTACTTGTACACAATTTGTGTGGTTCCTTGTAATTTCATTATTACTCGTACACTATTTGTGTGGTTATGTTAATGAAACATTTTTTATTTCTCTTTAGAGACTTAGAAATTGAATATCCTGTGGCGATATTGATTCGTCTTTCTCATGCCGATTGTGTTCAAATTCTGAACTGTCGATTCGTAAGTCGGCTGGGGTACTTGAGCCGAGTATATTGATGAATCTGAGTATATTGATGAATCTACCCTTGCCCCAGGCAGTTCCTGAAGAGGTTTGAAGAATCGTTTCGTGAGCCGGCTGGGGTACTTGAGCCGAGTAGATTGATGAATCTGCCCTTGCCCCAGGCGGTTCCTGAAGAGGTTTGAAGAATCAATTCGTGAGCCGGCTGGGGTACTTGAGCCGAGTAGATTGATGAATCTGCCCTTGCCCCGGGCGGCCTGCGATGTTCGAATAGGTTGTAAGATTCTGCGCCTGCCGTCGACTCAGTTAGCGCCGGGCGATTCAGGATTTCCAATTAATGAGATTGCCTCGATCGTGCTGCCTCTGTGAAGGATAAGTGGAAAAGGGTACATCCTTTATGAGCTTGGGAGACAACTGACTCGAGCTCCTAGAGGAAGACTGATTGCGCGCATGTCGAACCGTCTCTTCTTTAACAGTAAAGGGGAAGCGAAGACCATAGCTGAATTGGGCGGAGATATGAATCGAGGTGGTGAACCCTCGCGTACAAGAAATAAGAATTCTAGGGGTCGAGAAAGACGTCAGTCCCCTCGACGTCGCAGCAGATCGCCCAGGCGAGACAAGCAGTCGCAGGGTAAATCTCTGCAGTCCAGAGTCGAGAAGAGGTCTGACGCGAATCCGTGCCCATTAAGCTTTGCGGTATTTGTGAAGAATAGACCCATGACGGAGGCGGATTTGATCGTTCGAGACCCAGATGTAGCAGTCGACTTTGCCTGACAAATATTTCCTCCTGAGGTTCAGCAATCAATGCTGGGTCGACAGGATTACGAGGTGTTTCGCGAGGGCATTCACGGCATGGTGAAGGGGCTTTACACTGCTTACGAAGTCGGCATGCGACTGCACGCTGCTCAGCACGAGATGGAGAAGAAGGAAGAACGCATTCGAAGTTTTGAGGCTCGCGTGGAGGCGGCCGAGCGCGAGCTGAGGAAGTCCAAGGCAGCTCAGGAACAATCCGGGCACGCGAACCCAATTGTGGAAGAGAGGGTTACTAGTCGGCTTATCAGCTCTGCACTTGCCAATCGAGAGACGACAAGTATGTTCGCATTGGAGAGCACGAAGGGGTGGGCCTATGAGAAAGGTTTCCATGAAGGCCGAAAAGTGGGAATTGAGAAAACCAAGGAAAAATTGGCTAAAGAAGTGTGCCGATGTGAAAACCTTGGGTTTAGGCACAGTTGGATCAAGGCCTCTCAAGCTGCAGAAGCCCTTCGAGCGTCAGGGGTTGATTTGGCATCACCACGCTATAGGAGTAAAGATTTTCCGTTTTCTGCTTTTGAAATCGAGGAGAGTGAGGATGAGGGTGACGCCGTATGAGTTTGATCGTTGTAAGACTGGAACGCAGGGCGCGTTTGAAACTATGTAACTCATTGTTTTATTGAATAAAGAACGTTTAATTACAAATGCTTCGTTGTCGTTTGTATTCGGCATATGTGTGTTTCGTGTTGCTCAAATGTTTGAATGACTGTATAAACATTGTTCGGCCCAGGTAACTGTTCAGCGTTGCGCTGGTTTCTTGGCAGGATCGGTATATTCGCGACGACCGTTTAGCTTGTATTCATGCCATTTCAACGGCTGTTTATCTTTGACTTGGGTCGGTGCTTTGATGCTTAGCCAGTTGGATTAGTGGGCTGTGCGAGGGTGATCGGCACGTGAAGACTTGGCTGATCGGTTTGATGAATCCATTTGGCTTTGGTCCAGCCAGTGCGTGTTTCGGCCAGCCGTTGGGATGGCGGTTGTGTCGAATGTCAATCGACGCCAGTCTTATTCAGCCAATGCGCGTTTTGGCGTTAATAAAATTTTCTCGGGATTGGGACCTCGAGATCGCGGTCATTGCTGAGAACAAAAGGAGTTGGCGCTTCGCGCCAGTAAACGCACTTGTCTCGTCATTTCTTGCGTGGCATGTACAGAGGCTCAAACTTCGGTCAAGTTTGGTGTTGAGATGGTTTGCAGCAGAAAGCTTACCTGTGAGGGAGTTAGGTTATCCCAAGAGCGGGAGATCTATGAGTCTCCAAGTCGTCGAAGCAGATCACCCCGAAAGGAGAGTCAACAACTATCAAGTTCGTTCTTCCTTGTCCTGGATCTTTGCCTTGACATTGTCAATGGTATCAGGGGAAGTTTGGCGCTATGCTAGTCATGGGCTTAGGCATAGCTGGTTCAAGATATTGCACGTTATGGAGGAGTTTAGGGCGACGGTCGTTGATCCGGCGATGCTGCCTCACTGGCGCATCTTATTCCTTTTTTGCTTTCAATATTGTAATGCTCAAATGCGGGTTCTGTTTATGTAACAATTGTTTAATCAAATAAACGGCTTTAGCTTAAATCTGTTTGCGTGTTATTCTGAATTTTGTTTGCATTACTTCGAGTGCATGATCTGTTCTAGTGTGTTACATAGGATCGATTAACCTTCTGTTTTGTTCGTGCGAATCGTTTGCTCCGAATCCGGAGACTTAATCGACCCTAAGGCGTAATGTGCCAAAGGGGGCTCCGAATCCGGAGACAGCCAATCGTGATATCCACGAAAGACGCTCCGAATCCGGAGACTTATTCAGCCCTAAGGCGTCATGCGCCAAAGGGGGCACCGAATCCGGAGACTTAATTTGGCCAATCGTGATATCCACGAAGGGCGCTCCGAATCCGGAGACTTAGTCGGCCCTAAGGCATCATGCGCCAAAGGGGGCTCCGAATCCGGAGACTTAATTTGGCCAATCATGATATCCACGAAGGGCGCTCCGAATCTGAAGAGTTAGTCGGCCCTAAGGCGTCATGCGCCAAAGGGGGCTCCGAATCCGGAGACTTAATTTGGTCAATCGTGATATCCACGAAGGGCGCTCCAAATCCGGAGACTTAATTTGGCCAATCGTGATATCCACGAAGGGCGCTCCAAATCCGGAGACTTAGTCGGCCCTAAGGCGTCATGCGCCAAAGGGGGCTCCGAATCCGGAGACTTAATTTGGCCAATCGTGATATCCACGAAGGGCGCTCCGAATCCGGAGACTTAGTCGGCCCTAAGGCGTCATGCGCCAAAGGGGGCTCCGAATCCGGAGACTTAATTTGGCCAATCGTGATATCCACGAATGGCGCTCCGAATCCGGAGACTTAGTCGGCCCTTAGGCATCATGTGCCAAAGGGGGCTCCGAATCTGGAGACTTAATTTGGCCAATCGTGATATCCACGATGGGCGCTCTGAATCCGGAGACTTAGTCGGCCCTAAGGCGTCATGCGCCGAAGGGGGCTCCAAATCCGGAGACTTAATTTGGCCAATCATGATATCCACGAAGGGCGCTCCGAATCCGGAGACTTAGTCGGCCCTAAGGCGTCATGCGCCAAAGGGGGCTCCGAATCCGGAGATTTAATTTGGCCAATCGTGATATCCACGAAGGGCGCTCTGAATCCGAAGACTTGAATCTATTTACTGGTGAGTTCCCCATTGGGAATTGACATATGATTTTGAGCGACGAAGAAAAATAGTTCATATTACAGAGGTGAAATATGGTTACAGGCATCAGAGCCCACCGATCGGGTCAGTGATAGGGCTTTCATAACTCTGCTTGTGCCGATTGGGGGGAACCACGTATTTCTTCAATGCCGTGGGCCGTTAGGAAACGCAGGATCCGATGGTAGGTGCTTGGGACGGCCTTCATGATATGCAGCCAGGTTCTCCCCGTGATGGCATTATACGGCGAAGGGAGCTTTACGACCAGGAATTCCGTCTCGACCATTCTGGACCCCGCTCAAACAGGTAATATGATCGTGCCCAATGGGTATTCGGGATTCGTATTAAAGCCGAACAGTGGGTGAGGCGTCGGAGACAGATCCAACCCCTTGAAGCCGAGTTTGATGAAAGTTTGGTAGTACATGATCTCTGAACCACTCCCTGGGTCTATGAGAATTCGTTCAATGATAAACCGGTTTATGGGTAATCTAATGACCAACGGATCAATGTGGGAAGCCGTTGCGCCATTGAGGTCGGAGTCGTTGAAGGCGATTGTGGGAGCTTCTTTGGGTTGGTCAGTCGAAATACGGCGCCCCTGGAGAGTTGGATGCGATTGAATTGTATGCACAATTGGTGGTGTAGGTAGGCCGTAAATTACATGGATCACGCCGAGTGGGGAGGAATCCTGCCTTAATGTTAGTGCCTTGGTTGGCTTTCCCTGTTTCACATACTGCTGTAGTCGGTCGTCTTGCACCAGTTCTTCCAGGTGATCTTTTAATGCATAGCAACTCTCTGTTTCGTGGCCGTGATCTTTGTGATATTCACACCTCCGGTCCCTTCGTCGTGTATCAGGTGGCCCCACCATCTTCGACAGCCATTTAAAGAATGGAAGGTGTTGTATTTTGCTCATTACCGCGGTGATGGGCTCTGCCAGTTCCGTGTACTTTTTGTCGGCACGCCTCGAGTGTCTACTGTCGACTTGCAATTGTTCATTCGTCCGGTGGGAGCATTGGTCACTCGACCGGCGAGAGTCCCGTCTTTTGTCCCGTTTAGCACGTTGTCGCAGTTCAGGGCTCAGAGGTGGCACAGAACTTATCGGTTGAGCAATTTCAGGAGGTGCCGTTTTGGTGGACACTTGTCTGGCTTTAATCCTCAAGGCATCGTCTTCCACTTTGCAATACTCTTTGACTTTCTTCATCAATGCCCAGACTATTTTGGGGGGTCTTCTGGTCAGGGAGTTGCGAAGAGCACTGTTAGGATGCAGTCCCAATTTGAAGGCGGTAACGGCCATAGAATCGTTGCAGGTATCGTCAACGAGATTGAAGCACTCCCAATATCGCGCCGAATATGCTCTCAGCATTTCTCCTGGTTGGATTTGCATAGCCTAGAGGGAGTCGGCCTGTTTCGGCTGCACCTCGTTAGTGATAAACCTGGCCCTGAAGGATTTTTGTAATTGATGGAAACTTCTGATCGATGCTGGCTCTAGCTTGTAATACCATCTGACCGCTAGTGGCCCCAAGCTGCTGGGGAATATTCGGCACATGAGGGCTTCATTGTCTGCATACAACGTCATGGCCTGCTTGTAGTGACGTATATGATCAGTGGGGTCTGATTTTCTGTCGTAGAGAGTAAATGATAGAGCTTTGAACTTCTTGGGAAGGGCTGCCCTTGCAATCCGTCGGATAAAAGGATCGTGCCGGTCCTCTTCGTCTAAACTGCTTCTTCTGCGCTTGTTCCTTGTGTGGAAACTCTTTTCAGAGGAGCTGGAAGTGTCAGAGCGTCCCTTAGTATGCTCCGTGGATAATGAGTTGGAGTCTCTACCGGTTTCCCTTGGTCGGGCTCGAGGTTGTTGTTTGCCTGCCCCCAAAGGTCGTTCGGGGTCTTGGCGCGCGGCTTCTTTGGATTTTGCTACCTCCAGAGCCAAGTCTTGATGGAGGCGTTCGTTTTCTACGATCATATTTTCCAGCCTTTGTTCATTCTGCTTAGCTTGTTCCATGATGGCTTGCATCGTCTCCTGCCACTGCAGGAAAATCGGGAATTAGCGGCGTTTCTAAAACGCCGCAATAGGCTGAAAAAACGCCGCAAAAGATAAAACAACATTTTTAAAATTCGTCGCTGATGCGGCCGTCGCTGTATCTTTGTGGCGTTTCAAAAACGCCACTAAAGATTTTAAACGACGTTTTTTAAAACGCCACTAAGTCTTTGCCCCTGTTAACTATGCACGTTAGAGGAGTTATCTATGACGTAATGATGACGACATTTTGCAACGTTTTTAAGAAAAACGCCACGATTTCTCCTTTTTTTATAAAAAAAAATCAAAATCATAAATAATGATCTTCTGACTTCTGTTCAAACCAAACCTATATCATCCATCACCATTTTCAAAATATATAATCATAATGTGAGTGAGCATTCATTTTTCAATTTTCCATAAAAAAATAAAATAAAACCCCTTAAAACACAAATGACAATACAAAAATTAGTCAGTGACTTGCGGCTTTGGCAAAAATGGATTTCAACAATTAATGACAGATCCATCTATAATGCTATTTCAAGCAACAATTACAGAGCAAATACAGATCCATCTATAATGCAATTTCAAGCAACAATTACAGAGCAAATACTTATTTAAGAATTATATCAGCATCTTCTACAAGAGACTAATTCATTCATATATGTAGAAATATAACATAAAAGAAATTTGTAATTATACACATATGCCAGTGTCATAACTCCCAAATTGTATCCAGAATCATAAAATTTAAAAATAAAAAGACAATACGATCCTTTAAGCATAAATAGCACTACTAAGAAGCCAATGCTAGCAATCTATGATAAGAAAATAGTGAGTGATAATCACTTCCCTTTTCTGAACTTCCCCCCACGCTTTCCGAACCTTCCATGCTTCCCACGCTTAAACTTTCCTTGACGACCATAGAAACCTCCATGGTTAAGATTATTTGCACCCTGTGATAGCTGGTGGGCCCCATAAAACTTGCATGACAGCCACCGACAATCAATGCTCCCAAACTAGGCCCGAACACGTACAAAGAAATTACAAGCTGTCAACAATGGAAAAAAGAAAATACAACATCGTAGCAAGCAAAACAAAGAGCACTCTAAATCTGTATACTTTAGGGTCAAGGATCACCAGGACCTTACAGAGATGTAATTTTAACAAGCAGATTATATTGACCAAAGTAGATGTACAAAAAGGCCAAGAAATGACACAAGAAATAGAGTTCAATAATGAGATATGAAGATTTAACAGTCTTCCAAACCCTAAAATTATCAAAACCAGTATTTCATACAAACAATTATTTCTGGTTTTAATCAAAACCAGTATTTCATGCTTTGAGTTCAAAAACAATGCATAAACATGTGCAAACCAATTGAAGGTTCTAGGAGCAATTAAAATATTATTCAATAAGTTCTTGAAGGTGGTAATGGCAATTCACCTTTACATCTCAGATGACTCCAAATCCTTGAAAGAATTTTGGAAAGAAATGAATCGAAGATACCTGGATAAGGCGGAGCTGATGGACCAGGATAAATTGCTGGTAGATATCCACCTGGGGGAGGATATGCTGACAGACCAGGATAACCTGCCGGTGGGTACCCACCTTGGAAAGGATATCCAGCTGGTGGGTATCCACCAGTAGGAGGATATCTAGCTGGTGGGTATCCACCAGTAGGAGGATATCCAGCTGGCGGGTAGACCTGAATAAAATAAGAAACTATGAACCAGCATGACCAGACTAAGAAAGGTAAGAAACATTTAGTATCTTAAGGCAGACACCAAATCACAGTACCAAATCATAGTACCTAGTTTTGTGCTGGTCTTGCGATTGGCTTAGAGTCCAAATCATGGCAGACTAGAGCCCTGCCCTCAATAAAATAAATGAACCCATAATAAGCTTATAAATGTTTTGATAGTAGTAAAACAAACAACCAAACAATGGTATATGATTATTTATTGGCAGATTTGGGTAGAGGAATTGTAGATTCTCTAACAAGAAATAGATTCATATCAAATAGTGTTACATCTACGAGATTGAAAAATAGGTTTATCAAAGAGTATTTATCAGGACCAACAACCAAGGCGATACAATTTACAAATCTATGTCTGAATGATAATTATTAAAACAAATCATATTGCATTTACTTTCAAGACATTGATCAGCAACACAATTCAATATCGAGAATGGTAACCAACATTATCAGAAGAGAAAGTACATAGAGCAAACCTTGGGGTTTTTGAAGATGTCACTTGGATCATTTATCACAAACCAACCACGTCGCCAACCAGGGACTATCAATCGCTTTGATAAAGAGCCAAGCGTGAGAACCGCACCAATCGATCCAAAGACTCCCATCAACACAAAAAGGATTAGCCCTGAAAGCAAGGTGGACATAAACTTCATCAGCAATTACAAGAATTTTCGTCCTTTTTGCAGTTTCAGCAATCTAATTGCAATAAATCAGTTAATAGAAAACCCAATGCTTATTGTAACCATAAAACCAATTATGAAGTGAAGAATACCAAACCTGTAGTAGTCTTCACATTTGAAAAAATTGAAGCTACTAGAAATGCCAATGAAATTTGCAAGTTTACGTAGATGAAATAAAACACAAATTGGATGCTAGTCATTGAGTGTGAAGAATTTCAACCCTAAATCAAAATCAATAGTTTTGAAGTTAATTCTAAAAGTTTTAAAGATCTTCAGCCCTCTTTACCGGTACAATTTCAGCAAATAACTGAGTCAAAGGAAGCCTTTATATGCTGATTTTACATTCTTTCCAACACCCTTTCACTATCATAATACCCTGAGACACTGGAAAAAAAAGAAATCTGGATGGAAACAGAAGTTGTAGAATTTGCAGAGCACTGAGGTTAGAGATGATAAACTGGTTCATTTGAAAAGAATGCTGGCGCAAGTCAATTCGTAGTATCCGTCATTGTATCTGATCCCTGAAGTGTTTCAAAAATTCATATTAATAGTGCAACAAAAACAAATAGCAAGAAGGCTAAAGACATACATCTATTGTTATAACAAAAAGGAAACACAACAAATCCACCAAATCAGTTTCTCAAGGAAAGAAGCCAAAGAACAACATTAAAGATCAATAATAGACTTCAGTAGACTTGTAAATAAATCAAAGAAAGATTAGAAAAATATACCTCTGATCTTTTGGTCACCAACCCACCCACACAACCCTTCTCCAAAAAGATATCTAAAAATACCAGTGAGATTTCTAAATTTACAAGCCATAATTTGTCAAAAAGAAACTAAACATTATGATAGAAATGTGAATCAAACAAATCTCACTCTGAAGAACACAGGTCCTTTGAAGGAGCCAGACTACCAGCTAGCTTAGCTAGAAAAAATCACTTGGTAATCATACTGGAGACCTTTGATCAAAGCCTAATTTCATATGGATTTGCGGGCTTTCTACGGAGGAGCACCCCTCATTGCCATTAGGCCCAAAAATATCAAGAAAAAAAAAGATAATAATAATAATAATAATAATAATAATAATAATAATAATAAAAAGTGCAAGTTCCACATTTAGGAACAGAAAGAAGTCCTAAATGAATAAGTCCTAGATGAATAAGTCCAACAAGAAATGCAGCAGTTGAATCCTTGTTGCTCATAACAGAGAAGCATTGCGGTTCAAGGATTCTCCAAAATGAAATTTTACCAGACTTCCCTCCAACTGCAAGTATAGAACAATGATCGGATGAGTAATTCGTAGAAACTGACCCAGTTTCAGACATCCAGTGCATAACTGGTGACCAAGCAACAAGAAGTGATGATAGCATTGCACTGTGAGAGGCATATTGATCTGCAGTTATTTGTTGGAGACTGGATCTTTCTGGTATTTTCTTTAGAGGTTTTTCTTTCAAATTAAGCACATAAACAATTTGACTCAGATTATTTGCTTTCTTATTGTTAGATTTGATCCCAACTACCTGAAGGAAGGTAACAAAAATCAGAAAAACACAGAATGGAACAAATGTATATTAATAAGCCAAAGAAAGCAAATTATTAACCCTGTGAAAATATCAGGAACCCTTTGGATAGATGTGGATTTGAAATCAACGGATTTGACCTTAATCATTAAAGGACAACAACTTAAATTTAGATATGATTGTTTACTTATGGATAGATGTGCATGATGGATTTGAAATAACTATAAAATTAGTTATTTGAAATAATGCTAAGAATTCTCTTTCTAGCTACAAGGATCCTACTAATATATATATATATATATATCTTGTATCTTAACTTATCTTCTTCCATTGTTTTTCTATCTATTTAACCTCAAATCCCTTGATTTTATTTATTTTTTGTGTGACAATTACAGGAATTGAAATCCACATCTATCCAAATGGACCCTTAAAAGAAGGGAGCTAAATCAATACGAAACAAAGGAAAAGATAAACAATCTTGATAAAAAGTAGTACCCCTGTCATTTAGAATATGCGATGAAACACATGAAGCAAATCATGAATCCACTGGGACATTATATGATGCATTTTAAGTACATCAGGATTTGCATTCAAGTGCTAAGGATAAATTATATGAGCACAAATGTTTCATCTTCTTGTTTTCCTACCATATCAAAACAGAGAAAGAGAGGAACCATTGTATGTGCCTAAGAACCAGTCTGGGTCATACTTGATACATACTACGATATTGTTATGTGCTTTCATAAAAAAAATATCTAAGCCTTTATGTGCTTTCAGTATTGTTATGCTTTACAAGTTCACCAGCTTGAACATATGCCCATGGCTGAGAGTTAAAAAGTGTCTTTATTTGCATATAATTACATTAAATATATATTCCATATTGGATTTACATCTTCAATATGTTTCAGAAGTGCCAAGTTGTCAACACAGTTGGGCATGGGTACACCATGCAAAAAATCTCCAACATGATGATTACTTCAGGGTATGTTGTACTACATATCACAGATTGTAGCCAATTTTTCCGTTGGGCTTCCCTTTACACTTCATTTCATGGAACCAATCATGTAGATTCTCCTAAATAGAAACAATATTCTTCTCAGCTGGTTTTCCACTGAAAAAGCTTACTTCGTAGTTCATGGCAAGAACAAGATCTCTTGAGCAATCATTTTTCCTAACAAAGGCACACGACACACCTAGATAGGGGTGTGGATTGTGGACACGCTAATTCTTTAAGCTACAAACTTGAGATTCTGTAAATTTAATCAAGAGACACAATACATCATATATTACTCATTCAAAGGGCCATAAAAGGTGAGAGCGCACCATGAAGTTTCACCAGAAGACCACTTTCATTTAAACCCATAAATATGGCTTCAACCCACCTGCAGAGTCATATCACAAGCTTGTATATAAGTGACATAGACACCAAAATAAACATAAAAGATAGAATTGAAAGCTTGTTTCCAATAATAACTGCAATCTTAATGACTTGGAAATTGATAAAAATAAAAATAAAAATAGAAATCAAATGCATTAATATGAAGGAAACAAGCATGTTCATGATCATGCTTAGAATATTAATTTTGAGACCACACTCAGAATTTGCAGAAGATTCATCACCATTTCACATTCACAAAGATTTGCTCACAGTAAACTCTTTAACTCACCAGATCCACTTCCTAGAATATGTTTTTAAAACAATAAAATATGGGGGCAATATAATCGCTTCACGCCCCTCGCTATCTCGGATTCTAAATTATCCAATTGTAATCCTCACAACACAATTGGAGAGCCAGTTTCCTTAGGTTGAATAATAATAAACCTTTTTCCAAACCCGATCTACCATGAAATTTACAGATCTATACCTTTTCTCATACCTGATTTGCCACGTATCTAATTTCGACCAGATCTAGCAAAAAATAGAATAAAAAAAACGAAGAAAAAAAATTATGAAATCAGAGATCTAGAGAACAGATTTGATACCTTAAGGGCCTGAGGAGCAACGTCCCAACCCAAACACGGCCTCGTTCTGGGACGACGATCCATGTACGCGTGTGGAAACTCGATCATATGTTCTATCTCCATGATCGTACACAGATAGACCAAACAGAGTTTGGAGAGAGATAGAGATTTGCAAAGAGATCAAAGAGAGAAGAAGAGAATCGAAGAACGATAATGATCTGATCTGAAGAACAGATCGAGATTGAGTTCGAGTTCGATGAAGAATAGCTAGAGCAAAGCCCTCGAGCAATAGAGATCGATGAAGAACAGCTAGAGAGTTTGATTGCGAGAGAAGAGGGTGTGTGAAAGAGTGAGATCAGTAAAAGGGAGTGAGATATGTGAGAACGAGATATCAGTGTAAGAATGAGAGAGACGAACCGTGACGGAGATATGAGTGTGAGAGAGTGAGATCTGTTATGTGACTTCTTTTTCTTTGTTCCTTTTTTCTTTTTTTAAGTAAAACACGGAAACCACTAAAAAAGTGGCCTTTTTTTGAAATGATGTTGTATAAACGCTGTGGTATGCCAATTTTCTTGTAGTGTGCGCTGATGTCGTTGGCGAGTCAAAATTCAAGGCGCGTCTCGCAGCGATGGTTTTTTTCCCGAGCATATTTGCCGGAGTGAGGTCGTCTCTCTGTGTAGTCTCGTCGGTGGCTATCGGAGGATCTTGAGTCATGCCTTCCATGGATGTACTTGAGTATTCCCACAGACAGCGCCAATTGTGGGGAAGTGGTTTTGGAAATACTCTTCAGATCCTGGAAGACGCTCTTGATCCTCAGCTAGTCACCTGCAAAGACAAATACTCCGGTCGAGGATGCCGGGGTCAGCACTCCGACGGGCAAGTCAGTTCTTATATCCAAGAAAGCTTGTTTACTAAGTTTAGTGAAGTGTTTCTTACATACCATGCCAAGAACACTGCTTCTTTATTTATATCTGTTCCTTCTGAGGCCTCGAGGCCTGGGCCTGCTTTTCAATCATTACCCGTTCCTCTATTCGGCCTCAAAGATCCTTTCTTAATCGGCTTACGTATTGTATCCGGCTTGTCCTATTCTTGCAGGATGCGGCCGGTTAAGTTTGTTTACTAAAATATGCCCCTTCCGATTTAGCTATTTATTCGGCTCCCACAGCGACAACGCAAGCAATGTGTAAAGCAATGCGAGAAAGGCATGAACACATGTAAGTAAAGCATGCGTGACAACGGAAGCAATGTGTGTAACAATGCGAGAAAGGGTACATAAACACATGTAAGTAAAGCATGCGTGACAATGCAAGCAATGTGTGTAACAATGTGAAAAAGGGTGCATAAACACATATAAGTAAAGCATGTGCGACAACGCAAGCAATGTGTGTAATAATGCGAGAAAAAAGAGAGGCACATATTCAACGTAAGCATAGTAAAGGCATGTTATTCGCGACGTTGAGATGCAACTTCAAAACAAGACGAGGCATGCTCAATGTAAGAGTGAAAAGACGTATAACAAGCGCGCCTATTACAAACATGACAAAACATTATAATGCAACATATTCAAAGCAATTCTCGAGCAATTCTTAAATCTTGCAATATATAAAAGGATACGAAAAAGGATACACATCATGCGTAGCAATTCTTTAATTATGTATTATATTTAGTAAAATTCAATAAAATTTAAATGTCTCAATTTAAAATAAAATAATTTTATTTAATTTTTATTGATGTTTTATTTATTTAATTTTTTAAAATAATTTTTTATAGATATTTTATCGATATTTTATTTTAAAATTTTGTTTGTATTGTATTTAATTTCATTATTTAAATTTTAATAGATGTTTTATTTAATTTTATTATTTAATTATTATTATTTTTTTAAATAAATTTAATTAAAATTTTAATTAAAAAAATAACATATATTTTTATTGATATTTTATTTATTTATTTTTTTAAAAATAAATTTATTTAAGGAAAATTTGGCTATAAACCCCCTTTACCTTCATTTCTTTGTTAAAAGGATTAAGAAAAAAATTATACTTTCTACCCCTCTTCATAATTATAAAATCTTGCATAAAGGACAAAATTTATTATTTAAATATTTTGTCAGACTATTATACCCCCAACTAAATCTTCCCACCTTCTCCACCCACTTTCTCTGTCTCTCTTCTCCCCCTCTAAACACAGCTTCTCTTCATAGCCATGTCAGAGGCCACCTCAACCATCGAAGCACTGTCCGCCAACGTATTTCGGCCACCAACTGCCATTATTCCCGGCGCCACCCCCTCCTCCACATCTAATGTCAATCAAACCTTCCATTTCTCTTCTGGAAACCCTAGAATTGAAGAAACTAGAGGCTTCATGCACCTCTACTGCAACGATTTCTCATCATCGTCTCCCGAACTTCTTGTAAATCTTAGTCTTTTTTTTATTCTTCAAATTCTGAATTGTTCAAATTTCGTTCTTGATCTGCATTAAGTTGTTATGAAAAGTTTGATGCTGTATGGAAGCACTTGATTGGGGTTTTTAGTGTTAGAAATTGTTCCACTTTGGTTGAAATGCATTAATTTTGGAAAAGAATTTGTTCATATTAACCATCTGTGATAAGGCAATAAAACTTAGATCAAGCTTTGTCAGTTAGATTTTTGCATTGGATTAATGTTTAAGGCTAAAAAACTTAAATAGCTACGATTTCTTAGCAAATAAGTAAAGCATAATTGCCTTCACTCTGAAATTTTACTCTGAATCAGAGTAAAATTTACTATGATTTAAAGTAAAATTTTACTCTGGTTAAAAACATGTTGATTTGCTTAAGAATATAAAATTTTACTTTGAATTATAGTAAACTTTACTCTGATTCAAAGTAAAATTTTACTTTGAATCAGAATAAAGTTTGCTATGATTCAAAGTAAAATTTTACTATGAAATTTTACTCTGGTTAAAAACATGTTGATTTGCTTAAGGATATAAAATTTTACTTTGAATCATAGTAAACTTTACTCTGATTCAAAATAAAATTTTACACTAAAATTTTACTCTGGTTAAAAATATGTTGATTTGCTTAACAATATAAAATTTTACTTTGAATCATAATAAACTTTACTCTGATTCAGATCTGAATCAGAGTAAAGTTTATTATGATTCAAAGTAAAATTTTACTCTGAAATACGCTATGAAGATAGTTTAATAGGAGAGCTGATAGATATGTGGGTAATATAGTAAAAGAAATAAGTTTTAAAATATTAGGGGGTTTCGAAAGTACCTATATAATTCTTGTCATTTGAAAGGCAAATTAGACAGTAAGGGGTCTATCACCAAATCTCCTTTTTATTTAATAGTGTAAAAAATAAAATACAATATTTTTTTTAATCTAGTTAAAAATAATTTAAATATTAAAGATATGTTTAATATTGCTATTACTTAGGACCTGTTTGGTAACGTTTACATTTTCAGTTTATATTTACAAAAATTTTATAAACTGGTTTTTGTTGATTTTCAGAAAAACATAAACTACAAACGCGTTTGGTTTGGACAAAATGTTTAAAAAATTTTAAAAATATAAAAAATAGTAAGAAATTGCAAGTGGTGGCAGGTGGTGGGTGGAGACGAGTGGTGGCGGCGAAAGATGGTGGTGGAAAATGGTAGCGAGTGGGTAGTGATGGTGGTAGTGACGGTGGCGGGTAGTGGGTGGTGGTGGCAAGTGGGTGGCGGATGGCGAGTGGTGGTGGCGGGTGGGTAGTAGTGGCAGGTAGGTGGCGGGTGGTGGTGGTGGGGTGGGTGCTAACGGTGGCGGGAGGTGGAGTGTAGGTGGTGGTGGTGGTAGCAAGTGGTGGGTGGTGGTGGCAGGTGGGTGGTAATGGCGGGTGGTGGGTGGTGGTGGATGGGTGGCACGTGGGTGGTGGGTGGTGGGTGGGGGGTGGCGGGTGGGTGGCAGGTGGATGGTGAATGGTGGTGGTGGTGCTGAGTGGGTGACAGGTGGGTAGTGGGTGGTGGGTGGTTGCTGGTGGTGGTGGGTGGTAGTGGCAGGTGGCTGGTAAGTGGTGGTAGCTGGTGGTGGTGGGGGATGGGTGGTGGTGGTGGAAGACAGTGGTGGAAAATGGTGGCGGGTGGTGGCTAGTGTTTGGTGGTAAAAAAAAAAACTGAAAACGGAAACATATTTTTTGAGTTTACATTTTTTTGGCCAAATTTATAAACTGAGACCACTGATTTATAAATCAAAAATTTACCAAATAAGTTTTTATTTGAGTTTTTTAAATTTTTGTAAATATAAACTGAAAACTGAAAACGTAAGGGCGTGTTTGGTAACGTTTACGTTTTCAGTTTATATTTACAAAAATTTTATAAACTGGTTTTTGTTTATTTTTTATTTATTTTTAGAAAAACATAAACTACAAATACGTTTAGTAATTGACAAAATGTTTAAAAAAATTTAAAAATATAAAAAAGAGCGAGAAATGGCAAGTGGTGGCAAGTGGCAGCGGAAGACGGTGGTAGAAAGTGGTGACGGTGGGTGGTGGTGGTGGGTGGATGGGTGACGGTGGCGGGTGGTGGGTGGTGGTCGTGGATGGGTGGGTGACGATGGCGGGTGGTGGGTGGCGGTGGTAGTGGCGGGTGATGGGTGGTGGTGGTAGGTGGGTGGCGGATGACGGGTGGTGGTGGTGGCGGGTGGTGGTGGTGGTGGTGGGTGGGTGACGGTGGCAGGTAGTAGCGAGTGGGTAGTGGTGGTGGGTGGTGGCAAGTGGGTGGGTGGGTGGGTGTGGTGGCGGGTGGTGGGTGGTGTGAATGGGTGGTAGGGGTGGTGGTGGCGGGTGGCGGGTGGTGGTGGCAGGTGGGTGAGGGTAGGTGTGGTGGTAGTGGTGGTGGTGGGTGGGTGGGTGACGGTGGTGGGTGGTAGGTGGTAGTGAGTGGGTGGTGGTGGGTGGTGGGTGGTGGTGGCAGGTGGGTAGCGGGTGGGTGGTGGGTGATGATGGTGGTGGTGGTGGTGGCGGGTGGGTGGTGAGTGGTGGTAGTGGTGGGTAGCTGGTGCTGACAGGTGGTGGCAGATGGGTGGTGAGTGGTGGTGGCAAGTAGGTGGCGGGTGGTGAATGGTAGTGGCTCGTGGGGGGTGGTGGCGGGTGGGTGGTGGGTGGTGGTGGTGGTGGTGGTGGCGTGTGGTGGAGTGGTGGTGGTGAATGGGTGTGGTGGTGGTGGTGGTGGGTGGTGGTGGTGCTAGGTGGTGGTGGCAGGTGGGTGGTGAGTGGTGGTGGAGGGTGGGTGGTGGGTGGTGGTGGCGGAAGACGGTGGTGGAAAATGGTGGTGGGTGGTGGCTAGTATTGGGTGGTAAAAAAAAACTGAAAACTCAAAATTGAAACACATTTTTTGTGTTTTCATTTTTTGGCCTATTTTATAAACTAAGACCACTGATTTATAAATCAAAAATTTTACCAAACAAGTTTTTATTTGAGTTTTTAAAATTTTTATAAATATAAATAGAAAACTGAAAACGTAAATGTTACCAAATGGCACCTAAGTGTTACCAAACGACACCTTAGTAAATAATTGAAAAGGATAAAATAGTCATTTATCCTTCTCCATAATATCCCAAATAAACATAGGATTCATATCCTATCCAACAAAATAGTCATTTTTTGACGTCTAATCCATGACTAAACAAACATGGGATACAAATCCAGTCCAACCAAATAGTTCGAGGACAATGTATCCCAAGATTAACAGTCCGGTGGATTCCAATCTCCCCTTATCCAATCTGTCCAAACAAACACACCCAAAATTCCTATGACATTATCACTTACCTCACTAAAGTTCCTCATAAAACATTAGTTACTGCGTTTTCTCAATTCTTCACGGATGCAGTTGTAATGTGCCACACAAGTAAATTACATGTTTCTGAACTCTGAATAAGAATATGAATCTGTTTCTGGTTTTTGAATCTGATATGGGACATCATTCATAAAACCCTTCACTCTATTATTATTCATTAGGTTTTCGCTCACTATTTATATTGTATATGTAAGTGAGGGCGCATGACCAGGCCTAAGCTGATGCTTGGAGAGTTTTGGGTCAGCCAGCCACCGTGCCTCCTAGGGAGGTTCCCGTTTAAAGAAAGTCAAGTTTTGTGAATCATGTTAAGAATATTTATGTTTCGTTTTGTTTTTGTTTATCCGTACACCGGACTAAGTTTCTTATGATAATACTTGTACGGTATTGTATAACTTTTGTGGATATGACGTCATATATGTGTATACGATACATATAAAGTTCTAAACTAATTGCCTCATGTATGTCTACACAGCTCAATGGACTATATATATTCTATATTTGTTTCCGTTAGCCCCTTATATTTTGCTATTCAGTTCAGTGGCTTTCGGTAATCCGAGGATTACTGGCCGGTTATGATGCTAAACCTGTAGGAACGGGTTTGGGTCGTGACAATTTCCTACCTTTTGTCTTTTAGATTTTTAGTTTTGCTGAGGTGTTTTTTTTTTTTTTTTTCCGAACTATGATGCTCGGCCATGTATCAAGTTGTTCATCAGGTTGTTTCCCGAACTTGAATCCCCATAGTTTTCTGTAAAGGAAGTTTTCCAGTCGTGGAGCTTTCGGCCATAGGAGGTGTGTTAGTGTTGTCTCGGAAATGAAGAGTACAACATTGGGTGAAGTTGTTTTGGGAGTGCAGCACTTGGGAATTTGTTTTGGTTAGTGTGGGTTGTTTTGTGGGTTTCAATTATTTTATTTTTAGAGTAAAGTGCTGTAGCATTTGGTGGAAAAGAATAGTGTGGGTTGTTAGAAAAAAAAGTGATTTGGGTTCAATTATGTTTATATTTTCATGAAATTATAATGTTCTATATATATATTTTTGTTATTTAATTATGTGAATCCGTAGTTCTAAACTGATCCAATCTGTGTTTAAACGGATTGGTTCTACGATTTAAACGGATTGGATTAGTTTCAATTTTTCAAAAACTGTATATAACAGATTGATACTAGTTTTACCTCAATCTGGACCAATTCAGACCATGCTCACCCCTATCAAAATATACAATCAAACAAACTAAAAAAAATTCTAAACTCTTTCCCCAAAATTTTTTTTGAAAATTTATCTCCCAAAACCAAACCAAACACACCCATTATATTTTATTCATATTTTACGCATCTTTTTTCTTTTCTTTTTTAAATCTCTACACAAATCTATAAACCAAGCATAACTTTCATTTGGAAAGCTAGTTAAAAGTTAGCTTTTGACTTTTAACCAATTTTGGGTCACATTACTTCTCATATTTTTTACCCACTAAAAGACAAAAAAGCAAAAAAAAAAAAAAAAAAAACTAAAAAGTCAGCTTTTAACCAACTTTCCAAAACATATTTGTTTGAAGATCTCTCACTAAATATATATTTTTTAATACATAAAAATAATTATGATTGAAATACATAGAAAAATATGTTCAGATTGTGGTGAAGTTTTCTCAAACCTATTATTTGAACACATTTGCTACTCATTGCCTTTTTAGAATTATCAACATTATCATTTTATCAATAATTTTCTTTATTTTCTTTGTTGTTTTATTTATTTATTTATTGTTGTTCAAAAAACAAAAACAAACTTAACAATTTTAAAAAGTTTAAATATACCGTGCGCTTTGTTTAATTCTCGCTCAAGTTGAGGATGCTCAAGTTGCATTTATATTTTTTGTGAGGATAAAAAACTATATTTTATGCATCCTTTTTTAATCCACATGGTAGCTTTTCTCATAATATAATTCTTCTTGTGATCAAGCCAAGCCAGAGTTGCTTCATAGATGAGAAAGTTACTTCATAGATGAATTCATCCTTCGCAGCCTCTATTCTCCTTGCAAAAACAACGTTCAAAGCATGGCAATGAATTATCAAAGTTAACGGATAAAGAAGATTAGGAGGAGATTTGACTGGATACAGGTCACACTGCAGTTTCACAAAATTCATGAAAAGAAGTGTTATACAAACTAATAAATCTTTAACCCACCACTTTAATAGTATGACACATGTGATGCCACAACTGTGAGAGAAAAATTGTAGGATGTCTTAATGTTTATAGCATTACTCTACGAAAAAAATAGAAATGAAAGTAGGAACTGAAGGAGTGAAATTCACTGGCTTAAGAGCTATCAAAGAAGAGGACTACTGAATCGCAGGGAAGGCAATTGAATGTTCTACACCTCTAATGAGAGATATGATAATATTCTCCTTAAAAGAAAAAAGCAGGAATTAAAATAAAGGTCAAAATATATAATGTTAAATAACACCAAGGACAAAATCGTACATTCGAGCGCTCATATAAATATTGGAGCCTGCCAGATAATCTATACAATTACATCCAAGTAGCACCACCATGAAACTAGTTTGGCAAATCCAGTATGAATGGGGATCTGATCTGGACCATCAGATGGTAACCCCAACCTCTAAACCCTTGTTCCTTGGGATATCATTCATCTGTAAATAAGAAGCATAATTATTATTAAAAAATAGATAGATAAGAGAGATAAAGCATTATGAAAAGCTAAACAAGTAGAGACTTCCAGTGGTAGAAAACAAAAAGCATAATGCAAAATCCATGCAAGTACATAGCATTCGGAAAATTAAAAAATGTCTTTCCTCTGGCTCTTTGTTTTTGTTTTCTTACTGGGATCATGAAGTAGGATCAAATGTTAGATCTATACAATAAATAAAATCATCATCATTGAACAGAGAACAAGTAATCATTGAAATTCTATCTTTATTTTTCAAATTTTGGGACACCATAACTGTGAGGGAAGTTCCAGAGAGAACTGAAATAAACATCCAAGTCTAGAAACAAAGTTCTACAAACAGTTAAATCAAACCTAGTAGATTGAATGTAGCCACTATTCACCAATTTGTAGTCCAATGTTTTTTCAAATAAGTCATAAATACACAAGAACTTCTAATAATTAGCAATCTATTTTTACCTGCCAAAACATTAAATTCAGGGCACTTTCAAGTGTACTTCTCTCATTGCAGCATTGAAGATGCAACAGATAAAAATGCTAGAATCATTTTATCATTTAAGCCAGAAATAACAACAATCAAAGCATGAATGAAGATTGTAAACTTCCATAACAATCACCTATATGATATGCAATTTCAAGGGAGTAGTTCTTGCCAAATAAGTCATGGCCTACAGTTGCCAAGGCAGGTGAACATTCAACAGTCAGATGGTCAAAAGGTTTAGGTGGACTTGGACTTGGTGGAGTACAAGCACCTCACAGGGAACTGCCCTTGTGAAAAAGAGTTGCCCTGTGAAACTTAGGCACACCAAAGTCTCTGGCACACTTAGGGTTGGTTTGGGATGTTCTAAAAAAGTACACTTTTTAACTTATTGGCTTATATGAGTTGAGTTTGGGTTGGATTTGATGTGATGTATTAGAGAGGTGATGTGATTTAAATAAGATGATGTGACTTAAATAGGATAGTGACTTTTTGACTTTTTGTATCATTTAGTTTATGCCAAACCAACCCTTAGTGTGACTCTAGGTCCTGTAGCTTGGAGGCTAGAGATAGATTGGTGACCACAAATATCAGACAATCACTCAACGTCAAGGTTTATTAACAATTGAGGAATTTGTATTGTTTTACAATATCCCGCTTCACAATTGCAGAGCACAACCACTTATATACACTGCAAGGTATTGGCTTTCTTACAAAGCTACTTTCTCACAAATGCTTTTCCTACAGTTCATAGTTTTAACATATATCTTGGAAGTAACTAAATTCCTATGACATTATCACTTACCTCACTAAAATTCCTCATAAAACATTAGTTACTGCGTTTTCTCAATTCTTCACGGATGCAATTGTAATGTGCCACACAAGTAAATTAAATTTACACCTCACCTCCAATAAATTCGTAGATCTTATAGCACATCCATCAGCTCTCTCACACCAAACACGGTCCTAAGACCCATTTCTATTCTTTCTTTTATTCTTTTTAATAATAACTGCCTTTCTCTTCTTCACTTTTGACGGGAGGTATACCTCTTCTTGCAACATCCTAGATTACTCAGTTCAAATTACCTCAACTATTCATTTATTATTTTTCCTCCATAATGATGATTCTTCTACTGCTCCTCTCCATCAAGCGGAACATTCTCTATATCTATCAAAGGAAGGAAACGTATATATAAATTTTCAAGTAAACCACATATATCAGCAGCAATGAAGGATTGGTAATGCAATTTACCAAAGTTGATGTTTTGTTGTATTTTATTCCTTAGGTCACCCTTTTCGAACAAGAATGCACTCCACTGGAAACAAAAAATGAAATATAGAGGCCAAGACATTATCCAAAACCAATTAAGAACAGGGAATATCAAAGAAATAGACGAGTAAAATCTTAAAGAAAGGCCCACAATGATACTGAAATAGGTAAAAAAATCTCCCCCAAACCCCTTTTGTCTCCTCCCTGGCATTCAAAACCAGCTACACCACTTCAGGTCTACAAATCCAAAAGAAAGAAGCATTCAAGAAAACTAACCTCCCAAATTCAAGTCATATCGGAACCTTCCGGCCTTTAAAAGTGTTATTAGAAAATGCTAATATCCTAATGAATGCATGTTAAACAAAGGGGGCATCAAAACAAGAAATACTAAAAAGGTCCTCAGCTTACAGAGTAAGCAACTCAATGAATTGTTGGCAAATATTAAAGATACGCATGGTTGAATATGTACACACACATATATATATATATATATATATGAAGTAAACTGGTTACAAAATGGATAGGTCCAGAATTTTTACCTGCGTAAAATCATTCAAAACAACCAGGCAGCGTGAATAAGGAAAGAAGAAACATCCATCATCAATCAAATTCCTGTATTCTTGCAGCATGTAAAATACATTGAACTGATTGGTTTTCAGATTATAGCTAAATATCATTCTGGGAATAGCAATGAAGATAACTTCTGAAGTTGGATGTAAAGCACAAGGCACGAGCAGCGGAGAAAGGCGATAGCGGTCTAAAATTCTGCCGTGATGAAACTGAACCAAGTCATCAATGCAGATGCTATGCTTCAAAATCCACTGATGGTCATGGTCAAGTGACCAAACAAGGATTGCATTTTCAACATGATTAGAGTAATAGAAGCAATCTTTGGACATCCCAATGAATCCAACACCAAGAGCCTTGCCCTTGTTCGGGAGCTTCACAGCTCGGGGATTCAAATTATCAGCATTGAGATCAAAACACAAGAGGTATTTAGTGTAAGATAACATGTACAACACCCCATCCAAATAAACAGACTTGCAAATCCCTTTGAAACCATAAAGCTTGGGTTCAGGCTGGAGTGGAACCGGATGGTTGACCCACTTGCCAGTAACGGAGGAGAAAACATCCAGCTCCGGCGGATGAGTTACAGAGGCAGTGCTGGCAGAGCTAGCTAACCGAACTATTTTATAATTATTATTATTAGTATTATTCGGTGGGGGCTCAACAGGATTAAAAGCAAGTACAGCATATATGGGATCTAGATGATTAGGGTTCACGGGAATAGCCACACATTGTTTTGTGGCAGGGTTACACACATAGTACTGTGAAGGAACAGAGGAGGGAGGAACAGAGGAGCGGTGAAGAATTAAGACCAAACCGTTGCAGCAGTCGAGAACGTCCCTGCCAGTAGGTTGAAAGGGTAATAACTTCGAATACGACTCCACAAATCGTCCTCTGTCCCGCAGGGTTCTCCGACAATCTGATGGAACATATTCCATACGGTAATCGGAGAATGGAATAAGGGGAATCAACCTGAAGAGAAATCCGGAGAGAGGTGCGGATGAAGAGATTCTGGGAACGCAAACATCAGAAATCAAGAAGTACCAAGCTTTCGACACGGACTTGAATTGAATCAGAGGCTTTTCTGGCAATCTACATAGTATCTCCACCGTCAACTCATCGGGCAACTTAGACGACCAATCACAGCAACAGTTGAACGCCATAGATTCAAACCCAACCACCTATTCCTTTGGGAAAGAAAATTGAAAATTGAAAGCCAGATCAGAGAACTATAAACACAATTCCACAAACTCTATAAACAAAGCGAAGAACAAACGTGATAAAGTTATTGCGTTGAAGAGAAACACGAAGTGAACACTGTGTTCTTCATAGATCTATAGACGGCAAGAGAGAGAGAGAGAGAGAGAGAGATTGAAGACGAACCAGTGATAGATTGCGTAACTCAGCAACAGTCTTGTTCGATTCGACTCTGTTCGCCTGAGCTCAAGGGTTGTAGAATCGATACAGATATTGTTGGTGTTTGGGAAGTGAGTTTTTATGTAGATTTTAGTAGATGTAGATTTTTATGACATAAAAATTTTTGAAATTTTTATTGATAAGTCCAATTTAGAAGTGTTTTAAATCAAGAAGTCCATGAAGGAATTTTTTAACCCATTTAGTCCCATGCATATATAGTTTTATTCTATAAAGTCTATTTTCTTGATTTACACAATTTTCTTGGACACTTATGTCTTTATATTCAATTTTGATACCCTTAAAAATATTTTTTGAAGGATTAGCAATTTAATGATGTGAAAATTTATATTTTAAAATTCACATTGGTAGAAATGTAAAATTGGCTACCATGCCTGAATCAGCTCCGTTGACAATGTGAATATTCACATTGACATGTTAACATTCACATTAATAGGAGTGTAAAATTGGCTCGCGTCCCGTGGTGGAGCAAAACCCGCCCGCGGCCCATGGGCGGCCCGGGGCGGGCCCGGTCCGGCCCGTTGACAATGTGAATATTCACATTGACATGTTAACATTTATATTGATAAGAGTATAAAATTAGTCCGTGATCCATGGGCGGCCAAAAGCCCGCCAACGGCCCGGGGCGGGCCCGGCCCGGCCCGTTAACAATGTGAATATTCACATTGATATGTTAACATTCACATTGATAGGAGTGTAAAATTAGCACGCGTCTCATGGCTACCCAAAACCCGCCCACGGCCCGTGGGGGGCCCGGGGCGGTCCCGGCCCGGCCTGTTAACAATGTGAATATTCACATTGACATGTTAACATTCACATTGATAAGAGTATAAAATTGGCCAGCAGCCTAGGGCGGGCTCGACCCGGCCCGGCCCGGCCCGTTGACAATGTGAATATTCACATTGATATGTTAACATTCACATTAATACGAGTGTAAAATTGGCCCCCGTCCCGCGGTGGCGCGAAACCCGCCCGCGACCCATGGGCGGCCCGGGACGGGCCCGGTCCGACCCGTTAAAAATGTGAATATTCACATTGACATGTTAACATTCACATTGATAAGAGTATAAAATTAGTCCGCGACCCATGGGCGGCCAAAAGCCCGCCAGCGGCTCGGGGCGGGCCCGGTCCTGCCCGGCCCGTTGACAATGTGAATATTCACATTGACATGTTAACATTCACATTGATAGGGGTGTAAAATTAGCACGCATCTCGTGGCTACCCGAAACACGCCCACGGCCCGTGGGAGGCCCGGGGCGGTCCCGGCCCGGCCTGTTAACAATGTGAATATTCACATTGACATGTTAACATTCACATTGATAAGAGTATAAAATTGGCAAGCAGCCCAAGCAGGCCCGACCCAGCTCGGCCCGACCCGTTGACAATGTGAATATTCACATTAACATATTAATATTCACATTAATATGAGTGTAAAATTGGCCCCCGTCCCGTAGTGGCGCGAAACCCGCCCGCGGCCCATGGGCGGCCCGGTCCGACCCGTTGACAATGTGAATATTCACATTGACATGTTAACATTCACATTGATAAGAGTATAAAATTAGCCTGCAGCCCATGAGTGGCCAAAAGCCCGCCAGCGGCCCGGGGCTAGCCCGGCTCGTTGACAATGTGAATATTCACATTGACATGTTAACATTCACATTGATAAGATTGTAAAATTGGCCCGCAGCACATGGGCTGGCTGAAGCCCGACCGAAGCCCGAGGCGGGCTTGGCCCGACCCGTGACAATGTGAATATTCACATTGACATGTTAACATTCACATTGATAGGAGTGTAAAATTAGCCCGCACCCCGTGGCTGCCCGAAACCTACCGGGGTGGGCGGCGACTTTGTTGACAATGTGAATATTCACATTGACATGTTAACATTTACATTGATAAGAGTATAAAATTGGCCCGTGACCCGTGAGTAGCCCGAAGCCTAACCTCGGGCCGGGGCGGGCCCGGCCCGTTGGCAATGTGAATATTTACATTGACATGTTAACATTCACATTGATAGGAGTGTAAAATTGGCCCTGACCGGTAGGCGAAGCTTGGCTGACCGTGACAATGTGAATATTCACATTGACATGTTAACACTAACATTGATAGAAGTGTAAAATTTGTCCGCTGTCCGAAGTTCGCCCGTAGCTCGGGGTAGGCCCGGACCCAAACTTGGGCCGCCCCGGGCCGCCCATGGGACGCGAGTCAATTTTACACTCTTATCAATGTAAATGTTAACATGTCAATGTGAATATTCACATTGTCAACAGGCCGCCCGACAGTTTCACGGCCGCGAGCGGTGTCAGGCGACCACGGGCACGGGTTAATGTTACACTCTTATCAATGTGAATGTTAACACGTCAATGTGAATATTCACGTTGTCAACGGGCCGAGCCGGCCGGGTCACGTCGTGCCAATTTTACACTGTTATCAATGTTAATGTTAATATGTCAATGTGAATATTCACATTGTCAACGGGCCGACCCGGGCCCGCCCTGGGCAGCGGGCGGGCTTCGGGCCGCCCACGGGCCACGGGCCAATTTTACACTCCTATCAATGTGAATGTTAATATGTCAATGTGAATATTCACATTGTCAATGGGCCGGGCCGGGCTCGCCCCGGGCCGCCCACGGGCTTCGGGCCGCCCATGGGACGCGAGTCAATTTTATACTCTTATCAATGTGAATGTTAACATGTCAATGTGAATATTCACATTGTCAACAGTCGGCCGTTCGCCCGCCGCCACGGCCGTGGTTCAGCGACACGGGCGTGGACTAATTTTATACTCTTATCAATGTCAATGTTAACATGTCAATGTGAATATTCACATTATCAATCTGGGCGACCCACGGTAGCGTGCTAATTTTACACTTCTATCAATGTGAATGTTAATATATCAATGTGAATATTCACATTGTCAACGGGCCGAGTCGGGCCCGGGCTTCAGGCTGCCCACGGGTCACGGGCTAATTTTACACTCTTATCAATGTTAATGTTGATGTGTCAATGTGAATATTCACATTATGAACGCCCTCGGGCGCCGGGCCAGTCATGCCAATTTTACACTCCTATCAATGTGAATGTTAACTTGTCAATGTGAATATTCACATTATCAACGGGCCGGGCCAGGCCTATTTTTTTGGCCTGTGGGCCGGCCCGGCCCAACTCGAATTTTTCCAGGCACCCACGAGGATTGACATGGGCCGGGCCCCTACACATTGACGATATGAACATTCACATTGACGATGTGAACATTCACATTAGGGGTATTTTGGTAATTATGTCATCAATAGGACTTATTGAAATATGAGAAAATAATGTGAACTAAATGGAACATAAGTAGATGAAAAGGGTATTTTGGTCTTCTTATCTCAAATTGGACCTAATGGAATAGTCAAAAAGAATATGGGTTTGATGGAATAAAGCTCTTAGAAAATGGATTTATCAAAAAAGCTCCCAAATTTTTTTAGTGTTTGGGAAGATAGTTGAGTTTTTATGTGGTTGGATGTGATGTTTGTGAGAGAAAAAGTGAAATAATTATGGGGTTAGATGTGATATTTTGTTTGGATGTATTTTTTTTTGGTTTTATGAAACTTTTATCTTTTAGTGATTTTTATGAGATAAAAAATTTGGGATGTTGCTTCCCAAACACCACCATTCAATTTTCTGGGTTTGATATTAGC
Organism: Camellia lanceoleosa; assembly: GCA_025200525.1. NCBI lineage: Eukaryota > Viridiplantae > Streptophyta > Magnoliopsida > Ericales > Theaceae > Camellia > Camellia lanceoleosa. Next base: position 154,380,891 of record CM045764.1, read on the forward strand.
CCTATAAATCTATGCTCCAATAACTCGATTTACATACACCCATTGTCCTCCTTATACATTTTTTTTAAATAAATAATTAGTTCGAAAGTAGATTTTTGAAAATAAATAATTTGTTCGAAAGTAATATTTTAAAAATAAATTTCAATTTTTATTTTTTATTTTTTCGACATTTAACTTCTGAATGAGTTTATTTAGGTCAAGTTTGGCTATTCTAAATAAGTACATACTTTTTTATCTTTTTATTTTTTTTCCATCACAGTATCTCTTTACTTTTCTGCATGTTTTTTCGTAAAAAGACAAAAAATGCACTTGTTTAAGTCATCCCAAACAACCCTTTAATGTCCATAATAATAATTTTACTTGAAAATAAAATTATAATAAAAATAATTTTTATTAAATGTGTGTAAAGAGGGAGTTGGAGATGTGCAAATAAAAGCTTCCCTCATTGATTTAATTGACCTTTCGTTGTGTTATTATACCTCCGTTTGGGAAGTGGGTTGGCTTTTTAACTTTTTGGTTTTTTTGGCTATTTGAGCCTGGGCTCAAAAGCTTGGTTTAGGAACGACTTTTTGACTTTTTAGCTTTTTTGACTTTTTTTTGATAAGAAAAGAGTATAATGATTATGGGTTGAATGTGATGTTTTGTCTGTTGTAGCTCAAATAGCCTATTCTGTCTCTTGTGGCTCAAAGAGCAAAAAGAGCCCAAATGAACCCTTCCCAAACGAGCCCTATATTAGCCCTAAATATCTATGCTCCAATAACTCTATTCAGGTCTCATGGTTTCAGTTTTTTGAACATTAAGTTTTTTTATTTTTTTGTATTTTTTTATTTTTAATAAATATTTTTAAAATTTTAAATAATTTTTTTTAGATACATCTTATTTAGATGTGTCTAAATAATAAAATAGTGGTAAAAAATATTTTAAAAAATTAATAAATATACAAAAATATGAAAAATATATTAAGGTATTTAATAAATTTTTTAAAGATTTCTTTCACAAATATTATACTTTTTAAGTGTATTTATGTTAGGTGTCTAAAAATTAAAAAAAAAATCTTAAAATATTAAAAAAATTATTGAAAATAAAAAAATATGAAAAATAAAAAAATAGAATTTTCTGAAAAGTGTTTTCTAGAAACTAAAACCAAACAAGTTGATTACAATGGGAGTGTTTGGTGTAGATTATAGGGGATGATTATAGCTTATTTTAATTTAAGAATCTGTACTAAATTGTTTAGTGTAGCTTTTGCTTTTAGGCAGAAATAACTTAAATAAGTTGAGAAAAACTGATTATTTGAAAGTTGGGGATGTGGTGCTTTTGATTTCTGCTTTTTGATTATCAGATTTTAACTTGCAATAAGTTGTATCAAACAGCACCAATACAAAGCAGTTGTTACTGCGTACTGTGCAATGGGCTGGGTTGGTTCGAGCTTATTGTAGGGCTTGGGCCGAATGGGACAGAGTTCTATATCTAGAGCCCGTGCAAACTATAGGAATTTTTTTTTTTAGAAGATTCATTCTTTTATTACATTACATGTGGGTTTTTTCCTCTTAGGCCAAGTTTGATTTATGGAGTTGGGTAGGAATTTAGAACGGAAAAGAAAAAAAATATATATTATATTTTATTCATATTTTACTCATTTTTTTCTTTTCTTTTTTAAATTTCTACACAAATCTATAATCAAGTATAACTTTTTATTTGTTTGAAAATCTTTCTCTAAGTATATATTTATAATTTTTTTGAACATATAAAAATAATTATGATTGAAATACATAGAAAAATATGTTAAGATTGCGGTGAAGTTTTCTCAAACCTATTATTTGAACACATTTGCCACTTGTTGAATATGTACACAAATATGTACACAAATTCCCATATAAACAATTGCACATAGTTAAGGTAATACCTGCTATAGACACCCCATTTTTTATCGTCCTCAAGACTTGAACGTCACCATTTGAACACTCGGTGATCATCCATGTTTGTGTTCGTCTTGAGTTCTCGGAGGTTTCGATCGCGTGCCTTGCTTCAAGACCTCTCGACTTGTTTGCTTTGTGTTTGGTTATGCACCAAACACTTGTGTTTTTGCTTCTGAGGGCAGGGAATGGCTTGTTGGCCATCCCCACATCACACCGGCCATGGCTTGAGGCCACCGGCCCTGTTTTCTTACTATCGACCAAGAGTTTTGGCCAGTCGGCACTATGTTTGGTCGACCGGCCCCTTTTGTCGGTCAATCGGCCATTTATGCTGGTCGACCCGTTTCCATATGCTTTTGGCAGATATTTTATGCCAGCTGTAACAGCTGGCATCCACAATTGCCCCCCTCCATACACGTGTATGGAGGGATTTGCCTTTTGTTTAGCTTCTCTTAGAAGCTTTGCAATTTTGGAATTCTATAAAGAGGGAGCTTCTCCTCCCTCCTCAAGGGTTCCAGAGGTTCTGAAATTAGGGTTAGAAAGAGTTGTATCTATCTATCTCTATATCTCCCTCTCTTTGCATATTTGTGTGTATATAAGGTTGTTTTGTTCATACTTTTGCACTTGGACACCTAGCATTACGCCACCCTTGGGTTGCTAAGGCATTAGAGGGTTGTTGTTAAGGTCCTTGAGCTGATTTTGATCAGAGAAACCTGCTGGAGCTTGGTTCTTGAAGAGGTTCTACAAGGGTGAGTTCCTTGCTTTAGATTCCCTTTTTTTGCACAAGCTTTTTGCCTACCTTGCATCTGTTTTTAAGCTTCAACTATAACTGATAAAAGTTTTGATTTTTTGTGCTTTAGAACTTTATTTAAGGTTGCTTTGAGGTTTGGGGTTGTTTCCTCCCTCCAAGGCCTTGTTAGGCCTTGTTTTAGGCCATCTATTTTGGCCCTTGCTTTGAGCTTTGCATGACTTCTCTTCCATTGAAATCCAAAGGATTTTCAGTGGTAAAGAGGTGGTTTTGAGGTTCCAAATAGGAGAGGGTCATCCCCTCTCCATGTTGTCTTTGATGTTTGCACAAATGGCTTGTGTTGTGGCTTGTATGCCTAGCTTGTTTTAGCTTCATTTAAGTAGGTATTAGGCCTTGTTTTTCCATGTTATACCTCTATTTCAAGTTGGTTTAGACATGCCTTGCATACACCATACACATGCCTTGCATTCCTCTATTTTGCCTAGAAATGCATCATGCATTTGGACCACCATGCTTGCAAGTTTTGGCTTAGCTTTGTGAAGTTTTTGGTCATGTTTTAACATGTTTAAGCTCTGTTGGGTGTCGATTTGGTCATGCTTACCATGCTTTATATAGCCTCTTTGCATTCTAGCTTGTTAGCTTCGGGTGTGTGAGTCATTAGCATGCTTCCCTTGGTTTATTTCAGTGATTTGGAATCACTTCTCATGCCATTTCAGTCCATGTTCCATGGCCACACACTTGCATTTACCATTCATTCCATGCTTGGGGTAGTTTGTGTTTCATACCTTAAGAATAGACCATTGCATGCGCCTCCATGATTTGGTCTTTGGAAGACCTTCTCATTAGGTTTTGGGGCTTATTTTGATGTGTTATAACTCTGATTTTATTTGCCTAAAACATGCCATGTTTGGTTGCAAGAGGCGTAGTGCATTTGCCCTTCTAGGCCTTGCATGCATCTTGTTTTGTACTTGCCTTTGTAGCATGTTTTGCCTCCCATCCAATGCATGTTCTAGCCTTGTTTTGGTGTCCTTTGGGACTGTTTTGGTCATTTTGGCTCTTTGGGGCTTGGTTGACATGGCCATGGTGTAAGTCTTTCGGCTAGCTTTGAGCTTTAAGTCCATTAACATGCTATGTTTGTCTTGATTAGTTGATTTGGCATCATCTTTCATGTGATTTCAGAGCTTAGTATGCTTGCCATTTGTCCATAATAGTCTCTTTTAAATGTGTTTAAAAGTTGCTTCTTTTATACCTTAGATGGTAGGCCTTTGTGCATACATGTTCGCATATCAATTCCATGCTGTTGTTGCACCATAATGGCCACTGATTTTGGCATGCTTGAGAGCTACCCATGTTAGTGTAAGTCCATCTCACCATGTTGTTGCATGCTTGTTTCATTTTGCATGTTGTTGCATGCTATACATGTCCACATGTTTAGGTTATATGCCTATTGCATATTGCATGTTAACATGCTCATGTTACATTAGATTTGTTGCACACTTGAGTTATTTGCATGCTTGCTTGCTTGCCTAGGTTGCATTGCATTGTGTGTGCATCTCTTGCCTCTTGATCAATCGTGATAGAGGTTCGGGCCCTTTATGTGTTTTGTGCTTTTCATTCCATATTAAGTTGCACACTTGGCTTCTTTGGCCATCATGCATTGAAATGCGTGATTGATGGTCCGAGGGTCGAAAACCATACTCCTTTGAGTCTTAAACATGATAAGGAGGGTGGTTGTGCAAACATTGCTTTGAAAATGCATTGCCATGCTCTGTTTGCCCTCTGTTGTAGCAAAACAGGATTCTGCAGAAAGAGATGGCTGGTCGGCCATCTTCAGTGCCGGCCGGCTATGCATAGTTGGCTGAGAGCCTCACACATGGTCGATGACTAGTTTCCCATGGCCGGTGGCCTTGCCTTTTGGCCGGTGACCTTCCACAGTGCTCAGAAGGTAGTTCAGAAACATCTTGGAGACTTGTGCAGTTTTCAAAAGGGCAGAGCAGTGTAAATAGAGGCAACATATGGCATGACGATGGATTTTCCGAGCGAAGCCGAGGATGCATGCATTCGTCCCTCTTCCCGAGGCTATTTTACTGCTTTCAGTAGTTTAATTAATTTGTTTAATTAATTAAGGGTCTGTAATATTTAATTAGCTTGTTAGTTAATTAATTTGTATTATTCTTTTGGCCTCTCTGAGGGCGGGCGAATTGTGTAATAAGCGTGCGTGTGTGTGATGCATGTCTTCCAACCCCACGTCTTTCTTCCTTTTACTTACCTGCTTATGGTGGTTAGTTCCAGGGCACGTTTCAATTAGCATCTATATGCTATGCATGTTTGCATTCATTCATTTGCATTGCATGCACCGGGCTCGACGCATCATACTAATTGCATCGTATTTCAATTCCAACTTGAATATGTATATCGTGTTGTCGCATTTCACATGTCATTCTTAGATTAGCCGAGCCTATTCTAGTTGCATTTTGCTTGCGATGCATTAGCCATTTTAACATAAACTAGGATCATGCATGATTCCTAACTAGTTTCTTATTTTGGCTTGGAGTACACTGTGAGTATTTTATGCTTTAGCATCTTGCATGTATGCAAGTGTTAACATGACAGCATGCTTGCCATGAGGTTAATTGCTTATGTGATATGATTGCCTGATTGCCTGTGGATGAAGCTTGGGTTGCTTGAATTGGAATAATTCATCGAAATCCATGTTTTAGCCTACTTGCGAGTAGCGAAATTCAAAATCATTTCTAAACAAATGGATATGCGATGCTTTGTTCCAAGTTAGGCGATCTAGTCTATATTTGTATGCTGTGCGCATCACATAGTAATTCTAGGCTAATAACTGGAATAAGAGCACATAATGTTTTCAAAACTAGATATCATGGTTAGGAGAGGCCGATCTTTGATCGGGCGAGCGGGGGTGCTCATAGACGACCTTCCCCAATCGTACCCAAGTTCCCGAGCCGAGGCAACTTTGGTGATGACGGACACGTGGCCTTAGGCAACGAGTCAGGGTTTCCTAAATTTCTCAAAAACAAAATATTTAGGTGGCAACTCTGTATCTGGCAAAGCAGTCCATGTTTGGCACTGCTTTCTAAAAAAATCTATTTTTCAAAATGATTTGCCAGATTTGGACTCTTTGGTGATTTATCGGTCTCGCATTGCACTTTGCGAGATTAGATTCAGAACCGTGATATTTGAGTCCGAACTGTAGTAAGCCCAATGAACAAAACGGAATTTTCCCTTCCAGGACGTTCGGGGACGTCTACAGTTTCTGGCGACTCTGCTGGGGAGTTAGAGAACTTGACTTGAATTCATGATTTCTTGTTTTGACTACACTTATGTGTTTCTTTGCATTGCATTTGCATTGGTGCGCCTAGGACACAGTGTTTGCCGTCTACTATTCCTGAACGGTTTGTCGGAGGCTCGCTTTGAGAAGCGTGCCATAAGGTTGACCGGTTACGGGCTCTGCCACGGTGGGAACACAAACCCCGGTTTTCACCGAGGCACCCTTTTTGACCATTCGACCTATTGCATATCGGAATCCATAGTGACCATTCCAAACTAGGACAAGTTGCTTACTCGATTGTAGGTTGTTTGAAACCGCTGCGTGCATAGTGAAACCATAGCTCCTGACAAAATAAGACAGGGAAATCTTATCCCAATATAGGGGTGTTTTGGCTCTCGTTTGCTTGCTACGTGCTGTTAGAATGTATTTCTATAGGGTTGTACGTATCAGTTTGCAAGTTCGGGTGTTAGACCTGCGGGTATCAGTACCAATGTTTTTGAGAATTAGTTAGACCTACGGGTATCAGTATGTTTGAGAATCAGTTATATTTACGGGTATCAGATTCAGTTTTGAGGAAGTAATTTGGGGAACAGTAATTCAGTTATATCTGCGGGTATCTGTCTTGGTAAAATTGAGCTGAGATGTTGCCTACTTTCTCTTTCAGTTCAGAAATTCAGTTTGGAACAACCAGCATTCTCCTTTGTTAAGGCAAGACCAGTCAAGGCTTACTAGTTCACCTGCTTCGTCAGTCACCAGTTATATCATCTCCGTTCAGTTTAGCGGACTTATGATGACACAAGGTTCAGAGGAAATTCTGGTTATGGCAGCCGCATTGGACCAAGGAAACATTTTACAGGTCGAGACCAATGTTGAAGTACCGCATCCGCCTAGGTCGCCTGTCGCGCACCCAGTCTGGACGCCCCAGTCGTGTTAAGCTCGTGAGCCCACCACGTTTGAATTGATGGGAATGATTGGTGATCTTCAGCGATTTGTGTTTGATCTTGCCTATGGAATGTCAGCTTCGCCACCAACCACATCCTACACCGGGAATTTCGTACTGCAGGAGCCCCCACTATTGGGGCGAATTGTAATCGAGCTCAGCCAACCTGAGGCTATCTCAAGCTATGGCCATGACATGTCAACAACAACTGGGTTCCACTCTAATGTAGCAACCCAAACCCTCGATTAAGCTGAGGCTAGAGGTAAGAACAAAGTGGGAATAGGTGCTGATCCCGTTGAACAACTGCTGTGGGCAGTCGAGGCTTTGAAAGCCGAAGGATTGAGTAAACAACAAATATTCGTAGTTGTGGCTAAAACTGTGGATGACGCTTTCCCCGCTCCGACCGAGGGCAGTTCGAGCCAGGCAGAAAATCGGGATAGGAACCGTCATACTAGAATCGTTCCCTCCAACCCTAGCTCTGTACCTAAAAAGGATCAGAAAGCCAAGGCAGCACCTGCCGATCCTTTTGCTGGTGCGTCTAGCAAAAGTTAGCAAACCTCGAAGTATCTACCCCGAGGTTGTAAGGTATTCCACGCCCTTTATATGCCTTTGTCTAAGGCGCTCCAAATCCTTGCCGAAAAGGGCCATCTTAGACCCCTTGAGCCTCGACCTCTCCCAAAGAATCTTCCTCCCTCACATGATGCTACCTTGTACTGCGCGTACCACCAACAAACCGGTCATAGCACCGACAACTGTTTCTGTCTTCGTCATGAAGTACAGGATTTGATCGACAATGAGGTCATCCTCCCACCTACCTCAGCGAAGTCTGTCACTACTGAGTTGTTAGATTTCGAGGATACTACAAGTATGTGATCAGAAGTTGGTCCACCTGCGGGCGGCGCTCAGTTTACTTCGGATGTGGCGTATGGCACGCACTTTGGAGCATTTGCGAATGCTAGTTTTGCACTTTCTGACTTGGGTATTTAGTCAGTTTTGTTATCTTGTATATAAGCAGTCTTTTTGTACTATGTCAGTCGGGTCTGTCTTGTTGTGTCGAGTTAGTCTTGTTGTACAGAAGTTCAGTGATTTTAGGGGTGTTACCTCGGATATGACTATTTTATTTTGTGTTTATCTTTTGGCTTTCTCTTGAGTCTGTTTCCGCTATGAAGCTAGTTGCAACCCAGAAATCTGAATGAAACAGCTGTGGCTGTCATGTTTTTGTGCCTATTACTACTTTGAGCCTATTGTGCCAGCAAGTTTAGAATGAAACGGCAGCGCATTTCACCTGCTCTTTTGTGTCTATAAGTCATTGTATTGACCTGAGTTTTTCAAAACCTTTTGAACATTGAGATGAAAACGAAGAGGAGGGAATTCCTCGGGATTTGCAAAAAATTTGATCAATTGAGAAAAAGAGAAGCGTGCTAAGCCCTTGATGAATGAGATCATGCTTGTTAGTGTGAGTACTGAGAAGGATCCTGGCTTGATCCAGATTGGTTTCGCATTGTCTTCAGCGTGAGCGATTTGTTGCTTTCTTAAAAAAAATTTCAAAAAATGTTTTGCACTGTCCTGTGAAGACCTGTGCAGAATCGCTCTTGGGATTATGCAGCTTAGGATCGCTCTCAGCCTCGAGACTCGACCCCTCTTGATTTCAAACCTGGAACTTGGATTCAGAATGTTCCAAGGCCAATCATGATGTGAGGCCCGTGTGGCCGGATCAGAAGCAGCCTATGAACTAGGGGCGAGAATATCAGATGTGATCGAAGGAGGCTTGCGAAGCTAGATCAAAAGCAATCCTTGAACTAGGGGCAAAAATGTCAGATGCACTCGAAGAGTCAAAGACGAAGACTGGCAAGAATGCCAAATCCCAGAAGGGAGGAAAGAAGAAATTTTTGCTGAAGGACAACCGAGTTCCTATCCACAACACTAGGGGCAAATTCAGCCCCCCCATTGGATGGACTTCTACATCATCAGCGAACAACAGCCATTCGCTTGGATTCAGATGGCTCCGAGATCTCAAACCATTCAACATGGACAAAGCTACACTTTTACCCTTGAGAGGCTCGCTAGGCTGAAAACTTGGAAGGGCGACCCAGACAAACGTTAGAGCAAGAAAAAAGAAAAGAATGAAAAAAAGAACAGAAAAAAGAAAAGAAGAAAAATGAAGAAAATGAAAAGAAAAGATGAAAAAGAAAAAAGAAGAAAAGAAATGAAAAGAAAAGAAGAACAATGCTCGCAAGGTTGAAAACCCAGAAAGGGCGGCTTTGGAAAAAGTTAGAGTGCAAAAGGAGAGGTTAATACCCAAGTGTACCTTAACCGGAACTACGTAAGGCTTGATTCCCATGTTTGGGATACGTAGGCAACTGCGTTCTGAAGTCCAGCCATAAAAACTTCTACAGTGGCTATGTCCATATATGGGTTTTTGACCATCTTCGTTTTCTCTGTATCCGAGAGTTCGGTTGTGATCATCGCTGTGAGGACTGATTACAGTTTGCTACGGCACCATCCAGACAAGGGGCAACTTTCCGTTGCCACGAGTTGCTATTCAAACAAGGGGCAACTTTTCGTTGCCATGTGGTATCCTTCAGACAAAAGGGCAGTTTTCCATTGTTTTGGATCTGAGGTTGTGCATCTCAAGAGTAGGTTCCACGCTCGTTGAGCAATGGCCATTTGCAAAAAAAGCTTTGAGATTATTTTACTGAGGTTGACTAATTTCTTGAAAATTATTCTATTTTTCTAAAATTGGACCATTTCTTGGACCCAAAAAGGAAAATTTTCAGTGCTCATAGCCTAACTTGCATGATTTCAAATCAGAAAATTGAATAAACATGCTAATCTAACTCTCATATTGATTAAAATTGTTTAGTAGAAAGCAAAAGCAAAAAATGGTCAAAATAATGAACTAGGGGCACGGTTGAGTTAGGCTTCTTGTCTTTCTCCCATTGTCAATGCATTTGCCAGAAAGAGCACCATACTTGCTAGGAATGGCACTTTACTCGCCATAAAGGGCACAACTGAAGCTAACAAGCAAAGGGCTGAAAGCTCTCAACATCCTCCAAGCAACGAGATATCAAGCCAAGTGCGAAGCATGAATTCGAGTAGGTCAGGATACTCCACTCCCTTATCCGGGGCATCGACTAAATGTCACCGGAGGAGTAGCCGCGAGCTGATAATGTTGGGCATGAACCCACAACTTCTCGTTTATCCATCAACCACCTAGGAAAGGGATTGAAAAATGAGAGATTGAAGAATAGAGAGATATGCGATGAGAGAAAAAGTGAGAAAAGGGCTTTTTCAGAAAAATAGAGATTGAGTGCCAGAGTGATGTGAGAATCACAAATAAGAAAGGGTGGGAAACAATACCCAAAGAAACTGGCTCCTCGTGACCAGGGGGTCTCTTCTCTTTGTAACACGTCTGTGTGTCGTGCATCCTGTTGTTTTGTTTATCTCTTGTTTTGAGTCGTCTCGAGTGTTTCTCGATGTGTTTAGGTTGTTTGCCTTTTTTTTGTTGAGTCATAGTGCGCCGTGGTTAGTCGTAGGCTCAATACCCGGTTAAAAAACTTGATTTCAAAACAAAGTCATTTTGTGCTCATAGTGCTGTGCTATTCTCCACATTTGTACAAAACAAGATTTATTCTTTCATAAAACCGTAGGGTCCAACCCAAGTCATATGAGAACAGTGAATATTTGTGTTCTGGATCGCAAAGCAAAAGAAAAGGGGAAATTTTGGAGCATTTGAGTATGTTTCAGCTTCTGCCAATTCCACCTTTGCATCCCGTCTTTTCAGATTAGACTGTTTGTCCAGGATTAGCCGTATACAGGATAAACTAAGCGCTGTGTTATGGGCTGAATGTTCAGAATGAGCAGTGTGTTGTATGAGCTGTGTGCCGAAGGAACCAAGCGTTGTGTTATGGGCTGTGTTTAGAATGGGTAGTCTATGTGTTGAACATGTTGGGAACTTGTGATTGGTTCCACTTCCAGTGCCTTCCGGTGTTGATTCTGCAAAGTCACACTTGGTGTTACTTCTATTTGCTTAGCGAGTTGTTGCTCATTTGCTTATCGAGTTGTTGCTCATTTGCTTATTGAGTTGATTGCTCATTCGCTTATCAAGTTATTGCCCATTTGCTTATCGAGTTGTTTCTCATTTTCTTATCGAGTTGTTGCTCATTTGTTTACCAAGTTGTCACAATTTTGTTTATCGAGTTGTTGCTCTTTGCTTATCGAGTTATAAACTTGTCAAGGTTTTATTATTGCCTGTTGAGCCAATTTATTACGTTGGTTCACTACCTGACCTGGTAACACATGCATGTTCAATTACCATTCAATTACATTGTTATGTAATATGATGCGATGCAATGCAATGCGATGCGTGAAATGGTAAATGCAACACCATTTTCAGCCAAAAAAAAAAAAACTTGTTTCATTCCATCATCTTTGCAAAGTATTTAGTTTTGAGAAAGCAAAATCTGCGTAAAGCAGTACAGTGTGCTCAAAGAAAAAAACAAAGTAAGAAAAAGAAAAAAAGGCAACGAAAGTCTGAATTAGCATCAATCATCTCAGGCATGAGAGTCTGTCCTCATCCTCTTCCTGGACGAAGGTCCAGGAGCATCGTCATCGGCTCCACTATCTGAACCCGAGCTCGAGTCATCTCCGGTCTCCTCCTTAGACGAGTCTGCCTCTGCCTCTGTCTCGGACTCATCATCATCTGGAATCAGTGCCCGCGAGCTACTCCCAACATGAGTACGCCCCGCTTTGGTGCGGGGGTGTACTGTGGTCCCTCGCCTTGCTCTCCCTCCTCCTCGGGCAGGTGCAGATGGTCCTGCTGGAGCACCTCCTGTAGCCGACATCTGGAATGGGGCCTGAAAAGGACAAATGGTAAATGCATCAGTTATACTACGCAAGGCAGAATATGAATCTGAAATACGATTAATGCGCATGCAAGTGAAAGCGATATATCGGCGAGAATGCGATGTATGAGCAGGCGATTAATGGTGAAAGCCGTGAGCGATATATCGGTCACGAATCACGATGTATGAAATCTGATGAATGAATCTTTGTGGCGGTGTGTCAAGATAGAGTAGTCACGGTGTATGAATGCCGTGAGCAATGCTGTGAACAATCTGCGGGTTATAGTGTGTCAAATGCTATGAGGGCCATGTATTAAGTGTTGTGTTGATAATGCGATACGTCAGATTATGCACAGTTTGAGATTGTGGTCGAAATAGCTTACCGGGATACCGTAAATAGCCAACAGGTCGAAGCTCCACTGTAACATCCCCATCACGGAGGTGGTTAACTCCAGAGACTGGCGAGTGTACTCAGCAGAAGCCTATAAAAGTGTTAGAAGCATCAGTATTCTGCGGAATATCAAGAGAGACGAAATGAAATAACTGTATAGGTTGCAAAGTGAAGTAATACATACCGAGGCAAACCGTGGAATCCGACTAGTTCGTGATCAGCCGGAGGGGGAGCAATGAGGATTTGATAAGTCTCCCCACCCTGCCCTTGGCATGTCATCATCGTAGGTAACGCTGGCCACTCGCCTTTCTACTCTCTCCGAGATCCGCTCCTGCCACGGGCCCGAGCCGCCCTCCGGGCTTCTATTCCAACCACTGGTGCCGCAGGCCTCTCCCTCTTAGCTCGGCGAGGACCGGTCAAAGGTGGCATCAGATAAGCCTGAATGTACTCAGCATAGTCACTCTCCTCCCTAAAAGGCTCGGAGTCCCAGCCGATCGTGTAGTCTATCATCTCCTCGAGAGTGTGCCTCTCGGTATGCCTCATATGAGTAGGAAGTGGCTGCGGAACTGTCTGCTCTGGCATGCCTTTGGTCTGCCGCAAGAAGTGCTCCCCCAAGTACCAGGCATGGTAGACGGGGCCCTCTAGTAGAACTCTAAATCGGGCCGTCTCCTGAGCGCCGGCATACCGCTCCCGAACTGCGATGGGCAACGAAGCCCACGGCTGCCAGGTGATCTGCAAATAGCAGGAAATACAGTTTGTTATCTGCTATTTAAAGTACATTACAAAGCAAAGCCAATAAATTGAAATGTTTGACATACCTCAGCTGTAGTGATGGTGTCAAAATAGCGGCGGAAGAACATGAAGGACTCCCGCGGCCTCTACTCGCACCTCACGTCGAAGCGGTGGGAAAATGGGATCATGGGGGGCATCTCCTCATCTGGCACTGGGGCAAGCCTCGAGAAGTAGGCATACGCCCACAGCTGTAGAGTGTAACGGAACAAACATGAGCAGGCTTATCAGATAAAGCAGTGTACATATAGAAGCAGAAATCAGAGAACAATGTGCAGTGTATTGTGCAATGTGTGCATTGTGTTGTGCAGTGTGTGCAATGTACAGTTAGTGTCAAACAGATTGCGTGTGCGCAGTGTGTATGGTGTACATATAATGTAAAACTGAAATGTAAAGCAGAAAAGAGAATATGTACCTCCCAGGCTCGCCAGTAGCCTTCAAGCAGTTACCCACTGAGGCGGGAGGATGAGCTCATATATCCATAAAGTGTGGCCAGGCCAGCGCCACCCCAGTCGTAGCCGTGGATCCTGGTCACGTCAACCAGTGCACTCAGCAAGTAGAGGGCGACGGTGTTCGCCCGGTTAGCAAAGAGCGTAGTCCCCAGCAATAACATAATGAAGCCACGAGCGTACTGCTCCTCCTCCTCCCGGGTAGTAGGCGCCTAGATCCGAAAGTGATCCTCAAACCATGAGTATCGCACAAACCCTGCTCGAGCGAGAGGTGGCTGAGTGCCGAGCAAGTAGAGCAGAGCAGTGTCCCACTCGTCCATGTCTGTATCAAAGGGGATCGGATCACCCCCCACTCCGATGCCTGTGAGCATGGAAAAGTCGAAGGGAGTCATCGTCATCTCCCTGGTGGCAGGAAAGTGGAAGGAATCGGTGGTGTCCCACCACCTCTCCACCAAGGCAGCAAGAAGAGGCCTGCTCGCAGTAAGGCGCGAGAGCCCCATGCAGAAACGCCCAAAGCCAGCCTGGTCAACGATCCGACGAACTGCGTCAGGAAGCTCCATGTACCATCCGCGAGCGACGGTATTCCTATACCCTCGGAAGGTATGAGAATCTCTTTGTCTTCAGAACAAATGGTTGTGAAGTAGTGTTATAAAAGCAGTGTTGAATGTGCTCAGAATCAGTGAAAATGCAGTGTGTGTGCACGTATTCAGATTCAAACAAACACCGGGTGCAGGTGTCCTCACAGAAAACTACAGCATATGATGTATCAGTGTGTTTGAGTGGTTCAGTAAAAATACAGTGTGTGTGCACGTATTTAGATTCAAACAAATATTAGGTGCGGGTGTGCTCGCAGTGAATTACAGCGTATGATGTGTCAGTGTATCTGGTTCAAGCAGTTAAAGAATAAGTTCGATTATTGCAGTTATATGTTCTACATTACAGAAAATGAAACAGAGGAAGAGTGTACCTCGGAAGCGCCATAATACAGGTGTGACTTTGGCTCGCGCAATAGAAGCTCCGGTGCCACGCCCCTCGCAAAGCTGCTGAAGTGGCGGATGCCGTCAGGAGGCAATACGTGTATCGCCAGCCTGTAGGTCGCCGGATCAAACGGCCGAATGTGAAGAGGCAGGAGCTCGGTCTCAAGGTCCACGTCCATCGCTGAAGGACTCTCACCGACTGGAAGGTCGTCCGCCATCTCAAGAATGGTGTGAAAATGGCCGAAAATGTGAAAATCGGGCGCAAATGCGAAAAGTCAAATGAAAAGTCAACCTCGAGAGGGTGAAAAATGGGCTGAAGGGTTGGAGTGCGAAAAGGGCACAAGGACCAAGGAAAACTCGGGGGAAACAAACCCTAGGTGGTGGAAATCGAGAAAAATGCACCGAAACCAAGATTTGTTCGGTTCAAAATGTGTGAAATGGTGAAGATTTCGCGAATCGAACGACAAAAAAGTGTCGAAAACACGAGAAAAACGGGGATCGAGAGGAGGAAAATCACCTAGAGAGAGGGAGGAGAAGTTTTCGAGCTAGGGCAAAGTGAGAATATGAGGTTTAGAACCTCATATTTAAAGACCCGCGGCCAAATTGACAAAACTGCCTCGACACAGGCATTTTTGGCCGGTCGGCCAAATTGTTAGCCGGTTGGCCAAAAAGTTGGCCGATGATTTTGTGGCCGGTGGACTCTCCCGATGGCCGGTGAACCTCCTACACCCTTGTTTGGGTCATTTATGTGGTTTGGGACCTTCTTTGCTCAACACAGTGCAAGAGAGTGCATTTCCGAAGCTTGACCGGCCTTCGCGTTGACCTTGAGCCGTGTCTTCTATGTGTGGTACTTGATACGTATGCAGTGTATTCTTTTGGTATCCTTTTTGTCTCTTGCGAGATTCAGAAGTTGCTCCACATGCGTTACGTTACAACGTTTTGTCGTGAACGCGCGTGGTTTATACGTTATTTCACTCGCATTGTTATGCACACCTTTTTGCGCATTGTCACACACGCCATGCTTGCATTGTTATGCATCTTCTTTAGGTAACATTGTCATGCGTACCTCACATGCATTGTCATGCACTCCTACTCGCGTTATTATGCACGTATGTTATGCATTGTCATGCACACCACACTTGCATTGTCATGCATTTCTCTAGCTTGCATTGTCATGCATGTCACATTTGCATTGTCATGCATCTCTCTACTGTATCATCTAGTATGCCTATTGCACTGTACATAGCATACATTACTGTAGACACCCCATTTTTGACCGTCCTCAAGATTTGGACGTCACCGTTTGAGCACTCGGTGATCACCCATGTTTGTGTTCGTTTTGAGTTCCCGGAGGTCTTGGCGACGCGCCTTGCCTCAAGATCTCTCAACTCGACTGTTTTGTGTCTGATTTTGCACCAAACACTTGTGTTTTTGCTTCTGAGTGTAGAGAATAGCTTGTTAGCTACCCCTGACACCCACCGGCCCTGACTTGAGGCCACCGGCCGTGTCTTCTTGCTACCGGCCATTAGTGAAGTATACCATTGGCCGGTCGGCCTTTGGTGTGGTCGGCCGACCATCTGTTTGGCCGATAGCCTCCTTTTCTGGCCAATACCACCTTTATGCCTTTTTTAGGCATAATGCATGCCAGCTGGAATGCACGGACCCTGCCCCCCATGCACGGGTGTGGCTGTTTTGAGCCTTTGACCTTTTTGATCCAACCTTTGCACCCTTTGCTTAAGCTTCTTGAGGAAGCTTGGCCCTTTGTCTTAGCTTCCTCAAGAAGCTTGCACCCTTAGGATAGTTTTCCTTGGAAGCCTTGACCCTTTTAGATAGCTTCTCTTGGAAGCTTGGAGCCATTAACTTGTCTATATAAGGAGACCCCTCTTCTCCATTGAGGAGGTTCAGTAAAAACTAGAGCATAATACATATATATATCTGATATATACTTTCTCTCCCTATATCTCCCTCTCTCTCTTCATTGTGTGTGTGTGTTTAAGGGTCAAAAGGGTGATTTGTTCTTAGTTTTGCACTAAGACACATACTACTACACCATAATTTGACTTTGGTAGGCATTGAGGGTTTGTTCTTCCGGTTTTGGACTGGTTTTGATTAGAAGAAGAGGGCTGCACTTGCTGTTCTTCAAGGGTTCTTCAAGGGTAACACCTTTACTTTATATTCCCCAATCTTGCACTAGTCTTTTACCTATCTTGCTTACTGTTTTAGACTTTGTGTATAACTGAAAAAAGTCTTATATTTGCATGCTTAAGATACTTCATTAAGGTCGTTTTGGTGTTGGGGGTCAACCTCCCCCGCTTAGGCCTTGTTTGGCCCTTTTGGTGCTCTCTTTGTTAAGCTTTGGTTACCTTTGTGTATTGACCTTTTCACCACTGAAATCCAGTGGATTTTTAGTGGTGAAGAAGGGGTTTTGAGGTCTTGCATAGGGGAGGGACACCCCTCTCCTTTTGTCTCTCTTTTGTTTGCATTTTTGGCTCATAAGGGTAGCATATGTGTGTAGTTACTTTTGGCTTCATTTCAGAGGTTTTTGGGTGTTGTTTGGTCATACTATATCTCTGTCTTTGGTCGGATTAATGGCCCCTTGCATGCATAGTATACTTGCTTTGCATTTCTCCTTTTTGCCTAGAAGTGCATCATGCATTTAGCCTACCATACTCTCGTGTTTTGGCTTAACTTTGTGAAGTTCTTAGCCACGTCTTACCATGTTTGAGGTCTGTTGGGTGTTAATTTGATCATACTTGTCATGCTTGGTATAGCCCCTTTGCATTTTGGCTTGTGAGCCTTGAGTGTATGAGTCATTAACATGCTTTAGTTGGGTGGTTTTAGTGATTTGGAGTCATTCTCCATGCTATTTCAGTCCCTAATCCATGCTTGTATGCTTGCATTCATCATCCTCTTCATGCCTTGAAGAGTTATTCTTTTATGCCTAGAAATGGATCATAGTGCATGCCTTTTGATTAAGTCATTTGGGATGATATTCATGTGGGTTTCGGGGTGTATTTTGCTGCATTAAGGCTCTGTTTTTGGTTTCTTAGCCTATACCATGTGTGGTCATGATAGTTGTAGTAGAATGCTCCTTGTTTATGCCTTAGTCTTAGGCTCATTGGTATGCACGTTTGCATGAGCATTTGTCCACCATTTGCATCACCTTTGGCCACTATTTTGGGGCATGGCTGAGGCCTCTCACTTCAGTTTAAGTCCCTCTTGCGTGCATAGTTGCATGTTTCACATATTGTCTCTAATTACATGCTTGCATTATACCATGTTTGCATTACATATTAGATTGCATTGTATTGCCTCTTACATGATTGGCATATTGCATGCTTGCATAATAGATTGCATTGCATTGCATTTGGCATGTCTTGCATCTTAGCCTCATGTTGCATTCTTGAGCCATGTTTGTATACGTGCATTACATTGCTTGGTTTGAGGTGTCAAACCAAGCATGAGAGGTGAGGTGTGTTCGTACTCCAAGTGACGTAACACGTCTCAACCCTTAGGTCGCCAACGCCCTTGACCTCAATATGATAGGGCGTTGGCATTCATCTCTTTTGTTGCATGCATTTACATTAAGTTGTAAACTTGGCCTCTTAGGCCATCATGCATCAAAATGCATAATTGATGGCCCGAGGGTCGAGGGTCATGCTCCCTTAAGTCCATTGCATGATAGAGAGTGTGGCCATGCTCACATTGCTTTGAGTTTCCTTGCCATGCACTGCCTGCCCTCTGCTGCGGTCAAAAACAAGTTTCTGCAGGAAGGAATGGCCGGCCGGCCACAAATAATGCCGACCGACCATCAGTGTCTGGCCGGTGGTCCAACATTTAGCCGATGAGCCCATTCCCATGGCCAGTGGAGTTTAATTGTGGCCGGTGGCACTCCAAAGCACTCAAAGGGTGATTCAAAATGGGTCTGGGGACCTTCAGAATTTTCAGAAGAGCAAGGCAGTGTAAATAGAGGCAACAGTGGCATGGCACGGGTTTCCAAATGGGACGAGTCGAGCATGCATCATCCTAGCATTCCGAGGCGGGGCTGCGGCCATCCTCTTTCTGCATTTGATTTGTTAATTAGATAGAAGATATGTAATATTTAATTAGTTAGAAGAGTTAATTATTTGTTTGTCTTGTAATATTTATTCGGACCCTCCGAGCGAGGGCAATTGTGTAATAAGTGTGCATGAGTGTGTGTATGTCTTCTAATCCCACGTCTTTCTTCCCTTTTATTTACTAGCTTTCGATGGTTAGTTTAGGACATGTTTCAATTAGCATACTTATGATAGCATGTTTGCATACATTCATTCGTCTTGCATGCACTGGGCTCGACGCATCATACTAACTGCATGGTATTTCAATTCCAAGTTGAATACGTGTTAGTTGTAGCATCATCATATGCCATCTTAGAATAGCCGAGCCTATCATAGTTGCACCTTGCATGTGTTGCATTAGCCATCTTAACATGAGCTAGGATTATGCATATGATTACTAACTAGTTTCTGTTTTGGCTTGGAGTACTCGGTAAGCATTTATGTTTTAGCATCCTTGCATGAGTGTGAGTGTTGCCATGATAGCATGCTTACCATGAGGCTATATGCTTATGTGATATAACTACCTGAATGCCTGTGGGTGAAGGTTGGATTACTTAAATTGGAACAATGCATCGAATGCGAGTTTTAAGCCCACTTAAGGGTGGCAAAATTCATGTCTTAACCTACTTACGGGTAGCACCATCAAACCATTTTTAAACAAACAAACAAACATGAAATGTTATGTTCCAATTTAGGCGATTTAGTCTATACTTATTTGCTGTGCGCATCCCGTAGTAAATCTAGGCTAATAACCGGAATAAGAAAGCATAATGTTTTCAAAACAAGATATCATGGTTAGTAGAGGTCGATCTTTGATCGGGTGAGTGGGGGTGCTCATAGCTGATCTTCCCCAATCGTACCCAAGTTCCCGAGCCGAGGCGACTTTGGTGATGACAGACACGTGGCCTTAGGCAAACGAGCCAGGATTTCCTAAATTTCCCCAAAATAAATATTTAGGTGGCGACTTTGTATCTGGCAAAGCAGTCCATGTTTGGCACTTCTTTTCTAAAAATCTGTTTTCTCAAAAATGATTTGCCGGATTTGGACTCTTTGGTTCAAATTAAGAACTGTGACAATCTGAGTCCGAACTGTGGGGTGAGGCCCTCACGTGGGGCGCGTCCACAATTACATGTCCACATTATCGCATTCTTAGGTTGCATTGTCTTGCATCCTCCCGCCCACATTATCGCATTCTTAGGTTGCATTGTCATGCATCCTCCCGCCCACATTATTGCATTCTTAGGTTGCATTGTTATGCATCTCCCCCATCCGCGTTGTTTCTCATTCTTAGGTTGCATTGTCTTGCATCCTCCCGACCACATTATTGCATCTTCTTTAGGTTGCATTGTCATGCATCTCCCCCATCCGCGTTATTTTGCATTCTTAGGTTGCATTGTCTTGCATCCTCCCGCCCACATTGTATTCTTAGGTTGCATTGTCATGCATCTCCGCCATCCGCGTTGTTTCGCATTCTTAGGTTGCATTGTCTTGCATCCTCCCACCCACATTGCATTGTTAGGTTGCATTGTCATGCATCTCCCTCATCCGTGTTGTTTCGCATTCTTAGGTTGCATTGTCTTACATCCTTCCGCCCACATTATTGCATCTTCTTTAGGTTGCATTGTCATGTATCTCCCCCATCCGTGTTGTTTCGTATTCTTAGGTTGCATTGTCTTGCATCCTCCCGCCCACATTATTGCATTCTTAGGTTACATTGTCATGCATCTCCTCCCGCCCATATTATTGCATTATTGCATTCTTAGGTTGCATTGTCTTGCATCCATCCGCCCACATTATTGCATTCTTAGGTTGCATTGTCATGCATCTCCCCCATCCGCGTTGTTTCGCATTCTTAGGTTGCATTGTTTTGCATCCTCCCGCCCACATTGTTTCATTCTTAGGTTGCATTGTCTTGCATCCTTCCACCCGCGTTGTTTCGCATTCTTAGGTTGCATTGCACCCTTCCATTCAAGTTCCTATACACATTGCATGCGTTGTCGTGTTATGCTTTACTTATATGTGTTCAAGTTCCTATACACATTGCATGCGTTGTCGCGTTATGCTTTACTTATATGTGTTCAAGTTCCTATACACATTGCATGCGTTGTCGCGTTATGCTTTACTTATATGTGTTCAAGTTCCTATACACATTGCATGCGTTGTCGCGTTATGCTTTACTTATATGTGTTTATGTTTCAAATTGCATTGTTATGCACACACTCGGGTTGCGTTGTTATGCACCCTTTCCATCCGCGTTGTCGTGCACCCTTTACTTGCGTCGACACGCATGTTTCGCTTCCATCTGCATTGTCATGCACTCTTCACTTGCGTCGACACGCATGTTTCGCTTCCACCTGCATTGTCATGCACTTTTCACTTACGTCGACACGCATGTTTCGCTTTCACCTGCATTGTTGTGCACTCTTCACTTGCGTCGACACTCATGTTTTGCTTTCACCTGCATTGTCGTGCACCCTTCACTTGCGTTGACACGCATGTTTCGCTTCCACCTGCATTGTCGTGCACCCTTCACTTGCGTCAACATGCATGTTTCACTTCCACCTGCATTGTCATGCACCCTTTACTTGCGTCGATACGCATGTTTTGCTTCCACCTGCATTGTCATGCACTGTACACTTGCGTCGACACGCATGTTTCGCTTCCACCTGCATTGTCATGCACTGTACACTTGCGTCGACACGCATGTTTCGCTTCCACCTGCATTGTCATGCACTCTACACTTGCGTCGATACGCATGTTTCGCTTCCACCTGCATTTTCATGCATTTTGTAATTTGCATTTATTGCATTATCCATCTATGACTTCTGTGTTTCCATGTTGAGCTTGGTCTGGTATGTGCCCATACTTTTCACGTTGATGCAGGGTTATGATATTATGTGTACGTACCTAGTGTTGAGGGTGACGGCACGATTTCCGTGTTAGACGTGGTTTGTTTGTGTCCATGCCTTTCCTAGGCAAGATACGGTTTGGCCGCGTGCCCTATCCATTACATTCATTGCATTGTAGTACAGTGTGTTGCATCCAGCATTTAGGATCACGATCTTTCCTTAGCGTGTCATTCCTCACTTGTATCATGCCACCCAATTACTTGTATTTTGTGTTCTGTCTATACACACATAGTTCTACATGTGTACGCGCCTATTCCATTGATGGGATTGTGGTTTGAGGGTGTCGGCACTTTTTCTATAGTAGACGGATTTTGCATCTCCATTCATTTATGATATTTGTGAGGTTTTTGTACTGCTTTGGTTTGATAATCTCAAATACACTGCATATCACTTGCATTGTTTATTACATTGTTTTGTAAATATTGCATATCGTTTTGCATCATACCCGCATTGTTATGCGTCACACTTAGGTTGCATTGTTTTGCATCATTTCTGCATTGTTATGCGTCGTCCTTAGGTTGCATTGTTTTGCATCCCTCCACTCGCGTTGTCACGCAGTTTTAAATTGCATTGTTATGCATATTTCTAACGATATTGTACCTGTTAAGTTTCTTTCTTTTACAGGCACGATATTGTATGTACGGTTTATTTGAAGCTGGCACGACCAGACGAGCCTGACAGGTATTGTATTCTTCGTGTGAGACGTAGCGAGAATTGAATAATTCTCTTACATCCTCTCTGCATTGTAGTGTAATTTGGTATATGCTAGCTTAAAACTGTTGCATGCTATGCTTCATTACGGCTTTCTTTGCATGATCATAAGTTATGCTCAGCTTGGTGCATTGTCTTACATTTTGCCCCTGCCTTCGGGCTCATATCTTTGTTTGTAATTTGTATGCTTTGTCTAAGTCTTTGGCCTTGTCAAAAATGGGTCGTCTCTGGGCTTTGACATTCACTCCCGTCATTGTTATGACTTTTGAGTTCTGTCAAAGAGGGGCAACTGTAGACATCTCATTTTTGACCATCCTCAAGACTTGGACGTCACCGTTTGAACACTCGGTGATCATCCATGTTTGTGTTCGTCTTGAGTTCTCGGAGGTTTCGGTCGCGCGCCTTATCTCAAGATCTCTTGACTTGTTTGCTTTGTGTTTGGTTATGCACCAAACACTTGTGTTTTTGCTTATGAGGGCAGGGAATGGCTTGTTGGCCATCCTCACACCTCACCGGCCATGGCTTGAGGCCACCGGCCCTGTTTTCTTACTATCGGCCAAGACTTTTGGCCGGTCGGCACTATGTTTGGTCGACCGGCCCCTTTTTTTGGTCAATCGGCCATTTATGCTGGTCGACCCTTTTCCATCTGCTTTTGACAGATATTTTATGCTAGCTGTAATAGCTGGCATCCACAATTACCCCCCTCCATACACGTGTATGGAGAGATTTGCCTCTTGTTTAGCTTCTCTTAGAAGCTTTGCAATTTTGGAATTCTATAAAGAGTGAGCTTCTCCTCCCTCCTCAAGGGTTCTAGAGGTTCTGAAATTAGGGTTAGAAAGAGTTGTATCTATCTATCTATCTCTATATCTCCCTCTCTTTGCATATTTGTGTGTGTATAAGGTTGTTTTGTTCATACTTTTGCACTTGGACACCTAGCATTACACCACCCTTGGCTTACTGAGGCATTAGAGGGTTGTTGTTAAGGTCCTTAAGCTGATTTTGATCAGAGAAACCTGCTGGAGCTTGGTTCTTGAAGAGGTTCTACAAGGGTGAGTTCCTTGCTTTAGATTTCCCTTTTTTGCACAAGCTTTTTTCCTACCTTGCATTTATTTTTAAGCTTCGACTATAACTGATAAAAGTTCTGATTTTTTATGCTTTAGAACTTTATTTAAGGTTGCTTTGAGGTTTGGGGTTGTTTCCCCCCTCAAAGGCCTTGTTTTAGGCCATCCATTTTGGCCCTTGCTTTGAGCTTTGCATGACTTCTCTACCACTAAAATCCAGAGGATTTTCAGTGGTGAAGAGGTAGTTTTGAGGTCCCAAATAGGAGAGGGTCATCGCCTCTCCATGTTGTCTTTGATGTTTGCATAAATGGCTTGTGTTGTGGCTTGTATGCCTAGCTTGTTTTAGCTTCATTTAAGTAGGTATTAGGCCTTGTTTTTCCGTGTTATACCTCTATTTTAAATTGGTTTAGACATGCCTTGCATACACCATACACTTGCCTTGCATTCCTCTATTTTGCCTAGAAATGCATCATGCATTTGGACCACCATGCTTTCATGTTTTGGCTTAGCTTTGTGAAGTTTTTGGTCATGTTTTAACATGTTTAAGCTCTGTTGGGTGTCGATTTGGTCATGCTTGCCATGCTTTATATAGCCTCTTTGCATTCTAGCTTGTTAGCTTCGGGTGTGTGAGTCATTAGCATGATTCCTTTGGTTTATTTCAGTGATTTGGAATCACTTCTCATGCCATTTCAGTCCATGTTCCATGGCCACACACTTGCATTTACCATCCAGTCCATGCTTGGGGTAGTTTGTGTTTCATACCTTAAGAATAGACCATTGCATGCGCCTCCATGATTTGGTCTTTGGAAGACCTTCTCATTAGGTTTTGGAGCTTATTTTGATGTGTTACAACTCTGATTTTATTTGCCTAAAACATGCCATGTTTGGTTGCAAGAGGCGTAGTGCATTTGCCCTTCTAGGCCTTGCATGCATCTTGTTTTGTACTTGCCTTTGTAGCATGGTTTACCTCCCATCCAATGCATGTTCTAGCCTTGTTTTGGTGTCCTTTGGGATTGTTTTGGTCATTTTGGCTCTTTGGGGCTTGGTTGACATGGCCATGGTGTAAGTCCTTCGGCTAGCTTTGAGCTTTAAGTCCATTAACATGCTATGTTTGTCTTGATTAGTTGATTTGGCATCATCTTTCATGTGATTTCAGAGCTTAGTATGCTTGCCATTTGTCCATAATAGTCTCTTTTAAATGTGTTTAAAAGTTGCTTCTTTTATCCCTTAGATGGTAGGCCTTTGTGCATGCATGTTCGCATATCAATTCCATGCTGTTGTTGCACCATAATGGCCATTGATTTTGGCATGCTTGAGAGCTACCCATGTTAGTGTAAGTCCATCTCACCATGTTGTTGCATGTTTGTTTCATTTTGCATGTTGTTGCATGCTATACATGTCCACATGTTTAGGTTATATGCCTATTGCATATTGCATGTTAACATGCTCATGTTGCATTAGATTTGTTGCACACTTGAGTTATTTGCATGCTTGGTTGCTTGTCTAGGTTGCATTGCATTGTATGTGCATCTCTTGCCTCTTGATCAATCATAATAGAGGTTCGGACCCTTTATGTGTTTTGTGCATTTCATTCCATATTGAGTTGCACACTTGGCTTCTTTGGCCATCATGCATTGAAATGCGTGATTGATGGTCCGAGGGTCGAAAACCATACTACTTTGAGTCTTAAACATGATAAGGAGGGTGGTTGTGCAAACATTGCTTTGAAAATGCATTGCTATGTTCTGTTTGCTCTCTGTTGCAGCAAAACAGAATTCTACAGAAAGAGATGGTCGGTCGACCATCTTCAGTGCCGGCCGGCTATGCATTGTTGGCCGAGAGCCTCACACATGGTCGATGACTAGTTTCCCATGGCCGGTGGCCTTGCCTTTTGGCCGGTGACCTTCCACAGTGCTCAGAAGGTGGTTCAGAAACATCCTGGAGACTTGTGCAGTTTTCAGAAGTGCAGAGCAGTGTAAACAGAGGCAACATGTGGGTTGGTGATGGATTTTCCGAGCGAAGCCGAGGATGCATGCATTCGTCCCTCTTCCCAAGGCTGTTTTACTGCTTTTAGTAGTTTAATTAATTTGTTTAATTAATTAAGGGTCTGTAATATTTAATTAGCTTGTTAGTTAATTAATTTGTATTATTCTTTTGGCCCCTCCGAGAGAGGACGAATTGTGTAATAAGCGTGCATGTGTGTGATGCATGTCTTCCAACCCCACGTCTTTTTTCCTTTTACTTACCTGCTTATGGTGGTTAGTTCCAGGGCACGTTTCAATTAGCATCTATATGCTATGCATGTTTGCATTCATTCATTTGCATTGCATGCACCGGGCTCGGCGCATCATACTAATTGCATCATATTTCAATTCCAACTTGAATACGTGTATTGAGTTATCGCATTTCACATGCCATTCTTAGATTAGCCGAGCCTATTCTAGTTGCATTTTGCTTGCGATGCATTAACCATTTTAACATAAACTAGGATCATGCATGATTCCTAACTAGTTTCTTGTTTTGGCTTGGAGCACACTGTGAGTGTTTTATGCTTTAGCATCTTGCATGTATGCGAGTGTTAACATGACAGCATGCTTGCCATGAGGCTAATTGCTTATGTGATATGATTGCCTGTGGGTGAAGGTTGGGTTGCTTGAATTGGAATAATTCATCAAAATCCATGTTTTAGCCTACTTGCGAGTAGCGAAATTCAAAATCATTTCTAAACAAATGGATATGCAATGCTTTGTTCAAAGTTGGGCGATCTAGTCTATACTTGTATGCTGTGCACATCACATAGTAATTCTAGGCTAATAACCGGAATAAGAGTACATAATGTTTTCAAAACTAGATATCATGGTTAGTAGGGGCCGATCTTTGATCGGGCGAGCGGGGGTGCTCATAGATGACCTTCCCCAATCGTACCCAAGTTCCCGAGCCGAGGCAACTTTGGTGATGACGGACACGTGGCCTTAGGCAACGAGTCAGGGTTTCCACTTAACTTCTTTGATGATGCATAAAGGTTTCATTTCAATTCATTTTCAATAAGGATGTGTTCATAGTAGTTCACATACTTAAACATGATGATGCAGTATCCTTATTTTATTTCTAATACATCCTATAGCTCATATGGACACGTGTGTGCGGTATAACTCGTGCTCTGATACCACTCTCTCACGACCCAAACCCGCCCCTATGGGTTTAGTATCGTAACCGGCCAGTAATCCTTGGACTACCAAAGGCCTCCGAACAGATTAACAAGATTAAGGAGCTAGCGGAATCAAATACATAAATATAGTTGTCCAATGAGCTGTGCTGACTTATATGAACAGAATAGTTAAAACTTTATATAAGTATGCAATAGTCATTCGTACATTATACCCACACACATTAAAGCATCTTAAGTACATCCAACAAAACTCCTAAGTCTTATAGATACAGAAACAATGGAACTTAAACACAGGACTCTTCGAGAACCTCCACGTGAAGCACAATGGTTAGCTAACAACAAAACACAGATTCGAACAAAAGCCTTTACGCTCGAACTCCAGAATGCTCACCTATACATATATATACACACAGTGAGCTATAGCCCAGCGAATAACATTAAGGTAAAGAGGTTAGTGAACGAAATCCGAACATGACATAAGTGTAAAACAGATCATAGCATAAGCATTCTCATATCATAACATAATAATGGTACATCCCATAGAACACATCACAGAATGTCTTCTGACTAAAGTAATCGGTTCCGGATACCAATTAAACATATATCACCACAATGAAGTGGCTAACGAGATCTCGTAATCACATGTATGTCATGGACCCGCATTTCATGCCGTCCTCCATGACTTGGGACTACCTGTGGATGCCATAATGGATTTCAAACATGGAATATTCATTCACGAAAACAGATATCATTTCAGAAATCAGAACTTATCATATTTCATTTGGAACGTAATTCATATGAACATATCTTTACAATAACGTTACTCATAGTGGTTTTTTGCAATGGTCAGTCAACCCTCGAGTCTTGACCTACAACCACAAAATACATAACACAAGCATGTCTTATCATTACACATTCAAATGGCCATCAAGGCTTAGCTTTCATTACATTGGTTCTTATTCTTTCTCATCACATTGCCTAAAACACACACACTTGCAGTCTTGGAACTTAGTACATTCTTTTCTTAGTGTGTTTCTAATCCAAACCTCATTACTATGGCTTAATTAAGACTTTTGAATGCCTAAGATGCAAGGAGGATACCAAAACATGCCTTGGAACACTTAGGCAAAATTTCTGAAAATAAGGTCCACGCTCGAGCGTAGATTTCCTCGCTCGAGCGGACATGCAAAATGCGAATGGTCGCTCGAGTGCACATTCCTTCGCTCAAGCGATCTGTAAAAGACATGAAACTTCTAGGAGCTTGCAATTCACGCTCGAATGGACTTTTGGTCGCTCGAGCAGAGTGCATGCACTTAGAGTGGTCGCTCGAGCGTGAACTCCCACGCTCGAGCGTAGATGCAAATTCTGAAATTTCCAGATTGCACCTACGAGCTCAAAACTCGAATTCTAACCTTCAAAACACATCTCTTGGGACCCAAAACTTGAGATAACATAGTAAACTTGTAAAACATGAAGAATTACAGATTATTTCATAAAATCATGGCCCAAGAGTTTGTTAAAACCTCACAATTTCAACTTAAAACATGATGAATGTTCATGAACACAACATGCATGGGTTTTCTTGGTCTTGAGCTTCCCAAAACATGATCAAACACCACAAAACAACTTGAAACTTGATGATTTCCCCAAATGAAGATGAATTTCAAACATGCAAGAGAGGATTCATGGAAATTATGCTCAATTTGTAAGAAAATGTACATGCATGCATGAATTGCCACTCAAATCTTCCTTCTAAGCTCAACACACACCCTTACACACATAATCTTCACGTTGATAACTTAGATTCATAATTTAGGGGTTGAATTCATACCTATAGTCTTGAATTAATCTAGCTCTAGCTTAGTTTTGATGAATCTAAGCCATGGTCTTTAATTCTCCTTCAATTCCTTCATCTCTCTCTCTAGAATTGCACATGCTCTCTCTCTCTAAAAGAAAACCTCAGATTTTTGCACTAAGAAGAGCAAAGAATTGAGCTCAAAAATGAGTTAAGGCTCATGTATATATTTATGGTGCTAAAACACATTAATTAGAATATTAGGCTAACTAAATATGACTTAATTAATCGTTCTGAATTAATTTTTAATAAAACTTGCCATATGGTTCTAAAAATTCCAAATAACATATCGGTGTAGTCAATTTCGGTTTCGGATGCCGATAAGACTTTCAATTTACATATTAAAGTGGAATTCCAAATAGATATTCTATAAGTAACAGATAGAAGGCCAAATATCATGCAATTTACATATTAATCTCATAATTCATTTGATCCACTCAATTAGCATCTTTAATCACTGATTAGTAGCTAATTACAGGTCGGGGTTATTACATGTTGGCGGCGAATAAGATAGAGAGGATGAGAGATGTGGTGACAACTAAGGCACTTTCGTTGCTAAGTTGATGGCAATAGTGACACGAAAGTAGACGATGATAGTAGGTATCATGACCCAAACCTGTCCCTATAGGTTTAGCATTGTAACCGGCCAGTAATCTTGGGATTACTAAAGGCCTCTAAACAAATTAAACAAAATTAAGGGGCTAACGGAAGTAAATATCATAATATAGTGTCCAAAGAGCTGTGTATACATACATGACACAGAAAATGTCAAACTTATATACATACATGTGATGTCATGTTTACATTAGTCATACGTTACCCATGTATACAAAACATACAAAAACTTGTTTAGACTTAAACAAAAGAAAATAAAGGTTTTAAAAATACTTCACAAAACTTGACTACGTCTCAAAACGGGAACCTCCTTGGGAGGCATAATGGTTAGTTGACAGAACAGATCTCCAGGAAATTATTACTAAGCTTGGTCATGTGCCTGATCACCTACATACATAAATAATATAGTGAGTTGGAGCCTAGTGAATGATAATAGAGTAAAGGTTTTACTGAATGATGTCCATAATAGATTAAAAAATCAGAGTTTAGATTCAGAAACAGATTCATATTCAGAATTTAGAATTCATAGATAGTCATACGTGGTACTTCTATTAGCGTTAATAGAATAGATGACCCATTATTATATGAGACGTACAGATGACCCATAATCACATGGACAGTCAGATACAGAGCACATAATGGTTATGCTTAACCAGTTCTATGATGGAATCTCTGGTACCAAGTAACAGATAACAAATATCGCAAAGTGCTAATGATGCCACAAATACATTTCAGAAAGTTGAACAATTAGACATTTAATCATAAAATAGCATTTTAGAAAAAAGATCATATCATATCATTCAAAAAATACTTAAAGTTGAACATAGCTTTACGGAGTTATTACTCACAGATAGCTCCAGTAGCAGAACAGATAGAGTAGACAGATTAGACAGTCTATGGCGTGTGACCTACATAAACACATAGTGGATACACATTGAGACACGCGTTCGGAAAACACTTAACTCGTTTCTTTTCTATCTTGGTGTGTTTATAATCTTTATCCTTATTATTATGTCTTAATTACGTCTTAGGAATGCCTAGGATGCAATGAGGATGCTAAAATGTTACTTAAAACACTTCTGTCAAATTTTCAAAAATAGGGCGGTTTGCCCCAACGCAACTTCCTTTTCTCAAGCACAAGTTTTGTTGCTCGAGCAAAGGCTCATGTCTGCAAAAGTACTAGGAGCTCTTATTTTACGCTCAAGCCAACCTCCAAACTTCTACAAAACTACTGAGAGCTTTCATTCTTCACTTGAGCGCAACTTTTACCGCTCGAGTGAAGAGTGCGAATTATGGAATTTCCAGATTGCTCTCTAAGCTGCAAACCTAAATTCCAATGCATCAAAACTCATCCTTTTGGGCCAAAACTTGAGAAAACACTTATAAACTTATAAAACATCATGAATTAAAGATCATTTCACAAAATCATGGCCCAAAAGCATGCCAATTGTTCAAAATCAAACTTGAAATGTACATATATATACCATTCATGTAATCCTTCGAATGTAAACCCTTCAAATCATGGTCAAATAAAGTAAAATGGTGGAAAAAATGATAAATTCCTAAAACTAAGTTCGAATTGTTACATACATGAGAGAATTTCTTAGAAAACATGCTCAAAATGCAATAAAATGCACATGCATGTATGAATTAATTCTCAAGTCTACTCTTTAGCTTATTTCTTGTCTTTAATCTCTAATTTCCTTGAATTCAAGCATTAAACAACTCTATTATACAATTAAAATGGTGAATTCCTACCTTAAGCCTTGAATTCTCAAGTGTAGAAGCTTAATTCTTCCAAAATCTTTCTAATCTCACCAAGTCTCCTTCAATTCTCTCTCTCTCTCTCTCTCTCTCTCTCTCTCTCTCTCTCGTTTGTTGAGCTTAAGGAAGATAAGGGAGTGTATAATATAAATGAGTTCTAGAATCATGTAAGCCTTATATAGGCTTGGTTAAGCTATATTAATTAACCCTTGATTAAACTAACCGATTATAATTATTTTGTTCTAATTATTTGATGCCGAATCAGATTTCAATTAAACTTACCATAATGTTCTAAAAATTTTAAGTAACACATAAACCTAGTCAATTTCGTGATCGGGTGTCGATAAGGCCTTCAATTCACATATCAAAATAGAAATACAGATAGATATTCCTACCATGGACATATATAAACACAAGTAACATATATCACATTCAATTAACTCAGAACTTCCTCTTAATTACTCATTAGGCATTCTTAAATAAGGATAATAAGCTAATCACAGGTCGGGATTATTACAGTCTTCCCTCCTTAAATAGTTTGGTCCTCCAAACTCAAATTACCTTCACTTTGGAAGAATATCGGATCCAAAGGGAACAAATCAAGATATCTCTTCATCATGCCCTATTTAGTCTCCCAAGTCGCATTTGTCTCACCATGATTTTGCCAATCAACCTTCACTAACGGAATTTCTTTATTTCTCAATCTCTTGATTCAGCGGTTTACAATTTAGATTAGCCGTTTTTTATACGTATAATCATCTTTCAGTAGTACGTATGTCGGTTCAATCACATGTAGCGTATCTCACAAATATTCTTGAAGCATCGAAACATGAAAAACATTATGCATGTTCTCTATAACGAAAGATAAAGCCACTTGGTATGTCACATGATTGATTTTCTCAATAATTTCATATGGTCCAATATATTGCGGTGCCAATTCGCCTTTAACCCCAAATCGTATTTGGTCTTTCATAGGAGTTACTTTGATGAACACATGGTCGCTTACTTCATATTCTCTGTCTCTTCTCTGAACATCTGCATAACTCTTTTGGTGTCTTTGGGCTGTTTTCAAACGTTGTTGAATCAGTTTCATTTTCTCACTCATTTCTTGAACAAGTTCCGGTCCGAAACATGGTCTATCGCCTACTTCAAATTTCAACATATCGATTAATGACCCTCATCATCATTCTTGATAAACCACTAATCTTGCTAAACCGAGACTGATTATGATAAGTAATTGAACCGATCGCACATCGAATCAAGTTGATTAAATGTGCTAGTTGAATGCATTTCTATCTGTTTGACTGTCGAATTATCTGTTAATGTTTTATGCTTTAAACTGCAAATTGAAGGCTTTATCGACGACCGAATTTGAAATTGATTAGTGATATGTGTTAATCATAATTTATGTGATTTTATGGAATATTTAATTAAAATGTGACTTGGTATGATTAAATGATGATAAATTGCAATAGTTGGCTTAATTACCAACATGCCACTTAGTGGGCCACTGCCCTAGACAGATTGAGGCTTGTATACACTTAGCACACTTTTGCTTAGCCATTTTTTCCTTGCTTTTGCTGAGTGAGAGGAGAGTGAGAGAGAGAGAACTTGTTTTCATCTTGATTTGGCTTGGAGGCTTAAGAGATTGAAGGATTCATTGCATAATTGAGCTTCCTTCTTGAAATTCAAGACTTAAGGTAGAGTCTTCACCTTCTTGTTCATGTAATTGAGTTAGATTTTCCATAGCTCTTGTCATATTGGAGTTTTAAGTCAAGACCTGGTCCTTTGATGTTGAATTATAGCATATATCTTGCATGCATGCCGTCATTCTTGAGTTTTGAGGATTTTTGTCCATGAAATTGTACATGCACGTTCATATCATAGTTCTAGTTCATGAATTCCTTATGTTTTTGAAAGAATTGGCTCATTAGGGCAAGTATTGGAAGCTTTGAATTGGTTTAAACTCATGCATGTCATGTTTGAATTATGTTCATTAAAATGTTTTTTGAAATTGGATTTAATTGAGCTACCCTTGGGCTTTGATTTCTTAAATTGAGCTTTGAATCATGTAATACTATAAATTTACAAGTGTTTTCTAGAAAATTAGCCCAAGAGGATCAAATTTGAGGCATTTAAACTTGGTTTTGAGCTTGAGGTTCAATTCTGGAATTTTCATAATTTAGACTCACGCTCGAGCGGGGAAAGTGGCGCTCAAGCGTGAAATTCGTGCTCCCAACACTTTGCATTGTTTTGCAGTCTGCTCGAGCGAAATAATGGACGCTTGAGCGGGATCTTGTGTCACACGCTCGAGCGGGTAGCGTGATTTTCACACATCCAGTACTTTTGCCATGTTTTGCAGTCTACTCGAGCGTGGGAAGTGACGCTCGAGCGGGAACCTTTATCTACATATCCGCTCGAGCGGGGAAATCCACGCTCGAGCGGGACCCTTGTTTTTTGAAAATTCTGAAAATGCTTTCTGAGTGCATCTTTGCATCCTCATTTCATCCTAAGCATTCTTAGGCCTAGTTTAAGGCATCTTAATGAGGATATAGATGTAGAACCACACCGAGTCTAAGTAGGGACTACGTATTTGATTCTCGAATGTGTAACTTAGTGTGTGTTTGTTCTGTCACTGTATAGGGTTGGCTTTTGGAGATGCGCTCTAGCTGCTTATAGCCTAGAACTCTGTGAGTAATGATGTCGTAAAAATATGTTCAAAGATGAATATTTTCATTTGTTATCGCCCTTTACGAATTATTCATTATCAATGAATGTATGTCCTCTATTCTGAACTGTATTATGGCATCCATAGCAACTACTGTTACCGTTACTGTTACAGAGATCTCTGTCGGTTCCCATGTTGGAACCACCATCTTGATCTCGATGGCCATCATTATTTGCTCGGTCTTTTAAGACCTCTGTTCTTGTACTACTATGCTAATGGATGTACCACATATGACTGTTATGACTGAATGACTGATATACTGAATCAATGAACTGTTTTCATTACTGTAAGGACATTCATTCTTAACCTCTTTATGAATTATATTATTCATTGGGCTTTAGCTCACTGTATATATATAGGTGTTCAGGCAACAGACTGGAGCTAGGAGCGTGGGTTAGACTCCCTTTTTTGTCAAAACAACCACTGTGCCTCAATGCGAGGTTCCGAGGAACCTGCCAAGCTATGGCTTAGGAGTGTTTTAATTTCCCCCGTTTATCTTTGTATCTATTTACAATACTGTTTAGACTGATACTGTATTGCTTAATAGGGATTAGGCCCATGTTCTGAATAACTGTAAATGTTGTACATGATGTTTTGTACTGTTTATGTATATAAGTATGAAAAGTCTTTTTGCATACAGACTGTCACAGCTCATTGGACATTGTTTATTTACTGTTTTGGCTTCCGTCATGCCCCTGTACTCTATAATACCGTCTTCATCATAAGGTGCCTTCGTAATCTCTTGACATCGTCGTTACGATGTGCTAAACCCTTAGGGGCGGGCTTGGGCTGTGACAATCAGGGATCAACATTTTCTTCCGTACAAAACTTCATAAGGAGCCATCCCAATACTCAAATGATAGCCGTTATTGTACACAAACTCGACCAGTGGCAAATAAGCTTACCAATTTCCTTGGAAATCTAGAACACACATTCTCAGCATATCTTCCAAAGTCTGTATCATTCTTTCTGATTGACCATCCGTCTGTGGGTGATAAGCACTACTCAATCTCAATTCAGTCCCCAAAGCTTGTTGTAAACTTTGCCAAAATATTGATGTGAATTTCGAATCTCTGTCAGACACAATAGATACTGGCACTCCGTGCAATCTCGCAATCTCATTCATATATATATTATAGCAAATTTGTCCGCATTATAAAAAGTTTTCACGGGCAGAAAATTAGCAGATTTAGTCAAGTGATCAACAATGACCCCAATAGAATCCATAACTCGAGAAAAGTGAGGCAATCCAATAATGAAGTCCATTATAATATGCTCCAATTTCTATTCCGGTATTGGAAGCAACTGAAGCAGTCCAGTGGGTCGTTGATGTTTAGCTTTAACTTGTTGGCAATGTAGACATTTGGTTACAAAATTAGCAATACACTTCTTCATTCTAGGCCACCAGAATTTTGTTTCAAATCTTTGTACATTTTTGTATTCCCTGGACGCATAGCAAATTTAGAATTGTTCACTTCGATCATAATATGCTTCCTCAACTCTGAACAATCCAGTACACAAAGTCTTCCTTGAAATTTTAGGACATTGCCTTCAAACACAAATCCGGGCCTCGGTTTTGATTCAATTTCATCGACAATCATTTTAAGGAATTCATCTTCTAACTATTTTTCCTTAACTTCCTTAATTATGGCTGGTTGAGCAAAAATGGCAGATAGAATTTCACCATTTTCATGCAAAACAATCTCAATTTCATTTCTTTCTAGCTCATTGTAGACCACCCGAACTCTGCTTTATGCGCGAGCGCGAATTGGGTTCTAACTACTACAGTTCGGACTTCTGTCATGGTTCTGAATCTAATCTCACAAAGTGCAATGTAAGACTGATAAATCACCAAAGAGTCCAAATCCGGCAAATCGTTTTGGAAAATTGATTTTAATCAAAAAGCACTAAACATGGACTGCTTTGCTAGATTTCAGAGTCGCCACCTAAATATTTTATTTCAGAAAATTTAGGAAACCCTGACTCGTACCTAAGGCCACGTGTACGTCATCACCAAAGTTGCTTCGACTCGGGAACTTGGGTACGAGGGGGGAAGGTCACGAAATGAGCACCCTCGCTCGCCCAATCAAAGGATCGGCCTCTACTAACATGATATGTTGTTTTTGAAAACACATGTGTTCTTATTCCAATTATTATCTAACCTTACTATGTCATGCGCACAACATGCAAGTATAGACTAAATCACTCAATTTGGAACAGAACATCTCATTCTTGTTTTTCGAAAATGGTTTGGAAGTGCTACTTGCAAGTAGGCTAAAATGTGGATTTGCCACCCTTAAGTGGGCTTAAAACAACATTATTTGCCACTCCACAAAGTGGGCTTAAAACTCACATTTTGATAAATTGTTCCAATTTAAGCAATGAAGCCTTCATCTACAGGCATTCATGCAATTTAACACTTAAGCATATAGCCTCATGGCAAGCATGCTATCATGGCAGTCACTTACACACATGCAAGGATGCTAAAGCATAAACACTCACAATGTACTCCGAGCCAAAAAAGAAGCTAGTTAGTAATCAATGCATGATCCTAACTATGTTAAGATGCCTAATGCAACACATGCAATAATACAAATAAAATAGGCCTGGCTATCTAAGATGGCACATGAAATGCAACAGGTTGATACATGTATTCAAATAGGAATTGAAATACAATGCAGTTTGAATGATGCGCCAAGCCCGATGCATGCAATACGAATGAATGAAGGCACACATGCAAGTCATAAAGTATGCTAATTGAAACACGCCCTAAAACTAACCATCAAAAGCTGGTAAATAAAAGGGAGAAAGACGTGGAGTTGGAAGACATTCACACACACACGCACATGGACACTTATTACAACATTTTCCCTCTTGATGGAGGGTCTGAATAATAAGCTAACTAGCTACGCTAATTAAATTAATTATTACAAACCAAAACTAATTAACTATTCCTACTTAACTAATTATTACAAAACAAATCGATTAATTAAGCACATTAACTAATTAAGTACAAAACCGACGAATTGGCTAGCTAAGTAAAGTAGCTAAAGCAGTTAAAAGAGGTCCTCGAGGCGAGGGGTGCATGCATGCTTGATCGCCCCGCTCGAAAATCCATTGCTATGCCCAGAATTGCCTCTGTTTGCATTTGATTTGATCTCTGAAAAGTGCACTAACTTCCAGATTGCTTCTGCTCCAACATGGAGATCTCCAGGTGGGCTGCCGACCAGAAAAGGGGGCTGTAGACCAGAAAAACTAGTTATAGACCAGAAAAAGTGGTCGGTCGACCACCCTTACTGGTCGGTCGACCAGTTGATTTGCCAAGCTCTAGTTTTGCTGCAACAGAGAACAACAAGGGGCATAGCAGTGTATTTGCAAGATGTGTGTGCACAACCACCTTCCCTATCATTTCTCAAGCTCAAGGAAGTGCGGTACTCGACTCTCGGGCCACCAACCGAGCATCGCAATGCACGATGGCCAAGAAGCCAAGTTTGCACAAGTCAATGTCAATGAATGCACAAATAACACATAAGGGCCTCCACCTCTATCATGCTTGATTAAGAGGGTCGGCGACCAAGAAATGCTACACGTTTCATCACTTTGAGTATGAAACATGCGACATTCCTCATGTTTGGATTAACGTCCAATCCAAACACACGCAACGCAAACAAGATGATCAACCTTCAATGCTAAAGTGACATGCGCAAGACTCTATCATGTAAGCAATGCATGCATGGCATGTTTAAAAGCTAAGGCATCAAAGCTAATGAAACATATTACACATGAGGCATGCACTATCAATCTCAAATAGTCAAACCAACCCCGGTCAGAGGTCAAACATGCCGAAATAGTGGCTGAAATATGTTAAGATCAAGGCATATAACACAAGGAGAACATGCTCATTAACAATGCACAAAGACACAACTCTCAAACGCTCTCAAGGAATGAAAGAAGTGAGAACATGACACACGTACATGCTCTGAAATAACATGTTAAACGATGCCCAAACATGCAACCATCACAAATATAGCATAGTAGGGTGCTCAAAACTCAAGACTAGCTAAGGTACTTGCACCATATCCATATCAAACAATCCCCAAAGGGCCAAGATGACTCAAAATAGTCCCAAGGCAGGTCAAAACAATGCCAAAACATGCATGGAGTAGAGCTAACACATGCTAGAATGGGAGGCATAAAGCATGACGCATGCAAGGCCAATGAGTGGGATTACACAACACATACCAAAACCAAGCATGAGGTGACTTCACCAACAAAAATCAGAGTTGTAACATGGTAAAATAACACCAAAAAGATGCTAAGATGGTAGCCCAAAAGCTTAGGCAAGCATGCACACATATTGGCTCATAAGTGAAGCATAAGGCTGAACCCCCAAACACAACAAAGGGATGATAAATGTGAGAATATGGCAGAAGTATATGGTCTAAAATAACATGCCAAATGATGTCATGCCATGCAAAAAGCTCAAATATGACATGCTAAAGGTCTCAAAGCTTAAGGCTAGCTAAGCCAAATGCACTATAGCTATGTAAAGCCAAGCATGCATGACCAAAACCACTCAAATTAGACCTAAAGCATGTTAAATCAAAGCATACACTGCTAGATCAATAGGCCAAAACACCAAATAAGCTAGGTTGGTGAACAAGCTTGCACTACAAGTGCATAAACCATGCAAGAGATGACTTTTTTTTGACTAAAATCATAGCTAAGGCATGCCAAAATATGAGTAAAAGCCTGCTGGAGTGGAGCCAAAAACATGCTAAAATGGTGGTCCAAAGCATAGAGCATGTTAGGCTAACTAAGAGGATTGCACTACAAGTACATGAAGCATGTAAGAAGCAACCAAACCAACCAAAAACAGAGTTATATCATGTTAGAATAAGGCCTAAAACATGCTAAGATAGAGCCTTATGAAGGTAGAAAAGCATGCCAAAGTGTTAAGCCAACAACACATGCAAACAAAACACAAAAGGGAATGACCACCCCTATCCATTTTGGGTCTCAAAACCCGCTTTCCACCACTGAAATTCCTCTGGAATTCAGTGGTTAAAAGGCCAAAGCAAGGTGGTTTGAAAGGCCTTAAGAGATAGAACAAAGCAAAGGAAAATAAGCCACCAAAGGGGGTAAACCACCCCTAACTCAAATAAAGCCTCAAACAAACATTTCAAACACTTAGAAAAAAGAGTTTTTGTAGTTGAAAGTAAGGCCTAAATAGCATGCAAGGATGGCCAAATACTTAAGCAAAACAAGGCTTAAAGAGGGTAACTACTCACCCTTGAAGAACAACTTCAAAACCAGCCACTTCTGAGGCAAAACCAAGCCAAAATCACTCAAATGCAACCTGCAAGAACCTCAGCTCAAGAGTGAAGGTGTTTCACTAGGTGTTTTAGTGCAAAAGTGTGAAAAAAACTCACTTTAAGGCACAAAATAGCACAAATATATATATATATAGAGAGGGAGGGAGAATTATAGAGAGAGAGGGATATGCTTAGCCCTAATCAAATTTTTGAACCTTGAACAATGGGGAGGAAGCTCCTTTTATATAGAATTTCATGCCTCAAGCTTGTTAGACAAGCTAGAGGCTTGGTGTAATCCCTCTATATATGTGTGGAGGATGCCTTCTGTGCCCAACAGCTGGCATAACTGGTAAGGAAAATATCTGCAGAAAGTGCAAAAATGTTGCCGACCAGTTAAAGTCGTCGACCGACCACCCCCTCTAGTCAACTGACCACCTCTAGTGGTCTACAGGGGAGAAAACTAGTCGATAAGGGAGAAAAGGGGTCTACAAAGAGAGGAGAAGGTGGTAGCATGCTGCCGAACACCTTAGGTGGTCTACAGACCACCCACCTTAGCTAACCGATCACCAAAAGTGGTCTACAAAGAAGAAAAGTGGTAGACAGGGGAGAAAATTGGTCTACACCCCTGTTCCACCCTCCAGGCAAGGGGTAACAAGGCTTGGTTCAAAAACAAACCCAAAAGGAAGAAAGACAAGAGTCTGCAAGATAAGGTACTCAGTCGGAAGCCCCAAAAACTAGTCTACAGGCCACTACAAGTGGCCTACGAGAGGGAAAGGTAGCCTACGGCTACAAAAAGTGGCCTACAGACCTCTCTTTCCTTCTAGGCACCAAGGCATGGTCCAAAAACGAACCAAGAAGAAGAGAGTTGAGAGGTCCCGAGGCAAGGCGATCAGTTGAAAACTCCGGAAACCCAAATCGAGCACAAACATGCGCAATCACTGAGTGCACAAACGATGACGTTTGAGTCTTAAGGTCGGTCAAAAATGGGGTGTCTACAGTTGCCCCTCTTTGATAGAACTCAGAAGTCATGAAATGACGGGAGTGAATGTCAAAGCCCAGAGACGACCCATTTTTGACAAGGCCGAAGACTTAGACAAACAGGTAAGATAACAAGATAGATGCGCCCGTAGGCAGGGGCAAAATGCAAATGACATGCACAATGCAGAACATAACTTATGATTATGCAAAGAGGGCTGCAATGAAACATCTAGATGCAAATGTTATGCAAAGAAATGTTACAGCAAACTCGTACATGAGCAAGTGAGCAAACACGTTACGCGTGGGAACTACAAACTGAACTACATTTCATGCAGAAAGGATGTAAAAAAATTATGCAATTTTCACGAATATGTGCGATAGATACACAAAGGTGAACGAAGTGTGATAGATACACTAAGTGAACATGTGTGATAAATACACAAAGGTGAACGATGTGTGATAGATACACTAAGTGAACATGTATGATAGATACACAAAGGTGAACGAAGTGTGATAGATACACTAAGTGAACATGTGTGATAGATACATAAAGGTGAACGAAGTATGATAGATACACTAAGTAAGCAAAGTGTGATAGATACACAAAGATAAACGAAGTGTGATCGATACACTAAGTGAACATGTGTGATAGATACACAAAGGTGAACGAAGTGTGATAGATACACTAAGTGAGCAAAGTGTGATAGATACACAAAGGTGAACAAAGTGTGATAGATACACTAAGTGAACATGTGTGATAGATACAGAAAGTGAGTATGTGCGATAGATACAGAAAGTGAGCATGTGCGATAGATACACAAAGTGAGCATGTGCAATAGATACACAAAATGAACAAAGTGTGATAGATACACTAAGTGAACATGTGCGATAGATACACAAAATGAACAAAGTGTGATAGATACACTAAGTGAGCATGTGCGATAAATACACAAAATGAACAAAGTGTGATAGATACACTAAGTGAACAAAGTGTGATAGATACACTAAGTGAACATGTGTGATAGATACACTAAGTGAGCATGTGCAATAGATACACAAAGGTGAACGAAGTGTGATAGATACACTAAGTGAACATGTGTGATAGATACACAAAGTAAGCATGTGCGATAGATACACTAAGTGAACATGTGCGATAGATACACAAAATGAACAAAGTGTGATAGATACACTAAGTGAGCATGTGCGATAGATACAGAAAATGAACAAAGTGTGATAGATACACTAAGTGAACAAAGTGTGATAGATACACTAAGTGAAGAGAGTGTGATAGATACACTAAATGAACAAAG
The DNA here is from genome assembly GCA_025200525.1 of Camellia lanceoleosa. Classification (NCBI taxonomy): domain Eukaryota; kingdom Viridiplantae; phylum Streptophyta; class Magnoliopsida; order Ericales; family Theaceae; genus Camellia; species Camellia lanceoleosa. The sequence goes on from CM045764.1 coordinate 154,421,752, forward strand.
TGTGATAGATACACTAAGTGAAGATGTGCGATGGATGCACAAAGTGAACAAAGTGTGATAGATAAACTAAGTGAACATGTGCGATAGATACACAAAACATAATCAATTTTAAATGGAACTTCTCTGAATGAACCGCACATCCAATATTGCCTAGTTGCGCCAGCTTCAAATGAACCGTACATACAATATCGTGCATGAATGAGAAAGAAACATGATAGGTACCATGCAATACAATGCATGATGTTTAAGGAATGCAATAAACAAGCATAGCAGCGCTTTAGAAAGCACCTCATGGGGTGAGTGGCGATGAACTGCTCTACTCTGATGGGGATCTCCCCTTGCGTTCTTCGAACTCTTACCTTGCGTTCTTCGAACTTTTTCCTTCAACTCACAAAGATAGAGGTTCTGAAAGGCTAACAAGGAGTCCTCACGTAGAACACTTTGGATGCCACTCTTCTTCCTGACCATATTCACAATTTTCCCTATTCTCCAACGGGGTGACAAACTAGGTTGGTTCAATATCCAGAATTGAGGTGCATATACGCTATCTCAACCTATAGGGCTTCCATATAGATTTCAAGCTGGGGATACACCCCTGGGTATTTAAACCAGACTTTAGTCTCAGAAATCCCGAACCTTTACGTTCTAGGCATCAACCATTTGAACTCTAGTTTCCATCGTCGCAGTTGGTCTTCTAGGAACTCATTGTAAACACAACCAAGATGCCTCTGGCAAGAAATGATATTCGGGGAGAGCACTTCTGATCGCCATTCTGTCTTGAAGCAGACTTGATCTTGAGCTTGAGGTAGAGGCACACTCATACTTCGAAGCATTGACAAGGCTTGAGGAGGTACATCTAGAATGCAATCACAGAATTTTCTGAAGTTGAAACACACTCAAATGCTTCGATTTTCCTCTCTTTTCTTTTGCTTTGCAGTCTGGAACCTATATAGCTTCAGTTAGGTCCTTGTTCTACTGTTCTCACATGACTTGGGTTGAACCCTGTAGTTTTATAAAAGAACAAATCCTGTTTTGCACAAATGTGGAGAATGACATAGCACTCTAAGCACAAAACGATTTTTTTGAATTTGAAATTGAGAAACGGGTTCTTAACCGTGTATTGAGCCTATGACTGACCAAAACAAAAATGACTCAACAACGGAAAACAAAGGTAAAACAACCTAAACATACTATTGATTAAAGCAAGAATCGAGACAAACAAAAACACACACAACACTCAGATGTGTTCCAACAGTGGAAGACCTCTCAGTTCATGAGGAACCAGTTTCTCCGGGTATTGTTTCCTACCCTGTGATACCCCCTGTTCCGTAGTATGCTAATTGGTCCTTAATTTGCGTATGATTATGTGTTTAGCATGATTTTATGTGCCATTTTGTGAATATATGTGATTTTGAAGTTCTATCTATTCACCGTAGGAATATCTGCTTGAATAATCTACTTTGGGAATTAAATTGGAAGCCTTATCGGCCACGTAACCCAAAATTGATTACGCCATTGTGATTAGAGTAATTTTTAGAGCCTACGGTGAAGTTTAATTGAAAAAATGATTCGCACATTAAGTTGATTAAATTAATGAATTAGTGCCCAAATACTCTATATTATTATATTATGACTTAGTAGGGCACTATACACTCAAATACCCTCCTTGTTATTCTTCTTGGCTGAATTAAACTTAAGAAGTAGAGAAAGGAGTCGGCAAGAGAGAGGAAAAAGAGGAGAGTTGGGTATTTGGCTCAAATTTGTGAAGAATTGGAGAATTAAACTCAAGAAATTGCTATAGTTTGGAAGATTGAGCCTCTAGGTAAGCATTTGGTCTTGAATTCATAAGTTTGAAATTGTGATCTTGTAAGTTCAAGGGTTGTTTGTGATCAAGAGCATGTAATGAGTTGATTTTTGTTGAGTTTGAAGTCTTAAAACTCATGCATGTAAGAAACTACTTTGAATTTGCATGTTTAAGCTTGAACTACATGATTCAAGTAGAGTTTTGGTTGAAACTCATGTTTTGATCACCATTTGTGTTGTCTAAGTTGAGAATGTGGCTAATTCATCACATGCATGTACAATTTATGAAGATATAAGCTTGAATGTATGAGTTTGTTATGTTAGAATGAGTTTGATGGGAGATTGGGGCATGCATGTGAATTAATTGTGAGATTGAGCTCCATTGTAATGTGTTTTGGTGTTCATACCATGTTAGAACAAGTATATGCGAAATTTGAGCCTTATAATGCATGAAATATTGGCTGGAAAATCGAATTGGAGCTCAAGAACTTAATCTGGAAAACCCAAATTTTTTATGGCCGCTCGAGCGGGGGAAGTGCCACTCGAGCGGGAAAATCGTGCTCCCAGCACTTTTTGCAGACATGGTTCTTGCTCGAGCGGGGAAGTTGACACTCGAGCGAGGAGCTTTTATAAACAGGCCTTCCACTCGAGCGCCCTAGCTCACGCTCGAGCGTAATTTTGAGGTAACCAGTACTTTTGCAGGCCTCTTAGGTCCGCTCGAGCGGTGACCCTGTTTTCTGAAATTTTGTTCATGCGTTCTATGTTCCGTTTTCCGTACTCTTTCACTTGTAATCACTCTTAGGCACATGTTAAGCATTGTAAATGAGTGAATGAGATAAGAATAAAGCCTAAAGAGGAATATGTGAATTAAGGTACAGATTGAATTGTTAATGACCCTTTTGTGTTCATGGAATGTATAGGGCCAAGCTCCAGGGTGAATCCACAAGCCGATCACTGTGAGTAATATTGATATTTGAAAGCTTATCAATGTCCAATTGTGTATTCCCTTATAAGCTTTATGAGTTGCTAATTGGGATTGTGGACAAAAGTCTGACATGAATGAATGATTGGACCAAAGGTCATTGTGATAATAATAATAATGGACCAAAGGTCGTTTGGATAGAAATAAATGGACCAAAGGTCATTTTGATGGAATGAATGGACCGAAGGTCGTTTTGATAGGAACGAATGGACCGAAGGTCGTTTTGATAGAACTGAACGGACTGAAGGTCGTTTTGACACATACGAATGGACCGAAGGTCGTTTTGACATTAATGGGTGGGCCGAAGGCCGTTTTGACAAAGACGAATGGGTCAAAGACCATTTGACAGAAATGAATGGGCCGAAGTGTGACGCCCCATATTTTTTTGAAACGTCGTAAGATTTAAATAACAATAACTTGCTAGATAAAGTTTTAATTACTAATTAGGAACTTTTAAGTTCTTACATAGTCAAGTCCAATAACCAAATAAAACTACAAGTTCACACACAACGTCACAACATAGTTAAATCCTAATACAAGGGATAACATGATTTTATATTGTTAAAATCTTGACTCTAAGTCAGCCAAGGTTCGATATTGGCAGCCGCTCCAATTTCAACCTCAGTCCCTTCTTCGACATAATCTGGCATGAAACGCCAGGGCAACAAAATATATGCCATGAGTTTTGCAACACAGTAAGAAAACATAACCAACCTACCATTCTTTTTAAGAGAAAAATAATAAGATTTTAAACATGGGTTAACAATATAATTGTACACATAAATTACCACCATTAGAATAATTTCAGTAATTTTAATAAATTAGGTGACACTCGAAATCTCACCAAAGAGATTTAACTTACCAACAACTAAGTATGGCAACGGTTAATTTGAAATCCTCCCTAGGTCAAATATTTAAGTGTTACCAACCGTAACTACTAGGGATGCCCACATCCGGAGTTATATATCCAAGTAGTGGCATCCGTGGTCTGCCGCAAGGAAACGGTCTGCCAGGGGTAAGTAACCACCCTGTGTGCCACCTGCATATCCACCCTTATTCCAAAACCGAATACCGAAAAGGGCTCAAATAAGTCCCGTGCCATCTTAGAGTTTCACAACACAATTTACGTGAGAATTCTCAGAAACCAGGGCTCACCCTGAACAACCGGTATTGACCGTCAACCCTTAATTTCGTACATTCTTTAAAACCAATACTCACTCTAAACAACTGGTATTAACCGTCAATTGTTAACTTCATATATACCGTTATTCATTAATTCATAGATCAAACCCATAATATAAAAATTTATCATGAAACTAGACTTCTCAAGTCTCATCTTTTAGTTAGAATTTACCATATTTGGCTTAGTATAGGATTTTGAATAAATTTTCAAATACATAGTAAAACCTGTCTCACAGTTTTAGATTTAGTTAAAATTTTGTATAAATTCGTAGAAAGCTAAAAAATTGTTTCCAAAAATTTCTAGATAAACTAGACATCATTATCAACAACTTTGTAGAAGAAATCATTTAGAAATTTTGAGTATAAAATTGTCAAAAAATTCAGGCAAACATGCTGGCAGATTAAAAATAGATTATCTTCAACACAATTTCATATTTAGTTAAAAATTTGTATAAATTCGTAGAAAACTCAAAAATTATTTCCAAAAATTTTTGGACAAACTAGACATCATTATCAACAACTTTGTAGAAGAAATCATCTCGAAATTTTGAGTATAAAATTATCTAAAAATTCGGGTAACAGGCTGGCTGATTCAAAAGGATTATTTTCAACACAGTTTCAAATCTAGTTAAAAATTTGTATAAATTCGTAGAAAGCTCAAAAATTATTTCCAAAAATTTTTGGACAAACTAGACATCATTATCAACAACTTTGTAGAAGAAATAATCTCGAAATTTTGAGTATAAAAGTATCTAAAAGTTCGGGTAACAGGCTGGCAGATCCAAAAGGATTATTCTCAACACAGTTTCAGATCTAGTTCAAAATTTGTATAAATTGTAGAAAGCTAAAAAATTATTTCTAAAATTTTTTGGACAAACTAGACATCATTATCAACAACTTTGTAGAAGAAATCATCTCGAAATTTTGAGTATAAAATTATCTTAAAATTCGGGTAACAGGCTGACTGATTTAAAAGGATTATTCTCAACACAGTTTTAGACAATATATCAATTGTATATAATCTGAAAATTTCAATTATAAAAAAATGAGAGGGTTGAGAGGGTTTTCTTACTTGGTAGTAGGATTGAAATGGGTGATGAAATGATAGAAGAATTTGCTTCCTAAACTTTCTTCTTCTTCTCCTTCTCAATTCTTCTTCTTCCTATTTCTTCCTCACCCATCCAAAGGAATACATGCATGCAAACACCTAAACCTATCCTTCTATGCATGACTATTATGTGCATTAATTATATAGACCTCCGAGTCTCTCTCTCTCTCTCGTGATTCCCTTTCTCCAAGTTCTAAGAATAAGCTTTCCCTAAATTTTATGGTTTCCTAATTTCTAAGAGATGGTGGGTTTGGTAGGAACTGTAGGTTCTTTGCCCACGGTTTGTCTGTTTGTATATATATATATATTTATATTTTTTTATAACAATAATTATTGAACATCCACAACATTTTTATTCTTAATAGGGTCTTTGTTAGCAATAGAATTGGGTTAATTTAAAGCTAATTAATTAATTAATTTATTTATTTTCTTTTAAGAATAATTTAAATATGGGTTTTCACAATCTACCCTCCTAAAAAGAATTTCGGCCTCGAAATTAATTCGTACCTTTAGACTCGAAAAGTTGAGGGTAATTGACACGTATCATGTCTTCTCGCTCCCACATTGTCTCTTCCGTCCCACAATGTCTCCAGAGAACTCGAACCAATGGTATAGTTTTAGCTCGTAATTTCTTCTCGCGACGATTTAAAATCTTGATAGGCTTTTCTTCAAATGTCACGCCTTCATCAAGATTAATCTCCTCCCAATTGATGATGTGAGAAGGGTGTGGCTCGTATTTCCGTAGCATAGAGACGTGGAAAACATTATGTACTCCAGCCAGTTGAGGCGGTAGAGCCAAACGGCACACCACATCTCCTATTTTGTCCAAAATTTCGAAAGGTCCAATGAAGCGAGGTGACAACTTTCCCTTCTTTCCGAAACGAACAACTCCTTGTCGAGGCTGTATTTTCATAAACACATGATCTCCAACTTTAAATGCTAAAGGTCTTCTCCTTTGATCTGCATAGCTTTTCTGCCTACTCTGAGCGGTCTCGAGCCTTTGCCTAATTAGTTTCACCTTCTCGGTAGTTTTTTTAACTAACTCTAGCCCTAAAAGATGTGCTTCTCCGACTTCATTCAACATATTTGGATCGGTAAGGCCGTCCGTACAAAGCTTCATACGGTGCCATACCAATACTTGCTTGAAAACTGTTATTGTAAGAGAATTCGACAAGTGGTAAATGTTTCTCCCAACTACCTTTAAAGTCCATCACACAAGCTCGAAGCATGTCTTTTAAAGTCTGAATTGTTCTTTCTGATTGACCATCAGTTTAAGGGTGAAAAGTCAGACTAAAACACAACTCGCACTCCAAGGCCCTTTTGCGCACTTTGCCGTAACTGCGGACGTAAAATGAGAATCACGATCTGACACTATTGAGACTGGTACTCTATGCAATCTAATGATTTCTCGAATAAATAATCAGCTTAAAGATTCGAGTGTGCCTTCTGGTCCTATTGGTAGGAAATGTGTCGTCTTAGTTAATCGATCAACCACCACCCAAATGGCATCATGGCCTTGTGGCGACCGGGGTAATCTTGTTACAAAATCCATTGTTATGTGTTCCCATTTCCACTTAGGTATTGGTAAAGGTTGGAGTTTCCCTGCCGGCCTTTGATGTTCTGCCTTCACTTGTTGACACGTCAAGCACTTAGATACGAATTGAGCAACGTCCTTCTTTATTCCACTCCACCAATACTGTCGCTTAAGATCTTGGTACATCTTATTTCCTCCCGAATGAACCGAAAAAACCGAATGGTGAATTTCTTTAAGTACTTCCTTTCTTAATTGTTCGATGTTTGGCACAAAAATTCTACCTAAATACCTTAAACTACCATCTTGATGGAGCGTCCAATCTGGTGAAGATTCCCCGGACACTAATCGAGCCTTGATGGAGTCGATCTCCTGATCAAATCTTTGGGCTTCCAACACTTTGGTAAGAAGTTGGGGTGTTGTAACTATTGTAAACAACCTACCCTTCCCATTTTGAGTCTCTGGTTGTAACTTAAACTCATTCACAATGCTTACCATTTCTCATTCTTTAATTGATATGTTGGCTACAATCTCTCTTGTCTTTCGACTTAGTGCATCTGCTACAACATTAGCCTTCCCAGGATAATAAGACAAGGTGAATTGGTAATCTTCAAGGTACTCCATCCAGCGTCTCTGCCTCATGTTCAAATCTCTTTGTGTGAACAAGTACTTCAAGCTTTTGTGATCGGTAAATATCTCAAATTTTTCGCCATAAAGGTAGTGTTGCCAAGTCTTCAGTGCATAGACCACAGCTGCCAACTCTAGATCGTGAGTAGGATAATTTTTCTCATGATTCTTCAATTGTCTTGATCCGTAAACTACTACCTTCCCGTTTTGCATTAACACACTACCTAACCCTTCTTTAGAGGCATCACAATAAACAGTGTACCCAACGTCACGTTCGGGTATGATTAATATGGGAGCGCTTGTCAGTCTCTTCTTGAGTTTTTGAAATGACGCCACACGCCGTCCCATTCAAACTTTACTCCTTTTTGCGTTAGGCGTGTTATCGGCTTGGCTAATTTGGAGAAATCCTAAATGAATCTCCTATAATAACCTGCTAATCCCAAGAAACTACGAATCTCAAACGTATTCTTAGGTTGTTTCCACCCCATTAGTGCTCCTACTTTAGCAGGATCCATTGATATCCCTAATTCAGATACAACATGACCTAAGAACTTTACTTCATTCAGCCAAAATTCACATTTGCTAGCTTTAGCATTCAATTGGTTTTCTCTTAGAATTTGCAAAATGGTCCTCAAATGTTGCTCGTGATCTTCCTCCAATCGTGAGTATATCAAAATATCGTCAATGAATACTACCAAAAATTGGTCCAAATAAGGGGGTAAAAATTTTGTTCATTAAACTCATGAATACCCCAGGAGCATTCGTCAAACCAAATGGCATTACCACAAACTCATAGTGGCCATAACGGGTTCGAAACGCGGTTTTGGGTATATCTTCTCCTCTGACACGAAGTTGGTGATATCCCGACCTAAGGTCAATTTTGGAAAAACATTTTGAACCTCTTAATTGATCAAACAAGTCATCAATTCTGGGTAGGGGATATCGATTTTTAATGGTGGCTCGATTTAGTTGTCGATAATCGATGCACAATCTTAAGGTTCCATCATTCTTCTTTGCGAATAATGCTGGCGCTCCCTAAGGGGACGTACTTGGTCTGATGAACTTCTTACTCAACAGTTCTTGCAACTGCTCCTTCAATTCTCGAAGTTCAGTTGGCGCCATACGATGTGGTGCTATTGAAATCGGTGAAGTCCCGGGTTGAAGCTCAATCGTGAAATCTACATCTCGTTTTGGAGGTAATCCTAGTAATTCGTCAGGGAAAACGTCAGCGTACTCATACACCACATGGGATAATCCTGGATCCTCTCGATTTTCGCCTTCCAAAATTAGGCTTGCCAACCATCCGGTTAGTTGATCATGTCATTCCGACTTGCGCCACGTTGGAGTTAGAGAATCTTGTCTATCTCCTTTAAATTGAACTTTCGTGCCGTTAAGGGAGGATGCTGTCACTGTCTTATGGTAACGATCAATAATGGCTTGATGAACTGACAACCAGTCCATTCCTAGGATGATGTCAAAATTAGACATATCCATAACTCTTAGATCACAGATCAAGTATGAACTGGAGATTTCTAGTTCACAAGATTTACATACTAGATTTACTCGGGTTTGACCTCCTAAAGGTGAAGCGACACTCATAGCTATCTCTAGCATCTCCCATTTAAACCCAAACTTGTCACACATGCAGTGGATATAAAAGAATGCGAAGCTCCAGAATCAAACAATACTTTAACCCAAGAATTCATAAGGATTAACATACCTTGAATTACTGATGGGTTATCAACATCTTCTTTTTCTTGGAGAGCATACATTCTCCTTACTGCCTGTTGGTTAGTCCCTCCTGGTTTCTTTCCATTTCAAGCTCCTTGTGGTTGTGTTCTTGGTCGGCCTGCATTCTTAGAGGCTTGAGGCTGGCCCTTGTTGGTCTGAATATTTTGAGTAGGCTTAGAACCTTGCCCTGATTGGCATTTGTTGTATGGTTGTGCCCCTCACTGATCTATAAAATATTCCCCACCTTGAGGACACTGACTTCGATGATGCCCCTGTTGACCACATCTGAAACATCTCCCTTTCCACTCACTTACAAAGTTTCCTCCTTGCTGGTTTCCTTGATTCTGCCTTTGTTGTTGCATCCCTCCAGCATAAGGTGCTGGCACAGGATGGTTTAGGGTGTTGCGGACTAGGCCTCCTCCATGTGGTTGGTTGTTGTTCCTTGATCGCTGATTTCGAATGCGTTCGGAATCTGCTAACTCTCGTTCCACAATTAAAGCTCGATCCACCACTTGAGCATAGGTGGAGAGTTGCACTGCGATCAATCTTCCTCTAATGTCTGTGTCCAAACCCGATTCAAATCGCCTAACCTTATCCTCTTCATTTGCTACTATGGCTGAAGCGTACCGTGAAAGAGCTTCAAAACGGTTCGCATATTGAACAACTGACATTTTTTCTTATTTCAGTTGGAGGAACTCTTGAATCATTTCTTGTCTTAGCGAGTTAGGAAAATACTTTTCCATGAATAGGCCTTTGAACTGTCTCCAAGTTAATGTCTCTACTTGTCGAGTACTCTTGATCATTTCCCACCAATGATCTGCCTCCCCTTCCATTTGAAATGCCACCATGGTCACTCTATCTTGTTCATTCCGGATGTCAGAAGTATCTAGCAACTTCTTAATTTGTCTTAACCAAGCTTCAGCTTCATGGGGGTTTGATCCACCAAGGAATTTGTGGGGACGTAGCTTTTCAAATTTTGCTATCATTTCCGATTTGTTTTGATCTTGGTTTCGGGTGGTATATTGCCTACCCTGTCAGCAATCGCGCGTATAATTCGAGCGACATCGCCATCAGGCACTCCATTGCCATTACCGTTGTTATTATTTCTTGTTCATCCAGCCATTCTGCATGATGGGATTTTCTTGTGATTTATTCATTTATTTATTTATTATCATTATATGTTACTATACTTATGCAAGAATAGAAAATTCAAAAAATAAAAAAAAAATTTCATTAATTAGACTAGATAAGCTACAACCAGCAAAATACACGTAAACCAAGGAAGAGATTAAATAACATACTACGGGCAAAAGATAGCCCTTACAATCCAAGTTAGCACCTACACTCACTATTCTAAACTAGGCAATTTTTACATGTGAGCATACAAAACAATTGGTTAGCCTAGTTTATAACTCCCTTTAAGACCCTTAAAATAGCCAAGGAAAATCTCTCCACACTGGCTTTTGCCCCATGTGGCTTGGAAAAGTCCCATGAATCGCCACAGCACCCTCACGAAGATAGCAGCCAAGCACACACGATGCCCTAGTAACAAGACTGCTTCTCCCGATAGATCCTCCATCCTCAAGTCCATCGACCCATCTCTCTCACACCTTGGGTCGGGCATGATATACAAGGCTCCAAAGTCAAAATGTCGCCCACCCTTTCGTGAAACCATCCGGAAAGGGGCCTAGTTGATATACCTAGGGAGTCTCTTGTCTTAGAATCTGGATAGGTCCGATATAGGTACCCACCCAACCCTCAGTTTTCCAAGCACAACCTCCTAGGGGATAAGTCTGACATATACAAAAGAGCCAATCTGCAACCCGTTTCGCACATCCCAACCCTCAAACGTGGCTCCTATATCTCCAGGGTTCTCTTCGGTATTGCCTTCCATAGACTCATCCTCAGTGTCTGACTCAATCACAATAACCTCCGGGGGATTGTATATTGGTACAACTTCTTCAACTTCTTCAGACTCAGGTTCAGGCTCAAGTTCAGGATCAAGTTCAGGGTCAAGCTCAGGCTCAGATTCATAGTCTTCTATAGGCATCTCCACTTCTTCACTTGGGTTGATTCTATGGATTCTGCATGACCAAACCCGCCCTATGGGTTTAGCATCAGAATCGCCAAGAATCCGAGATTACCAAGGCCCAACAATAAAAAACAGCTAAACAGTATGTGGTCTGGCGGAAGCCAATATAGTAAGTAACTAGTGTCCATTGAGTAAAATCAGATGCCAAAAACATTTTATGCATTCATACAGTTCAAAACAAGACGATCTATACAATCATTTACAAACATTCAAGACGGGACCTAATCCCTTGATAACAAGACGGTAAACAAAGAGACACCTATACAATAGTACAAAAAGGAGGAGACAGGGGACAATAAAAACACCCCAAGCCATAGCATGGCAACTCGAACCTCGTAGGAGGCACATAAGGCTTGACAAAACTGGGGACCAACCCACGCCCTAGTCTCCCGGGTCATTGAGAACCTACATATATATATATAAATAGTGAGCTAAAGCCTGTAATAACATAATGCGAAGAGGTTATGAATGAATGTCCTTATAGTAATGAAATCACCATTAAACAAGATTTCACCAATCACCATATGTGGTACATCCATTAGCCTATAAACAAGAGGGTCCAAAGGACCGGTCTTAACAGACTCCAACAAAGAATGATGGCCATCAACAAGAATAGTATGGTTCCACAAGGAAACCGACAGAGCTCGCAGAAAGAATAAAGAATTGCTAAGGATGCCACAGCCTGTAATACAGACATACATTCATTCAAGAACAATAGCAGCTTTAGTAAACAAATGGCCAGATTCAAAAGATAACCATTTTGAACATATCTTTACACAATTGTTACTCACAAGAGATTGGCTAATAAATGCCAGCGCGTCCCCGAGAGCCAACCCTAAACAGTTAACCAAATAGAACACACACTAAGTTTCACAGTCGGAAAGGATGATAATTAAATCCCTAAATTTTCTCGGTGTGGTTCTATGTCTAAATCCTCATTAAGATGCCTTAAACTAGGCCTAGGAATGCCTAGGATGGGATGAGGATGCAAAAATGCGCACAGAAACAGTTTCAGAATTTTCAATGGAATAGAGCCTCCGCTCGAGCGCAGGTTTCCCCGCTCGAGCGGACAAGCAAACAAAGGTCCCCGCTCGAGCGCGAGACACAATCCTACGCTCGAGCGTACATTCACCCGCTTGAGCGGGATGATGCACAGTGCAAGATGCTGGATGCGCGATTTCTCCGCTCGAGCGTGAAACACTCCACTCGAGCGGACTGTAAAACAAGTCGAAGAAATGCTGGGAGTATGATTTCCCCGCTCGAGCGGCACTTCCCCCGCTCGAGCGGACATCAAAAATCTGGAAAATCCAGGTTTGTGTTCCAAGTTCAAAACTCAAGTTTGATGCCCCCAACTCGATCCTTTTGGGCCCATTTTCTGGAAAACTCTTTCAAACACATAGAATAACACGTTTTAAAGCTTAATTTAAGAAATCAAGGCCCAAGGGTGTTTCAATTAAACTCAATTTCAAACTAATTTTCAAGAACAACATGCAAACATGACATGCATGCACTTTAAACCAAATTCAAGGTTCAAGTCTTGCTCTATTGAGCTCCAATCTTTGAAAACAATGTGGAAACATGGACTATGATAAAAACATGAGCTTGCATGTACAATTCAACATGAAATCAACTCCAAAATACACCAAAATGGCCATGCATGCATGAATTCCAACATGAATCAACCTATTTGCACTCAAACATGGCTTAATTCTACAATTGAGCTTGAATCATGCAAGATGGAGCTTAAAGGTAACAAGAAGACAATGAATTCACTTACCTAAGTCTCAATTCAAGGTAAGGAAGCTAGATTATGCCAATTATACTTCAATTCTAAGCAATCTCCAAGCAAATTCATCAATTTGAGTCCACTCTCTCTCTTCTCCTTCACTCTCTCTAGTTTGGTCGGTTATGAGCAAGAAAAGGGCTGATCAAATGGTGATCTAGATGTAATAAGGCACAATATATTTGAATAAACAAAGGTCCACTAGCTATGGCAATGTGATAATTAAGTCAATCTTGGTAATTAATTCGATTAAATCTAATTTAATCATTCCTAATCAATTTTCAGATAAATATATTATTAAATCACAAATATTCTACAGATTTCAAAACACTAAACGGTTTCTAATTCGGCCGCTGATAAGGCCTTCAATTAGCAGTTTAAACATATGACTTCAAACAGATAATCAATCAATCAAACAGATGCAATATGCAATTCAATAGATAACTTATTCAATTTCGATTTCGATTTCAATCACCCATTCAAGATTTTCGTTAGTTCAATTATCACTCATTATCGCTTAGTTTATCAAGAACAAAGAGCTAATTCAAAGGGTTTATCTAGAATCGACGAGAGTTGTTACAGATTCATAGTTTTCTATAGGCATCTCTACCTCTTCACTTGGGTCAGATTCTATGTCATAGTTTTCCACTGAATTTTCCTCGTTAGAGTTAATGTCTGATGAGCCTAGCATCCTACAAATAAAAAGGTTCTAACTTAGTTAAGTCACCGAGAATTACAAATTATCTTAAGGTTTTCTTAATTGTAAAAATAATAAACTACTACCCATGGCCCAAAGGTTCAAACCTAGGCTCTGATACCAAGCTGTGACGTTCCAAATTTTTTTGAAACGCTGTAAGATTTAAATAACAATAACTTAGGAACTTTTAAGTTCTTACATAGTCAAGTCCAACAACCAAATAAAACTACAAGTTTACACACAACGTCACAACATAGTTAAATCCTAATACAAGGGATAACATGATTTTATTTTGTTAAAATCTTGACTCTAAGTCAGCCAAGGTTCGATATTGGCAGCCGCTCCAATTTCAACCTCAGTCCCTTCTTCGACATAATCGCATGAAACGCCAGTAAACAAAATATATGCCATGAGTTTTGCAACACAGTAAGAAAACATAACCAACCTACCATTCTTTTTAAGAGAAAAATAATAAGATTCTAAACATGGGTTACCAATATAATTGTACACATAAATTACTACCATTAGAATAATTTCAGAATTTTAATAAATTAGGTGACACTCAAATCTCACCAAAGAGATTTAACTTGCCAACCACTAAGTATGGCAACTAATTTGAAATCCTCCTAGGTCAAATATTTAAGTGTTACCAACCAGAATTACCAGAATGCCCACCTCCGGAGTTATATACCCAAGTAGTAGCATCCGTGGTCCGCCAAGGAAACGGTCTGCCAGGTAAGTAACCTCCTGTGCCACCAACGTATCAATTCTTATTCCAAAACCAATAATTTAAATGATTCAAATAAGTCTCGTGCCATCTTAGAGTTTCACAACACAATTTACGTGAGAATTCTCAGAAACCAGGGCTCACCCTGAACAACCGGTATTGACCGTCAACCCTTAATTTCGTACATTCTTTAAAACCAATACTCACTCTAAACAACTGGTATTAACCGTCAATTGTTAACTTCATATATACCGTTATTCATTAATTCATAGATCAAACCCATAATATAAAAATTTATCATGAAACTAGACTTCTCAAGTCTCATCTTTTAGTTAGAATTTACCATATTTGGCTTAGTATAGGATTTTGAATAAATTTTCAAATACATAGTAAAACATGTCTCACGTTCAAATTTAGTTAAAAGTTTGTATAAATTCGTAGAAAGCTCAAAAATTGTTTCCAGAAATTTCTAGATAAACTAGACATCATTATCAACAACTTTGTAGAAGAAATCATTTCGAAATTTTGAGTATAAAATTGTCTAAAAATTCAGGCAAACATGTTGGCAGATTAAAAATAGATTATCTTCAACACAATTTCAGATTTAGTTAAAATTTGTATAAATTCGTAGAAAGCTCAAAAATTATTGCCAAAATTTTTTGGACAAACTAGACATCATTATAAACAACTTTGTAGAAGAAATTATTTCGAAATTTTGATTATAAAATTATCTAAAATTCAGTAACAGTTGGGCGATTCAAAAGGATTATTTTCAACACAGCTTTAGATCTAGTTAAAATTTTGTATAAATTCGTAGAAAGCTCAAAAATTATTTCCAAAATTGTTTGGACAAACTAGACATCATTATCAACAACTTTATAGAATAAATCATCTCGAAATTTTTGAGTATAAAAGTATCTAAAAATTCGGTAACAGTCAGTATTCAAAAGGATTATTCTCAACACAATTTCAGATCTAGTTAAAATTTGCATAAATTCGTAGAAAGGTAAAAATTATTTCCAAAACTTTCTAGACAAACTAGACATTATTACCAACAACTTTGTAGAAGAAATAATCTCGAAATTTTGAGTGTAAAATTATCTAAAAATCCGGCAACAGTCAAGATTCAAAAGGATTATTCTCAACACAGTTTCAGATCTAGTTAAAAATTTGTATACATTCGTAGAAAGCTCAAAAATTATTTCCAAAAATTTCTGGACAAACTAGACATCATTGTCAACAACTTTATAGAAGAAATCATCTTAAAATTTTGAGTATAAAATTATCTAAAAATTCGGGTAACAGGCTGGCAAATTCAAAAGGATTATTCTCAACACGCTTTCAGATCTAGTTAAAATTTGTGTAAATTGTAGATAGTTCAAAAATTTATTCCAAACATTTCTGGACAAACTAGACATCAATTTCAACAATTTTCTAGAAGAAATTGTCTCGAAATTTTGAGTATAAAATTATCTAACAATTCAGGTAATAGGCTGGCAGATTCAAAAGAATTATTCTCAACACAGTTTCAGATCTAGTTAAAATTTTGTATAAATTCGTAGAAGGCTCAAAAATTATTTCAAAAAATTTCTGGACAAACTAGACATTACATCAACAACTTTGTTGATGAAATCATCTCAAAATTTTGAGTATAAAATTATCTAAAAATTCGGGTAATAGGTCGCAGATTTAAAGGATTATTCTCACCACACTTTTAGACAATATATCAATTGTATATAATCAAAATTTCTAATTATAAAAAAATGAGAGGGTTGAGAGGGTTTTCTTACTTAGTAGTAGGATTGAAATGGGTGGTGAAATGATAGAAGAATTTGCTTCCTAAACCTTCTTCTTTCTTCTCCTTTTGTCAATTCTTCTTCTCATTTCTTCCTCACCCGTCCAAAGGAATACATGCATGCAACACGGAAACCTATCCTTCTATGCATGACTATTATGTGCATTATATAGACCTCTGAGGCTAACTCTCTCTCTCTCTCTCTCTCTCTCTCTCCCCCCATTCCCTTTCTCCAAGTTCTAAGAATAAGCTTTCCCCAAATTTTATGGTTTTAATTTCTAAGAGATGGTTGGTTTGGTAGGAACCGTGGGGTTGTTTACCCACTCGGTTTGTCTGCTTATATATATATATATATATATTTATAACAATAATTATTGAACATCCACAATATTTTTATTCTTAATAGGGTCTTTGTTAGTTATAGAATTAAGTTAATTTAAAACTAATTAATTAATTAATTTATTTATTTTCTGGTCAAGAATAATGTAAATATGGGTTTTCACATGAAGGCCGCTTTGACATAAGTGAGTGGGGCCTTTGAGGCCGCTTTTACATGAATGGAAATCTGAATCTGGCCAAAGGCCGTAATGTTTTGGAACTATAGTTATTGGTTTGAATGTCGTAGTTATATATATATATATATATATATCTGTTGAATAGAAGTATGAATTAGGCCCATGGTATTATTGCTTGGAGTATGTTGTTCTATATATTGTTATGTAACCCCATATTTGATATTATTCACTAGGCTATCGCTCACGCCATTCATGTGTTTTGTAGGTGAGCCAAGAGAAGTCCAAATTCCAAATTTCTAGTGAAGTCCGCCAGAACAACATGAGTTTTTGAAGAGTCAGCCTTTGTGTCTCAATCGCACGAGACCCAACCTTGCCATTTTGTTATGCATTTATATCTTGGTCTTGTTGGCAAGTGACTTTGTGTACATCTCAGATATAGTTTTGATATGGGTTGACCTGGGCTTTTAGATGATCCTATCTCAGTAGCGATTTCATGGTATTGTATTTTGTTGTGGGTTATTAACGTATATGTGCATGGTTTGTTTTGAGTGCATGTAATCACCGATTCTATATATGGACAAAGTTTTAAATTTTTGCTTCCGTTTGGCTCCTTCTATACGATGAGTTATGTCTTCCATTAAGGTTTATATCGTAGGTAATCTCGTGATTATCGTCACAGTATCCTTAAACCCATAGGGGCGGGTTAGGGTCATGGCAGAAGTAGTATCCCAGGAGCATGAGTTAATAACTCACACACTTGTCCAAAAAAGAGCAATAAGTGTTCTAGATAAGATCTAGGATGCATTCATGATAAATGATGAATTTGGAAGCATTGATTATATGCTTAAATGTTTTGATATGAACAAATTATATATATGTAAGTTGTGAACTACTTGCATTAAAAATCATCTCGAATATATGTAGCTTGAAGTATACACATGATTTAGTGCATTCTTTTGTATGGAATATAATGCAAGTTTAATCGTATTAATGGGAGAACCAGAGGTGATTTGAGGAATCCAGGAATCTTCATCGCTGCCAGACCGATAGAATGGAAAGGCCACTGATTCAAGAAATGGTAGAGACATTGGAGACAAAGAACAGAGTGGCAATAACAATGAGCAAAGAACCACACCCGCCACCTCCACCTCCCACTACCTTCGCGTGTCGATAAATCAAATGATGACCAGGATAATAGCTCTCACCATGAATTCAAGAAATGAAACCAATCAGCAGGTTCCACGGATTAGATCCGGCGGAAAAGTTTAAGCTGCAATTCCTCGGCGATTGGAGAAATTATTTAGAAGCTGCTCCACACTGTAGTACGTATGTGCTTTTAGCCTTTTTATGCTAGGAAGGATGAGGATGCAGAAGGCGTGGTGGATGTTAATGCACGAGGAAAACCATAAAGATGTTGGTACTGGGTAAAATTTCAGAGATTTTCTATGACATGTACTTCCCCGCAAAGGTGTTCCTGGGATAGGAAGGTAGCCGAAGTTCATGGAACTCAGTGAAGACAACATGATCAGAGTCGGAAAGTATGGAAATGGCCAAATTCATTGAGTTGGGCAGTTCACACTCACATGTAATTGACAACTGGCTATAAGAAGGCAAGACTGTTTTGAAGGTGGGCTCACTAAGTGACATCCTAGAGGAGAGAGTGAATGCTCACGGTTAGAAACCACATTGGGTGTACAGCGTTGCCATCATGCTATCAGAGGCTAATATAGCTAGACAAGTACTTTGCTTGGATGTGAAATGGAAAGGCAACAAAAGGCAAGCTTCTTTTCAAGAAGAAATTTCTCGAAAAAGCAAAGCACAGGTGCTGCCTCAACTTACTTCAAGTTCTTCCGAGACACACGAGCTCCCGTAATACTGCAACATTTGCCTTAGCAAAGGCACCGCGAAGATCCTGTTACTCATACATTAGAGCCTGCTTTCAAATGTAAGAAAACAAGGGCACTATAGGCCAAGAATGTAATCGCAGCCGTTGGAAAACTTCATGACTAGTTCCATT